>VZTD01001801.1:441688-469751 GCA_013397725.1 Rhagologus leucostigma
GGGTTTTAATTCATTATTTAGCATCATTATCCTTTTCCTGTGTGTTCGTTAAAATAAATAGTTTTTATCTCTTTCACTTTCCTTCGAGGAAAAATTTCCTTTTTTCCTGAACCCTGTGGGGGGGAAGGGTGGTTGCAACCTGGTTTTCTCTCAGGGGCTATATTACTAGATTTTGGCCAAACCGGTACAAGCCTATTACCAAGACTCTGTTGAATTCCCCTTGACCAACCCTGCCCCAAAAAGCAGCAGCACAGAGCACAATGAAAGCCAACCTCCTTGCAGCCCTGTCACTTTGTTCAGGGATTCATAGTTGCAACACGACACACTGAAGAATTCTGATCCTACGACCATCAGAAAAAAAAAAGGATGGCCTCCAGGATAATATTATATCCTAAAGAAGAAAATTTGGAGAGAATTTTGGGAAAAATCAGCAAATTTAGCACAAAAAAAGAAAACCTATCCATCTGAACTGAAAGAAAACTTACAGACCTGCACTGAATTTCCCAAAGCCACCTCTGCCCTAACATCAGAACAGGCTTAGTAATATTTACACGCGTTGCAATTTATTTCAAGACTCCCACTGCATGACCCTTTGAAGGGTTAAACTAGGGAGCAACACAGAGTTTAGATCTGGACAAGGGATAACTTAAATTTTAGTGTTTCGTATTCCCAGAACTTCTGAAAACGCAGGAGTGGAAAGAAATTATACTTTGAACTGTCCAATAACACTGAGTTATTTAGGTAACTTCAGATTAAATAATTTGCTTTTTACAAGATGATTTTACTCATCAGTTCTCAACACATGTGACTCCCAGAGCTGCAAGATTACAGCAGCTACATACCTTCAGATGGACCTGGCCATTACCTTGTGGGTTATAATTACAGACCACAGCTACCTCCCCCACATGTTGAGCAGACCAGGTGTGTTCTGCCAACAAACACACTTCAGTTAAACTCCCCAGCCTCCTTTCTTCCCCAGCTGCTTTTTTACTTCAACTATACATGGCTTGGGAGACAGTAAAGGCACACAAGGCAGAGACATCAACTTCCTGGGCTTGCAGTACACAAACATCCAAGAAACCTACAAAAGCTCTAGATTCTTTACTATAGTGGTAATAATTAAAATCCCCAAAACACCACAACTTCCACAAATTTTGGTTCAAATTCTTGAAGATGTCAAAGCCATTTCAAACCAATTTTAGAAAACAAGATACGTCCTGAAAGCCGTGTTTTTCACTCTTACTATGATTGTTCTTTGCACAGAAAAACAACAGCAGGAAAAAATGAAAATCTGTAATCTAGTGAGGAAAATTTAAATAGAGTTATAATTACAGGTCTATAAACCAAACAAAAGCCATTTTGGTGAAGAAAATCAGTGTTTTCTGAAAGAATGCTTTGTACTGCAGGCATCATTACAGCACTTTGTATACAGCATTATTAACACATGCAGAAACAGAATACAGAGCAGAGCCATTCAGTACAGCAGTCAGACTATTTCAGCAGGGCAGACTACTAATACATGCACAGGACAATTCCAGGTAAGTATCAGGACTATTGGCCTCTACTCAAGTTAATGTTAGGGACCTGGAATAAGTAAAAAAAAAGGCAGATAATTTTCTTTGAAAGGACTGATCATCTGAGCTCACAACCCAATGAAACAGAGAAAATTTGGTAACAAATAATTGACTAAGAAAGTTATTACAATAGACTTCCACAATTTCCTTTTACTTAAGAGCCTCACACAAGAAAAAATTCAATTCTCCAGGCCTGAGCTCTGAGAACATCTACAACACAATGTAGCCACTGCATTATGCTCCAGAGGTGGACATGAAGCAACAGTGAGAAAGAGCTGCATGGTCCTTCAGTCCCTGAAAGCATCCTGCTAGCAACAATCTCCACCAGACATCTCCTGGGAATTTTTGCCACATTGTCACCTATGAGACAAACACACACAGCATCATCTGGTTTCAGCAGCACTAAATAGAAAAAAGCGTGTTTGTTTGAGAGGTTCTCTTTATTTGTACAGCACTTTGAATTTAAAGTTTCTGCATCTTACTCAATTGCTTTAAAAAATTATTAACACAGTCTCTGTTGAAATCATCATGTATTTGTCATGACATGAAGTGACTGGAAAGTTGGTATCATCTAGAAAAAAATAAAGCCTAAATGTACCTTGAACTATTCTTTCCACCTTTTCCACCCAAACTACATCAATATGAATTGCTATAATTCTTCCTTCCTCTATCTGAAATTTAAGTAACGAAGGCCAGTGAAAAGATTTTGAAAGGATGTAACAGTTTTTAGAAGATTAGTTAGAACAGTGTTTAAACAGCTATGAAACTTTCCTTAAAGAAAACAGCACGTACACTTAGGCTTGTCTCAGCCTGATGTAACTAGAAACTGGTTCTGTGTTAGTCCTTAAACACAGAGGGACAAGGGACAAAACACATCTGCTGTGACAGCATTCAGGGTATTCTCACTGACACAACACTAGCTGACTTTGTCCCTTCACTCTACTCAGTCAATAAAAGTTTGAGGAAGTTTTTGGTACCTGAATAGGCCACTTAGAGTTTGATTTGGCAAGTTTTATTCATACAATCATCCTTAGTTTCACATTAATTCCTCTGGACTGCAGGCTGCTGCCCCAAGTCTCATTCCACTCTCACAGATTCCTCTCCCTGTCTTGTGGCTCCCCATTCCCACCTCTTCAGAGCCAGCAAACATGTGAGTCTGTGGTAACAGGGGGCCAGAAGAACAGTAGAGAGTACTTCTGTCAGAACAATAAACTGATCCACCTCACCCTCTAATCAACTGATCAGCACAAGGGAGGCAGGAAACCACAATCAGGACATAGGGTAGCCCACACGTAGATCGGATCAAGCGCAATGTAAGACTGCATTTCATGGAAGACAGGGGATACAAGGTTTGCATTTAAGTATTCAGTTGTATTTACTCCTCTCACTTTGATGGGCTCAGCTCCTCATGGGATTAGTCTTTCTCTTTGCTGGGTGCGCTGGCATGAGGGGCAAAGAATCTGACATCACTGAAGTTTTGCAAGTACTTGTGAATCCTGCATTCAGAGAGGTCAGTGGAAACTTCTGACAGACTCCAACAGAGGCAAGATTGAGCTTGTTACCAAAATGTCCTTCTCAAGCAAATTCAAATGCCATTTTATCTGGTGACAGAGTATAGGCTGTGTCTCAAGGGGGTATTTTGTACTGTGCGCCTAACCCTAGGTTGATACTTAGACAATGTACCTTGTGCATGCACCAGAAACTGTAGTTTTTATACATATACAAAACTATATATATAAAACTACCAAAACATTTTCCATATAGCCCACATTTTAAAGCTATGTATAGGGACCAGCCAGGGAACAAGATTTAAATGTCGTTCTGAGGGTATCTTCATGTTTACCAGCACCAAGAGAGGATCCATGGATTTTAAAGACAGAACTCTACAAATACAGTCTATTATAGGAAAGAAGTAGTTTACATACTCAGCCCCATGCTTCCTTTTTATCTCTTATTAGTGACCATGGAACAAAAATAATTTTCCATCTCTTGCACTTCTTACACTGCTGCTCCCCGATATTTGGAATTTCCTCACAGTCATCTCCTGCCAAAGCACAGGAAAGATCCACAGCTACTCAGCTCTCAATATTGGGAGGTTTAGACTCTATTCAGGGTTACTTTCTTCCCATACTGTGAGAGACTTCACATTTCATTTTAATCCATACCAAAAGCCATGCAGGGAAGGGAGCAGTGGGTGTATCTGACACACGAGACAACTGGGCAAATATGCCAAGGAAGGAGCTGCAGGGCAGCAATCACTGCATACACACACTCCAGTCTAGTGGTCTCACCAAATTGAACTGTGGTGTGGAGGGATGGACTGCTGACGCTGTTACAAGACTGGAACGACAGGACTGCTTATGCTGCTCTTTCCTGCACACAATTTTAATATAAAGACTACATATGGTGGAGGAGCATATTTCCCAGCAATGCATTAGTTACTAGGCCATCAGAGTCACCATTATAAGACAGTAAATAATTATATTGAGATTGGTAAACTTCCTTGTCTCAGCTGTTGGAAGCTAAGCCAAGACTAAACACATTTGTAGAGCACTAGTAAACTTTCACCATTTGAATAGCTTTCCTGTTATTGTCAAACCTATAAGCAAATAATCCTTCTGACTGACCATATGGCAGAAGGACAGCAGCCCAGAGAGGCAGAGTACGAGAGGAATTTCACATGTCAGTACAGTTTTGTAGAGGCCTCTCACAAAGCAAGGAACAGCCAGTCCTTGTAATGAAAGTTCCAAAAATGTCATTTTAAGAACAAAGTGCTCTGGCCTATAGTCCTGCTTAACACCCTCTCTTTATAAGCAGATGTTTAAAGGTCACATTATATCCTTTTATAAACTAAATCACAATAGTAATGTTCGTTCATTTCGCAACCACATTTGCAAAGCCAATGTTTTAGCACTACTGAATCTTAACTTGCTTATGGATCCAGGATCTTTTAGATTCTGGTTGCAGTCTGTAAGACTTAAGCTTACAGGATATAGGATCTTTAAACAAACTGGACATACACAAATTCATAAAACCTGGAAATGTGCCCATAAGTACTGAGGGAGCCAGCTGATGTTGCACAGCTACTCTTGATTATCTCTGAAAAGTCATGGTGATCAGACATTCCCAAGGTCCGAAGTAAAGCAAATCTCACTCCTGTCTTCAAGAAAGGCATGAAAGAGGATCCAGGGAATGACAAGGCACTCAGCCTCATCTCAGTCCCTGGGAAGTCAGTAGAGCAAATTCTTCTGAAAACCAATTCCAAACACATGAAGGACAAGAACACAATCAGAAACAGTCAGGAGAGATTTGTAAAGGGAAAATGATGCCTAATTATCCTGGTGCCCTTTTAGGATGAGATGTCAGGCTTGATGGATGAGGGGAGAGGAGTTGTTGTTTACCTTGACTTTAGTGAGGTGCTCACCAGTGCCTCAAGATCCTCATAGAGAAACTGATAAAGCACAGGTTAGACAAGTGGACAGCGAGATGCATTGAAAATAGGTTCAATTGCCAGGTTCAACTGACACTTTAAAAATAAATTGAGTGAAGTTTTACCTTGGTTTATATGAGAACCTGTGAATGAAGTCACCATGATGGAAGAAGCTCAGTATCATAAAGGATGAAGCTCTTTATTTCAATGGTTACAACTTAAGGAGGACCTACCTGATCCAGTCCAGCTCCAGCTGGGATACACAGAACATGTGACAGCCAACTCAGGTGTCTTTCCTAGGTGACCTAGCCTAGAGACTTCAGTTCCTTGTCATCTGAAGGCTAGCAAATAATTTGCTGAAGCATCACCAGAAATACATGTCTCCATGGTTTTGCAATCATGCTGTACTGTTTTACCTTGTAGAAGATAAGTTTTAGTACTGTCCAAATCCTTAGACTGCATTTAAAGGTCTACCTACTGCACAAATACTTTAGGTATGTAATTTACCTAGCTGGATTCTTTTCCCCTCCTCTGTCGGATCTGGGGGGTGTTCTGGTGGAGTGCTATGACCTCCCGAACCGACTTCAACAGAAAGTCGCTCGGCAGCCACTGCATTCACACAGACACACACACACTCCGGATAGCTTCTCGACAGGTCGACAGCAAGGAGGCAGGAAGGGTCTTTGTGTGTTTTCACAGAATTTGTGAGTTTCCACGGCAGAGATTTATTTCAGGTCCACCGTGAAAGGAAGCCAGTGACAAAAGACACCAAATAATGGGGAGTTCCAGGTTATATACGGGGGCAGGAAAAGCATCGGGGCAGGGGCAGTACATAGGCGGGTATGGGAGCCAATGGGAAAATCTGAGTGAGTGGCAGGGAACAAGGTCCAGTGGGAGAGGGGGGAAGGGAGAACTTTCCAAAGGAGCAGACAAGGTACAAGGGGGCGGGGAGGCCAACTGGGGAAGCAGAACTGGGATACATTTCCATAACAGAACAGGGCATCCAGGAAGAAGCCTTTTTAGTCACCTTAACCTGGGGAGCTCTCTTGGGGTTTGTCCCTTTAGGGGACTCTCTCATTCCCTGATTGGGATATTCACTGGCTCACACACTCCTCTGCAAATGCTGTTTCTATTGGTTGGTTTTAGAATGGCCACAGAAATGATACTGCAGAAATCAGAGGCTGTCAGTGTGAAATCAACATGCAAATGCAGTGTAAGACTTAAGGACAACATCAGCGTCAAGCACAGTTAAATGTTCTAAACATGTTTTCCTGGCAACATGTTTTTTCATACACAGCATCTGCTAATATTTAGAGCTTCAAGTATGCTGGAAATACTATATACTTCATCAGTGTTAGCCAACAGCTTTTCATCACCTTTATCACTGTTCCCACTGACAGCCGCAGAGTGAAATACAGAGGGACATTAGCAAAATTACTAACGGTCACACAGTGCTCCCACAACCAAAACTCTGATTTTTTTAATTCCAGCTTGGCACTTCCACTATGACACAAGGTTGTTTCTCTTACAGTAGATCATCTTCAAAGACTTCTTTTATATCAGCAACGTGAAGCAAAAAAGTGCTTTCAGAAAACAGGAACTGATGAGGCGTAAACAATGACGAGAACACATCTGAGAACATATCTAAAGAGACCACACCACAGAAATTTACATTTATGCACAGAATAAGGTTATTCACTTTCCTCCCACCCACATTTTGATTAGGCCAATTCTGCCTTCATTTGTACATATATCTTTTCGGTCTTTTAAACAAATATTTGGTGTCATTGTCAGAGCAAAGTAAACAGAATTCTGTCAGGGATATCTATTAGAATTGCTTTTTGTTTCTTTAGTTTGGAATTTGAATAGCATGTTTAAAGAAGACAGCTCCAGGAGAGTTTTACAAACACTGACATTTTAAACAGTGAAGACTGTTTACCTGAAGACTCCAGGGCCTGTTAAATCATAAAATCTCCCCATTCAGCTCAATGGACCATGGGAATAACTGGATGTTCTGTGACTTCTACCCACCTTGAACGCAGCAGAAGAAATCAAGTAGCTGAAGGTAGAAGCACAAGAATATAGGGAAATGCTCAGGTATCCTTGACCATGATTGAAAGATTGCATACCAACAGTTGAAATGTGCTGATTTTAGATCTTTTTAACACAAAAAAAACCTTTGAAATTTTTAAAATATAGTTCCTTTGAACTGAAAATAGTATCTCTTCTAAGAAGAATCATAGTCATAAGCATTTCTGCTAGCCTAGGTAATATAGAAAGGATTCCACTTCCCTGACACTCTTGAAGAATTCATGGTCCTTTGAATATTCTTTCTGTGCTCAACACATGAAGTAAAATATAGGGAGCAAAATTTGTCAATAACAACACCATGTATCAATGCCTGTCATAAATCAGTGTACTTAGAGCTACTCACCACACACACATTTAACTTTGATTTCGCTAGGAGAGCTCTAGAGTCTTATTGGCCAGTATCTTGCACACAATCTTGTCTGAATATTACATGTTCTTCGCAATATTCAGGCCATTCTTAGAAACCACTTTTTCAAAAACTCTAGAGAATGGGGGAAGATAAGGGCGACACACTTCAGCTGGCCTCCTTATTTCTGTCTCTAACAAAGATATATATTTGCATGAAGTCTTGGATCCAAGTTCACAGCTGATGCCAAGCAAGGACTTGGAAGTCAACACAACCAAGAACACATGTGGCTCATTTTCCTAATTCAGCCTCATGTTTGTTTTGAGTTGTTTGACACTGACATGTTCAGAACAGAATATAGAAAATTATTTAGTGTATCCTTGCATATCTTGGCATTGTACATTACAGTACTGACATTGGCCAGCACAGAGCAAATACGAATTGTCACCTTTTTTTTTATAGGACCACAGTTCTACTCATTACAAAACATGTCACCATGATGTAATGGGTCATTTAAATCTATTCAAGGCCAAACAATCTCTCAGTGTTATTTACCTGAGCAACTCCCCAGAGTTGCTATACATAAGCCCCTTTAAATTTAGTAACTACAAGCAGAGACAAATTTATCTCTGAACAGATCTAAATAACATAGTGAATGTACGAGCCTGGCATTAGTACAGGTCAGCAAAACCCCAAAATAGACTAAGAGGGAGCCACCTCACAGCTTGGACACTGTAAACTACCCCTCCCTGCTTCTGTGCTCAGTAAAAACTGTTAGGATGGTACATACAGGAAAAGCAAGAGCCAGATACACAAAGAATATAAAGAATGCAGAATACAAAGAGCCAGAATACAAAGAATGTTCAACTTTCCACATACCTAATATCTAAAATGTTAAAACATTTACTGATTTCTCATGTGGTTTAAACCAGAATTTTGACTAGAGGAGGTACATTTCTTTAGTCATTCTGCACAACCTTGACCATCAACCTTTGGCTCATATATGTTGTCATTCATACATAAGATCTAATTGAATATAAAACTATCAGCTTCAATCATTTTGTATTCAGAAGTATTTTTCAAAAGCTGCAGTTCACATTTTTCAGTCCCTCTTTAAAGGTCAGAATGAAAAGGAAAGATCATTCATACAAAAAAGGGAAAATAAATTGCATATAGTTTGGAAAAAGGAACATGTAGGTCGATCTTGTCAGACTTCTTTTGAATGCAAAGGCAGCCTACATTGTCTAAGGCATTTTCATGTCAGATTAGACATATAAGAGCTGTGTGAATAACTGTATTTTGACAGCAACAGTACTGTCTTCTTAATGAACTTATTAAAAATGGAAGTGTTCAAAACACCCTCTGCTTTTAATACTTTGATTCCAAAAATAAGAGCCCACTTCCAAAAAGAAGTACCCACCTGGAATTTAAGAAGAAAAGAAAAATTGTACAGGACTAAAAAGAGCTCAATATTGGCAATAATATTTTGATAACATCCAAGTGTCAAGGTTTTAACATATGGTGGACTGGCCTGAATGTGAATCCTGATTTTCTCATTGGATTTTTCCTTGTTCAGGAAGAACTCTTGCTGCTGGGAAGAGATGGACAAGACTTCTGACCCCTGCTCCTGCACTTGCTTAAAAGGGAGGGCAAAGGTCACACAGAAGGAAAAAGGTTTTAAGCTTTCAGTGGAAGGGCACATGTAGGTTGGAATTTAGCTGGAGGGAGGTAAAGAGACCGGAAAGAAAAAAAAAAGAATAATTCAATCTGCTCACAGCTCTTCTACAAATGCTGAGTTATGTGAAACTCATTTGCAAGGCTTTAAGGATTAAAGTTCTTGCTGAAATACTGTATTGGCACTTGTAGTAAAAATAAATAGAATAGCTTTTCCATTCCCATAAACAGCTATTGCACCTCTCCAGTCAGCCTAACTCTCAAGCTCATCCACTGTAAATTCAACCTTACTCTCAGCTGCCAAAAGTGCTGTACAGTTTTCACTGCATTCCCCAGGACACAGACTTTCTTTTGACCTTCAGACCTGCACAGTCAAGTTCATCTTTTATCATTCTTCCTCTAGGAGAAGTAGATACATCTCCCTAAGAGATATGACTCTCTGCGGCTCTCCATTTCCCCCTATAAACAGGGCTGCTAAAATACTTGCTGCTCTGGTTTGCAACTACTGCTGAACTTTGATAGCTTTTTTTTTTAAAAAGGAACAGAAGATGCCCAGTAGCTATAGATGCAGGATCAGAAAACATTTCCTAGGGTTTGTCAAAAGAGGAGGACAGGACTGAAAGGTTCCTCTTTCTACTTCTGATGTGAGTTTACATGAACCATTCACTGCACTCACGTTGTGCAGGCGCTGGAGTTCAATATCCTGTCGTGCAGCAGGTGGTGGGATGACTCTTCACAGCCTCATTACTGTCCCACAATATCAGTGGCTTTTTTCTAGTCCCACTCATCACTAAAGAGGAGAGAGACAACAGACTTTGCTTTTGGCAACCCTCCAAGCCCCATTAACAAAGATGCACAGCACACAGAATTTAAGATGGCACTTCAAAATAGTGGTCAAAAAGAAAGTTCCTTCTTATTCACCTGGAAGATATGTGCTAAGTTTCTGTATTTACAGGTAATTGTGATGGCTTAAAACATGAACCAGCTGTTTGGAGGCTCGGTAAGGGAACTATGGTTGCTGTTCACTCTCATTTTGAACACTAGCTTGTGTCCAAAATTTCAGGGGCTGGAAGGCTTAAATTTCTGGCCACACAACATACAAGAAAGAAAGTTCAGAAGAAAAGATCTGTTTTCTTTATAAACAATGGTAGTTACCATAGCCAGCACAACATTATTAACAAATATAACACAATAAAATTATTCCATGTGTCTGAAACATGCCTGTTTATATATTTTACATGTATCTAGATAGCTAAAGAAATACAGAAAGCAAAAACAATGCTGTATGGTTCTCCTTCTGTCAAATTACTGTATTAAAGAAATATTACATATTTTCCCACTCACAAACAGCATTGGTTTTATACTCTTGCTAGCATGTGAAGTAATATAATCACTATTGAACCTAAGAGGAGAGGGAAATTAGTGCATTTAGTAATAATTAAAGCATTGATATTCTTCACTGACTACAAGTCGAGAGAAGAATTTCACAGACTATTGTTCAATACTGTGACACAACAACATGACACCTTCACTTGGACTGAAGAAGGAACATTGTTGTTTATACATCCTCCTTACAAGGCCAACAAATACAGAGATTTGCAAAATGTCCCAGAAGGAATCCTTCTGAAGAAAACTTCATTAAATACTTAATTTCTTGCATATGGTCTAATATTTGACTGCTTTCTTAATGGTTAGAAAAGAAAAAGAGGAAAAAAAAGGGCAAAAGAGAAGGCTTACTATTAGTGAAATCCCTCCTTGAAATTATAAGCAGCAAGCTGTTTTTTAATTAATTCTGGCCCAAAAACTACTGAATTCATGACTGATCACAAATCCTTATTTTAAAGGCTGGCCATTAAGTCATTCTTGAGGGAGAAATCCAATATTGTTAAAATATCTTAGAGAAATGTGTTTAGATGTATTTTGACTTTGTTATGACAATAGTGACCATAACCCTTGCCTTGACATGAAGGAATGTGTGTATCTCACAGGAAAGTTGCAACCTTTTGCACCTAACCCCATCAAAAAAATCCCTATCTCAGCACAACTGTGTTGTCATAAGAAGCTACACCAGAAACATAAGTGATAGAACAGACAGGGCTGGGAATTAGCAGGAAGCATTTATATCTCAGTCCACCCTGAGCTATCAGGGGCTCTGATGACTTAGCCTTTCTTTCAGATGAGATAAAAACCAGAGGTCCTAGCATCTGGTGGCCATTACGAAGCTAGAGGTATTGGAGTTATCAGACATTGAATCCTGGTCATATTCCAAGACAAACAATTATGTTCAACCTTCCTAAAAAATTCCTTACTGTTTCAGAGAAAATCATATATTCTTCTAGCCACCCAAAGGTGCTGTGCAATGTTTATTGGCATGCTGCAAAACAAAACACTAATACTGCAGGAATACACTGCACTCCACAATGACAAAACACTTGTTTCATCTGTTTTATCTGCTGTCTGATAATGGCTATATTAGGTTTTGTCACCAGCATAACTACCCTGAACCCCCATTCTCCAGAGTGATGGAATGTGGACAGGCTGCATGCCCTGCAGTGAGACCTACAGAAATAGTTTACATGGATGAAATCCTTTCGAGTTGCTGGAGTATCATTGCAAGGAAAGAATAGGTGCCCAGCTGTACTGCGTCCCATCCTTCTGTAGATCTCTCATGTACCCACATGCCAGTTTACAACAATGTGCACACTGTGAAAAACAATCTTTGTGTCAGAGGAGAGCACTGACATTCCTTATGTCAGTCAGTCACCTGACTTTGGTGCTCACAAAATTACCCCTCCTACCATCCTCTTTTGGCCATAAATTAACTCAGGTTATTAACAGGTATTCTCCAAGGCATGCCTCAGTTAAATGGATAAATTAGCTCCAAAACTAGATTGGCTAAATATCGTCTCCTCCTTTAACCTTCTTCCAGAGATCAAAAGTGTCAGTGAGAGGTACTGAATAACTAATCTGGATATGATGTCAAATTTACCCCGAAAACTCTTTCCACCTGCTGTTACTGTTCTTTGAGATTCCCAGGAGGTTAAAACTAAGCAATAGCTGTATATAAACATACACCCACACGGATTTTTACTTGAATCAAGTATAATAGCTTTGGATACTCTAATGTTAGCCTGACCCAAGGATTACAACCCTGATTAATTTCTCTATTTGTAGATAAATGTTCTTAGAGTGAAAAATGAGATGTCTTTTCTGGCTGGGGCAGATTTTCCCTCAGTATATGAAATAATTTGATGTTTTCTGGAAGAGTAATGTTTCTGTTGTTAAAAGGAAGAGAAGAGAATGATCCTTTTGGATTGCTGATCATTGACTCAAAAGATTTATGATCTGAGCTATCGCATCAACAATCAGCTTAACAATAAAATCCTGTTGCAGAAAGGTTCCTTTTTTATGGTCCCTATTTACACGGCAGCAGCATAAAGCACAGCTGTGCTCTGAGCTCACCATCCTGCCACAAGACTGAGAAAGAACGGTTTTGGAAGCAATGACAATTGTTTCCAAGACTTTCCTCAGCTAGATGATTACCAACACCTTCCTACTGCATTAAGTGATTTTAAATTAAAATCAGTCCTGAAACTCCACTTCTATACCCATGAACAACATTTTGCTCAGGTATTCTCTAGGTTTCTTAGAGGCAGAGGAGCTGCCATCCTTAACCAGAACGAGTATCAGAGGAAGCTGTGTGTACACAGTTTCTTAAACAGCAGCAACGCAGTTCTACAGTTGGTGTGATGAGACTGCCCCTTGCTGAGCAATACTTTCCCAGGATTTCTTTAGGTTTCACACGTATCTGGCAGGTTGCAAATCTTTTGAAGTAGGGATTGTATTTCAACTCTGATTTTTCATTTATGAGAGCACAGTAGGGTCAGATGTGGTGAGCTGAGTTCACAGGTGGGAGCACTACAGACCTAGATAAACGTGCGAGAAAGTTCACAGCTTCACAAAGTTGTGAGTTTCAGAGAAAAAAGTATTCCATGTGCACATGGAGATAATTAAATCTCACAGATTTTTAACAAAGCTGATGTAAGTACTATCTGAAGAGTATTTTTGAGAAGTAAAACCTGAATAAGATTGCATGCTCTGGACTTCTGATAAGTGCTAGATTTCCTTCGTCTAACCACAAGAAAAACAATTCACAGCTACCTATACTCCCACATTCATCACACAGACAAACTTCTGCTGTGACAGGCACAAGACCTACACTTGCAGTGGGAGAAATGCTATCAGAGCTAAAAATTTAGCTGTGAACTGATCCAAGCATTAAGTTCCTAACCTCCCCCCCATGAGACAAACAGCAACTTCACACTGCAGAGCAGGGGTTGTACATTGTACACCCTGACACCCTGCAGACTCCTTTGTGGTACGGAATACATTAATAAGGGCAAAAGGTTATTTTCCAGCGAAGTTTGTAAATTAAATTCTATGGAAAACCAAAGAAAAGGTTATACAAGTGTTCATTTATCTACGAGCAGTGAGCTCAAAAGAAAATATTTCATTTCAGATTTTGCCAAGGTGCCCTAACAATGGCAGCTTACACACCACTGATACTCTGCAAACAAGGCTAAATTAATTAATATCAAGTTTTAGTCAAATGTATAACCTGAGAAAGGTTTCAAATTAGTTTTTTCACTAAATTAATTTCAGCTAAGACCTTTGATAAAAACCAGTATGGAAAGAGCAACTGAATGAAAGAATATACCTTATTTGATTACTTTTAAAGCACATGGGCTTGCAGAGTGGTGCAAACGGGACATAAAGAATGAATTAAGATGTTGCCTAATTTATTTAGTTAGATAATTCATCTTGTCTTAAGATATAAGTTGTCCAACTTACTGGGATTTAAACCAGCTACAGAAATATTCCCTGCCTCACACTGAAGAAAACACCTCATGCTTGTAAAAGTTTGCACCAAATCACACATTGAACTGCCAAAAGGACACAGCACAGGCTTGCTGAGGACCCATCAGTACCAGCTGCCCTCCATCCTCCCTACAGACACACGCACCCAACATGCAGGCCAGGCACAGCCTCTTGCTAGGAAATGGCAACAGCAAACAAGATTCCTGGCACCTGGCAGGCCTCTCTGCTGGAGTTTCTCACTCCATTTAACAACCATTCTCCTCCCACTCCAGCTCATCCAAAGACACAGCAAATTAAAAACATTATTTAGAAAAGGTGCAATCAATTACTGTCTTTCAAAAGCTGAACTTTGTTCTGAACACTTAACTGTGTCCAGTGTGCATCAAACATGACATAACCAACACAGCAGATCCTGCAGGCCAGAAAGTATGATTTATATATTTTTTCCTTGCTCTCCAAACTAGACCTTTCTAAACAGATCTCCATCCCGCTTGTCAGATATCCTGACTCAAACAGGTCCAGGTGCTAATTGTTTCATACAAAGATGCAGGAAACCACACAGCTGACAGGTCTGAGATAATCCAGTCTCAGGAAAACTATCTCCTGATTTCCTCTTCTGATTTCCTCATCAGTGCTTAAGTCAAACATCCAGATGTCACATGACAGGTCCCTACAGGAAAGCACCTGACCTAAAAGCTTTGGAAGAAACCTTGATACTTTTAAGACAATTTTGTTTTCTCCTGGTTGCCTCAACTAAGCTTTAGAGATAGAAACTGATATTTTATTTTATATGTTAAAAAAAATAGCATGTGCTACTATTAAAACAATAGCTTTCTAAAGCTAAGAGAGTTAAGACACTAAATCCTTGGTGCTTTTAAGCCCAACCCTCTTGTAATACTCCAAGGAAAAAATGTGGCATCACCTGTATCCCTGTGCAAAATACTATATTACTATATGTTTTTATTTACATTATGCCTTTACAATTTAAACAAAATAAAGTAACACTAACTTTGTTCTGTTTCTTTACACAAATGCTATTTGTTTGGTACAGTCTAGTTTTTTATGTAATACTAATTTCTAGCCAGACTCGCGGCACCTGAGTGGAATACATGTAAAGAAAAGAACGAGATTTAGGTAAAGTCTTCAGTTTTGTGAAATTAAAACTGAAATTCAAACTTGCATTCACATCAGTTTTTACAAAATATGTATTTTGTATATTATTATCATAATTCTCTATTCATACATATTAGAAGAGCTAGTAGGTTAGCTATGAAAATCAAGAAAGAAAAATACTTGCATCACCTTAGGAACTTGAGGAAAACACAAATAAGCACACATTCAACTCCCCACTAAATTTGTTTCAGTGTTACCAACAGTTATCTGCCTTGAGGCATACCTTCCCCTCTGAGAGCAGCTCTCCTTACCACAGTGACTTGAAAGAAAGGAAAAATACATGCAATTTTTGATAAACAAGCATACAAACTTGTTTTGTTTGTAGCAGAATGATTATTTTACAGATAGCTACAAACATGGTATGGAGCATTTAAGAAAGTTACACAAAGCCATTCTTCAAGCTATATTGATAATACAGTCTAGGATTCCATATGCCACAACCAAGTCCTCACACTTTATCTACAAAATACTAGCTTCCTGCCCTAACCATAAAATATCTGATAGAAGTCAATATCCTGCTACAGTTTCTTGGTATCATCACATAGGAATTAGCGATTTCAGACTTACCACAAGCAGAGGCTGCAGTGGCTATAAACTGAGCAAACATAGTAAATTTCACAACTCTGTCAAGTAATTGAATGAATTGTGGTGGTTTCATTTTACAGAGATAATCCGGTTCCAAACAGAATTTGAATTCCTTTCTCATAGTAGTTTCATGATGAACTTACGTAATGGAAGCAGTTCAGCATTTCTGTGCAACTTTTTCAAGATACAAGTTGATACTGGTGCTACTTTGATACAGTGAGGTAACATCTAAATAACTAGGCTTCAGATGCCACTGACATTCGATATGGAAGGAAAATAAGGATTACTCATGCCAGACACTAAATAAAATTCCAAAAGAAAGTGAGGCCCCCAGTGACACACTATGTATGGTGCAGACTAAATTCTCAGTGACCTCAGTTGAACACAGTAGCCAGAGTACACCTGACAGCAGTGTGAGCACTTTTCAACCGTCTCTACCTTTCTCACAATCGCATCCACAGCTTTTAAGGCTCTTACAAAACCCTTCTACTGCCTATCTAGAAAAGTGAAATGAAAAAGGAAACAACATCCACCCTTTGAAAATTAAAGAGAACTCACGACAATCTTCACAAAGACTAATCCTGCTTTTCACTTTTTAAAACAAAACCATGCAGATAAGGAAGTGTTATAAATCTGAAATCTGTGAGCTGCTGGGTTGCAGAAGGGCCCCTCTAAACAAGTATGTTGTGGAGCTAGCCTGTACCTGTGTCTCGCTGCACATTCCTCTGGCAAAGGAATTTAGGCCTGAAACCTGGTACCCCTCTGCCCTCCTCTGAGTGAGCTCATAATACCGGAATGAAGAGGAGGGAAGTAACTTTCTCACTGGAATTTCTTTAATGGAAATCTTAAGAACACACCTTGATGAAACAGATGCTGGAAGTATTTAGCCTGGTTATTCACAAAGAATACTTATTATTATATATAGAAAACACAGAACCACTTCAGTAAAATTTATCTCTGCTAAACTCAATGTTATCATAAAATCCAAATAAAATCTGTAGCCTATATCACTGCACAAAGATGCCTGGGCTGACAGTCTTCTGTGCAGAGAAAACTGTAAAACAGTCATTCCAGATGTGGACAGTAACTTAGTAAAAAAATAAAAACTTCAACTGAACAACTGAAAAAACCCCTTGAAGTTGCCTTTTCATAGCCTGTATTTACTTCTATCCAAAATACTTGGTAAACACTTTGGTTTGTGATTCACAAAGTATCCTTGAATGGAGTTGAAAAGTTATAGTAGCACTGGAGATCCAATATAAACATTAATTAATTCTACTCTACCATTGCCAGACTGTAGTTAAGACTCACTAGCTGGATTTTAATCCTTGCTCCTCTCTGAAAGATGTGCAGAACTTGGCTGGATAGCACAAACCTGAAAGATAAAAATCAAGCAGATTCTTTGGAAACTTCACAGTCTCATGCTTGCCCATAGAAGAAAGTGCAATTGAATGGAGAGTCTTTAAGTAGCCATAATTAACTTTTTACAGTTTTGTGCCTTATTGGTTAAAGGTTCAAGCCTTCAAGATCTCCAAAGGCAGACTGTAGAAGTCCCCTCATTTAGACAGGAGCCTTAGGGCATACAAAGCACATGGTGCAACAGTTCAAAGAAGCAAAACTCGATGCATGACTTCAGGCAAAGCTTTATTCACACATCCAGGACAGTAATACCAGTACTCAGCCTCGCCCAGTGCAAGGACATCTGCAAATCGCTCAGAGGTGAAAGACAACACAGTAATGAAACCAGTGACTATGTATTTCAAAGAAAAAACTGCAACTTGATTCTTTGTATTACATAAGGAAACAGTGTGAAATGAATGAAATAGATGAACCCTAGAGAAGGGACGAAACAGATCAAATGTTGTTGCTGTAACTTCAACAGGCATGTTCGTTTCAGGATTCAACTTATCCTGCAACTCTCTGCACAATGGAGGGTATGCAAACACATTTTCAGTGGAAAACATGTTCTGCCACATTAAAAGATGTTCTACCCCAGCCCCTGGTTCGTACAGTCTCAGAAGGGCAGCCTATGTAAAACCTCCAGGGTGATTTTCCACAGACCACTTGAGGTATGGGAGCCCCTCAGCTCCCTGAGACTCTGCTGAAGGCTCCCAACACTCCACTTGCTCGAGGGCCAATACATTCACATGGAAATTGCTCCACTAAGAGATACAGGTCAAACCACAGTTTGGAGCTCACTCTAATTATCTAGGCAGATTTTGGTTTAATCCTAACAAGATTATACATTCACAGAGATTAAGATTGTTAAAAGTACCACAGAGCAAACCATATAATCACTACATTGAAGAGACCATTAACTATTCTGTTTATGGTCACCAACTCATTTAACTTTAAAACCTCTGTGGTATTCAAAGAGATTTTCTGTATCTATTTGTGGTAAAAGTAGGCTAAGGGACTTACTTTGGTGACAAGAACACATTTGTTACAGGAGTAGTTTGAAAGCTTCTTCTTTTCATCACCATTTTAACATATTTTCTCTATATTTTTCTTACATCTTACACCTTTTCAAGTCTCAACAAAAAGCCAAGTACCATCTGTAGAAAGAGATTTCACAGGCTGTTTCCAGTTTGAGCCAAAACTACTTTATTAGGTTAAAAATGCACTACTCTTCCTTTGTAAAAATGATCACAAAGTTTACAAGAACAGACAGCTGTTAAAAAACTGTGTTTCTGATGAAAACAGATAGAAAACTTTTGCTAAATAGCAAGCAATGTGTTTGTGATACACCTATTCCCCTAGTAGAGCAAAAAGCATACGCATTTCAAAAGTACACCAGAAACAAAAGCACCTTACTCTTGGCACCCAGGGCTTACTAGAAATCACCTCAGTCCTCCCACGAGACCAAGACTCAGCACACTTCTATCATTTCTGGTAGTAAAGGCTCTAAATCTCAATTTTCTATGCAAAATGCTATATAAACTGTGCAGTGCAATACAGGACCTGCCAACCTCACCTTCCAGCCAAATCCACACTTCACATGAGCTGCACTTCATGGAGAAGGTGTTTACAAAGATACATTTATTTTACAGAAAATGTTCCAACTTTTAACCCCTCACACACACTTTGATAATAGTCTAAAACTTCACAAGGAAGGCTGAAGCTGAAAGCCTACTGGCTCCTTTTATGGAGAAGTCTGAAGACTACTATAAAATCTTCATTTTCCAAGCTTGCTTTTTGCTCCTGCAGGCTATGTTCTTCCAGTTGAGTTACACCCTACTTTGTGGATAGCTTTAATCATCAAAGTACAATACAATGATTCATCTTCCTATTGTTTTGATGTGTTTCCACTACAGTAGTAGCAAAAATTCCAAGTTGCTTTTAAAAAATTAAAAAATATATATATATTATACAGAGCAAGTGGTATCTGCACAATCCTTCACATCAAAAGTTTGATATAAGGAGAACTATTACAACTTTAAAATGGTCCTGCTTCTCTTCAGGAAAGTCAAGCCATTATTCAGTGTGTCAGTTTATCTATTTAACTTTGTTACAGCAGTGATATGCATTTATATATGCATTTCTAAAAAACCAACTTGCCAGCTTACAAATTCTAAACAGACTTTTACTTCAAGTATTAAGAGTAATAATTTAATCACTTCTTTTACAATTGTATAATTTTCGGAGGAAATTTTTTTGGTTTAAAAATTCTTTTAAGAACTAAGCAGTATTTCATGCCCACAGAGAGATACCTTACTATTTGCGAGGGCATGACCTTAATAAAAAATAATAACTTCAGTGATTAAAACAAATGGATAAAGAACGCAAGAAGCTGATTTGAAAACAGTCTAATGCAATGGGAACAGGTAAAGTACATGCAGTAATTTTTAAAAGCTGGAAAAAGACAAAGCACTGACTTGTCACTATTTAGAGCTTTAAAGTGATGCTGCTACCAAAAACTAGAGTTGGTGACATTTAATTTGTGGAGATTTGAAGAAGCACAGGAGCATTCATAAGTCTATTTCTTGCTTAACTGCACTTTCATTTTCCTCTCCTCTGATTTTTAGGTCAAAACCAATCCCTCCAAACAGTGCTAGAAATTCATTTATGCAGCTGGCTTTCAGTTTACTCTGTACAAACACTTTATCCTAATTTCTAGAAAGCTGCAGGTTTTGATCTATCTACCAGCCAAAAAAAATATGCTAAGGAAACAGTTAATGTTGCTGTTGCTACCTTGTTTCCTTCCTACCTTTCTCCTTCAATGGAAATAGAAAAATGACAAATATGCGAAACTGAAGGAAAATGAAATATTAGTTTCATATCTTACAGAAACGTTGATGTATTGCCTTTTCTAACTAGTTTCCAATTAGTCCAGCTACAACCCCTAGATGACTATTAGATTTGACCTGTGTTACGCATCACACTGGGGTCCTGCCAAATGCTTGTGTCAAGCATGAAATCGTTTGTTTCTACTACTAATGGGGAAAGCAACCAACATTAGGTGCAACCCTCTTAAAGACATTTGTGCAACAGAGATTCCTGGGTAACAGGCACTGACATGTCCTCACTGCTGCTGGGAGTGAGGCACCAGAGAAAGCACTGCAGGATTAACAGCCGTGATACTGGCAGCCTCCCTGGCTATCAAAGCACAAAGGAGAGACAGAAAGGCAAGAGGAGCTTAAGAGCACACTGAGGCAAGGGCTGGAGGCTGTATAAAGTACAGTAGATTCCAGCCAAATAGGAGGAAATAGAGCAGTGAGTGAATAAGGCAAACTCAGAATACAGTAGCTATTGACATCTCAGTGGACTGAAGCAAAACAGACTAATTTGGTTCACAGAGTTGATTCTCTTGGTGTTAAGGTAACTCAGCGAGCAGAGACTATGCAAACTGGATGGTGCTCGTTTAGTGGCCCCAAGAGGTTGACACAACCGAAGCTAATCAAAATTCTGCAGAAACAACGAGAAGGGAAGCACAGACCAGAGGGGTGTCTACAGCTTTGTATACATTTGGGTATGAGCAGAATCAGAGGGCCAGCAAAGTCACCTCTGACCAGCAAGAACTGTTAAAAAACATGGCAAAGAAGCAGGAGAAGAAGCAGAGCCATGCAACAGTTCCTTTGACTTGGTATTTACTTTTCTTCTTTGTGTTTCCTCAGACCTGAGAGAAGAGGAAACCATCCTGAAAAGACGAATTTCATTATAAGTAGTAGGATTGTTGTCAACAACTTTTGAAAGCAGAAAATTAAACACAGCTCCTGGAAACTGCAGCAGCACAACTTCCATATAAATCGCACCATCAGAGAAGGGGAAGTCATATGGAAGGACTCAAGGCAGGCTGAACTGCAGGAAGTCTGTGCAAAAAGCATAGCAACAAATTATTTGCTTTCCCCATGTATTTTCAGATTTATTGCCTAGACCTCCAAATTCCCTTTTTTTGCAGGGTACAGGTAACAAGAACTGCATGATTCTGCTCTAAATGCTCTTTCTGTTCAGACATGTAAATGGAAATAAGTATATAAAGCTCAGTTAGGGTTTATAGCTTTTACAGGAGACTGAGAGCCTTTCTGGGTTATATGGCTATCTAGAAAAAAAAATAACAAAAAACCAAAACAAAACCAGAACCACCTAAGGAAATTAAGTTCATAATGTCAGTGTCTGATCTCCCTTCCCACTGATCTTCCTCCAGTAACAGTCAACATTGCAGTCACTATCAAGACTGCATTTTGCAGGTACCCTCTAACAAGCAATTCAGCCTCCTTCCAATCCATTTTGAAACACAGACTGACCTTGCTAGAACAATCCTTTGCACAGGTAACAACAGAAAAGCTTTCATTTTATTTTTTTCCATAATAATAGTCCTTATTTTGAGACTTGATTTTCAGAGAGCTTGAAAATAATCTATCAATGAAAGCTTCAAAAAATTCTTATTTTTAGTTCTTTGTCATCGTCATAACATTTAAGCTGAGATATAGGCATTACCAAACCCTACTCATGTAGAGATTCTCTAAAGCAAGGATGGACAAAGCAGGGAGAAGCCCCACCATTAAATGCCCTGCCTCCTTTAGGGACACCAGAAAAACAATAGCAGTTCTTAAATCAAGGGAACACAGTGGCTGGTGTTAAAGCTTGTCCACATGAGGAAATAAAATGCTTCTTCAGGTCACACAGTGCCTCTCACAGCCTTAAATGGATAATGATATCAAAAAAGCTCTTCAGAACACAATCACATGCATTACGTCATTTCATAGCTGCTGTAACCTGACACAGTATCTGAGTGCCAAATAAAATGCCACTTGCTCAATTGTCCGCAACACACAGAAAATATTCAGCAAATAAGCAATTATTTGTTCAAATGGAAAAGTATATTCAGCTTTAAATGAAAATTTCCCCTAAAACTCAACGTCTTACCAAAAGCTAGAAAATTAGCACTGTCATCAACAATCAGTTTCTTTTTTTAGTAATTCTCCTTATTTTGCTACAGAACCAGAGTATAAGTCTTATTATTTTACTATAGACCTATTGTCATTTAAACTTGACTTTTGCAGAAGGACCATTCTCAGTGCAGTATGTGAATCTTCACCAACAAGTGTCTCCACAGCCATGCATTCTTACAGATTAGAAGCTGCCTTATCTGGTAAACAAATCCTGAGATTTATAAGATTAGGTTGGTGTGCTGGTTTAACATAGCATGTTTTTAGTGGGGGCAGGAGAAAACCTGCTTGAAAACTTCTATGTTCAGTACAGAGCCAATCACTGAAGGCTCTGACGATGGGCAGGTCACTAGCCCAATTAGACAAGTTGGTAACACCTCTGTGATGACATATTTAAGAAAGGAAAAACCGCAGGCAGCTCTGTTTTTCTTCTCCCGAGGGGTGGTGAGGCCGTCACCAGGGACCATCCCGGTGAGGGGCCGTACAGCTGAGGCCATCCCAAGGCCAGGACCGTGCGACCGGCTCCCTTGGGTGCCAGCAAGGACCACGCAGCCGGGGCCCGCCGTGCGGTGCCGGCAGCGACCACATGGCCAGCAGCGAGAGACATGGAGAGCAATTCCCCCACGCAGAGCCCGGACGAGATCAACCTCTCAACCGCAACGTACAGACACGAACTTTCTTCTAAATCAGAATAAAAAGTGAGGACAGGTGAGGAAAACCAACATAGGGGCACTGAGGTCAGTGAAAGAAAGGAGAGGGAGGAGGTGCTCCAAACGCTGGAGCTGAGATTCTCCAGCAAGCCGTGGTGAGGACTATAATACAACAAACTGTTTCTCTATAATTCATGAGGTGCATGGGGAGGTGCAGAGATCCACACACAGCCCGCGAAGAAGAGTACTCACGCTGGAGCGTGTGGATGCTGAAAAGCTGTAATCTAGTGAGGAAATCAAACAGAGAGAGATGACCCTTGCTTTTAGAGACAGAGGAAAAAAGCCTTCACTTCCAAACTAGAACAGCACATCTTTAAAAGACTAAACCCCATGAACTAAAATGACCCACGCTAGGAAGTTGTGGGAAGACTGCTTGGCCTGTGGGAGGGACTCATAGCAGGTTCAGGCGGGACTGCTGCTTGTGGAAGTTAAAACCACGCTAGAAAAGTTTGCAGAGAACTATCTCCCGTGGGAAGGATCCCACGACACAGCAGAAGAATCTCTTTTCCTTAGGCATACTGAAGAAAGATTTTTAAGAAGTGAAATACTGACCAAAACCCCATATTTTGTTTCCTTGCGTGGTCAGTGGAAAGAGGGAGGGACTGGGAAAGAAAGGTGTTCTGAAGGTTTGCTTTGGTTCTCATTACCCTTTTTAATTTTAATTCTGCTAATAATAAATCTTCTTTATACTGTTTAAGTTTTGAACCTGTTTTGCCTCAAAGTTTTTTTTCAATAATTCTTATCTCAACTCATGAAAAAGAAGTTTTTAATTCCCCCTGCTCTGCTTGGCTATAGCAGAGGAAAATAAATGAATAGTTTTTTGTAAGTGCCTGGCACTTAACCAGTGTCAAACCACAACAGTTGGTATTTTCTATTATTTCTTGAATTCTGTAAACTTCTTCCTTATAAAAGTAACTTTACTGTAGATACTAGTTTTTTCCCAGTAAAGTTTCCTGCTACATAAAGGTACAGCTGTAAAAGTCAAGTTATAGAAGGGTTGCATACTTATAAATACTGATTAAAATGGCAAAGAAAAGGAAATCAAAACTTTATAAATATCTCTTGATGGGTAACATCATATGTGCAGAAACTGAATTGCAAAGTGTTACAGTAAAAGCTGCAACTCTGATTTTAAATATCTGTAATTAAACAGCTAATTTTTCCCCTCTGTCAGAGGCTCTGGGACAAAACTTTTTTTGGCCATGGAAAACAAGAAGCTCAGTTCAACTAAGCTGGTCCAGTACATATTAAAGGAAAAGACACTACGAAGCGTTTGTATCATAGATATAAAAACAACAGAAATCACACAGAAAACCTGGGATATATTAAGAGATAGATAAATAAGATCACTTGGGCTAGCTTGTCATAAACTAGCAGAGCTTCAGTTACTCAAAATAGAGCAGACTGCCCAGAACTGGTTTTCACACACAGTTTTTGTTTGCCTTACTTGGATACTGAAGATGTTCTGCTGAACAAGATACCAAGTGCTAGAAAAAAAAAGTGGCTGTAGTTAATCTGCGCATTTATTAGCTAAAAAACCAAAAAGAAAGAAACAAAACCAAACAAAAAGACCACAAAACAACAAAAAACCCCGCCCAGATTTGAAAGAGTTGCAATAATACAGGAAGTCCACTCATAAAGAAACCTTACTGAACTCCACCTGAAAGCTCAGTTGTTCCAACAGAACATGTCTGACATTACGTCCTCACACTAAGTCCTAAAAGTAGTTCTTTAGGCTATCACATCAAAACTAGGACGTATTCCAGGTGCTCAACTCGCTCAACAACAACAGAAAGAGAATAAATGAGGAATCACCATCTCACCTGTATGCCAGGTATGCTCTCAAGGGGGCACAGAATGACTGCACAGGACTATGATGCAGCTCAGCTGAGAGCTTTGTGAAGGGACATGAATCTCAAATTTCAATACAAGAGGCTGTTTCTCAGTTCAGTGACCATTTTCAGCGCATGCTCCACCTCACATTTATGACAGGACATCCCAGAAACATCAGCAAAACTCTGATTATACTTTTAAAAGTCCCTCTCCTAAAAACTCTGCTTTGCACTGCAGTCTGCAAAAGCCTCAGGGAAGGACAGCGATTAGCCAAGGCAAATCCCTGCCTCTCTTGCACTGTTCCAACATTTTGTCTTATCTCCCCTATCTTTGGACCAACTTTTGTCATCTGTCTTAGTGCAATGAATGTCTCGAAGATAGCATTATGCTGCTGTTTTGTGTTTGCACAGCATCTTGTACTGATGCTCCTGGTTCATTATTAATGAAAATTATTGACAATAAAAGACTGAAACCATGAATGAAGCATAGCTTCTGGAGGGACTCCAGGTGAAAGCTGTTAGAGAGAAACTCTTAGGTCACTCCCAGCAACCGGTCTACAGGGTGACAATCTCTTTGCCAAGTAACCCCATGTGTAATAGCAACTCATCCATGTTTTCAACATTTGCTTCAAGAAAACATAGATCACATTTCAAGACTAATTTTGTACTGCCATTCAAAATACATCATAATTTATACCCAAGAAAAATAATTATGAACTGAGATACTAACTCAGATACACGTTAAAATCCTATTCTTACCAAAAGGGAGATGACTACACCTCATAACTGAGACCTCTGAATGAAAGCCAGCTTTGATATAACTTTATTGAAGATGCTGGCCTGATGTGCCAGCCACTGCCTATACTAGTCACGTCCACAGTACCATTCCTGAAGAGTGCTCAAGAACTTGGAACAACATTTTAGAAATGTTTCTTTTACAACAGGTACATTATTGAAATGAGATTACTTAAAAGAAAAAAAAAATGAACAAAGTTATAAATTACACCATCTTCAGCAACAAGTTGTCTGTCTCTGTGAATAGTCTAGCAGTTGTTACTCCTTAACCTAAAATGAGCTTTAACCTCATTTTATTGGCATTTTACTTCCCTATGCTCCAGCACTTCAAATTATACACCAGAGGACTATTAACAAGTGTTTCAGAGATCCTGGTTTTCCTAAAAAAGCTCTGTTTAGTGCAAGTTCAATTTAGTACTTTTTCTTAACAGCTTACTTCATGCTGGAAGGTGTTAGGATGTGTTTTTAAATCAGTGATACCAGAAAGTCAGTCATTAACCTACTGCTATATCTGAAGTTGACAAAAATATACTTTCACTCTTTCCTGCTGGGCATGTTTGACAGCATTTTAATAGAAATCATTAAATCCATTACCTGCTTAGACATAAAAAGCACTAAGTATTTTATGCCTGTTTCTGATTCTTCTTCATATTTTTAGACTGATTACACAGCAACTAACATTTTCATTGTTTTCTAACCCTGAAAAAAGCTCTCAGGAAGACTTAGAAATATCGTGTAGATACTAATTTTAATCACTGCAATAGACTTAAATTGACAGGAGTCCCCTTATGGGCAACAAAAGATGTTATAGAACTAACATATCTGACTGCTTAAGAGATGTGTTTTCCAACAGGTACAGAGCAAAATTGGAGCAAACAATTAAAAAGCTGCTGTCAGCTACAGCTGCATCAATCAGCAATAATTTCATTGCTATATCGCATAAATTTATATAAATGATTGCAAAATGTGGCACATTTGTCTCAAAATAATTTCAACATTTGCCTTTAAAGTACTTGCTTTACGAAAGTCATTTCTACATAGATTCCACTGCAGCAAGAACTCTTAGTAGAACAGTTCTTGGTTTTGTTGAACAAAACTCTCTAATCTTTTAATCTTTGAGAAGATTAGAGCTTGTAACTACCACCTGATCAGGATGATGAAATTCTACTAGTGCAACTGATTATGAAAAATGCAAAACATAATCAAGCCTTTCCTCTTTATAAAAAGTATAAACCCCTCTGCTATTAAAGCCTTTTCAAAAGATTTCTTCTCAGTTGCACAGGAAGGTTCTAAATCCTTGAAATTTTAATCAAAAGAGTAGCAAAAGTAGTAGAAAAACATTGGCTAACATTAAAGTCAAGAACCCATGTTTCAACTGGTTTTGTTAAAAATCTGTCAGAAATTCAATCAAAATAATCATGTTTAAAACATATTATACTAACCACTTCCATTAATTCATTATTGTATATGCACTATAAAATCCACACCAAAAACATTATTGTCCAATCTTAATTTACATTACAATATAACAAAGAGGTGTTTTTTGAACTGCTGACTGTACATCAGTTGGACACTTAATTTAGGCTACAGATTTATTCACTAGTTAAGTGGACTAACAATTGCAGATTCCAGTTGCAGAAAATCTATTGCAACACCAAAAAAGAGAAAATAATGAACATTTAAAAAGCCTACAGTCCCCTACTACTCTGTTTAAACATTAATTAGGAACAGCAAGAGAAAATCCATGTTTATGTCATAAAGTTGTCAGATTGACAGATCATAAAATCATTGTTTCTGTATACCAACTTGGAATTTAAAACACATTTACTAATCCATAGTCATGAACCTCGATAACAACACTTAACAGCTTAATCCTTTGATTTCTCACATCACTTTTACTTAGCTATGACGTGTTCTGGGTTGGATCCCTTGTGAACAAGGACATAAAGGGTCCGCTTTTAAAGCAAGACTTAAGAAGATGCTAAAAAAGAACTAAAGGCAGTCAGTTGCAAAGAGAGACACTGATCACGCTATCACACTGAAAGCTGTTACACCGCACACAGACGGTCTTCCACCACAGTGTAGTTTTCAGAAGCTAGTCAAAGGAGAGCAGACGAAAGGCACAAAGGAACTTCGGAGCAGAGGTGTACGGCAATTAAAAAAAAAAAAATCCGCCTATCTTTCAGAGGGGGGCGGGATGCGTCTGTTTTCTGGCCGAAGGATGCCCAGACCCCGACAGGTTTGACCGGGCACCTTCACCTCCAGCGAGCACTGTTGCAGTCGGGACGTGCACACACTTACCGCACTCGCCAGTTCCGCGCCCAGCCAGAGGAGCAGCAGCACCAGCGCCCTGCGGGAGGCAAAGGGACAGAGTCACGGCGGGCCGGGGGGCAGCGCGGGGAGGGGGCGGCCGCGCTCGGCACTCACCCTGCGCGCCCCATGGCCCGGGCAGCCCGCGGGGACCGGCACGGCGCAGCTGGGTACGCGCCGCTGCGCCCGCCGGAGGAAGAGGAGGGCCCGCCGTCACTCGGGGCGGGCAGGGCACGGGACGGCCGCTTCGCGGGCTCCTTCCCCCGGCACCACGGC
>VZTD01001802.1:0-126838 GCA_013397725.1 Rhagologus leucostigma
TTCCCTTCCCTTCCCTTCCCCTCAACACCACATAACTGTCAACACTGTCTGGCTTTATTCCACTTGGGAATGACCAGCAGAGAAATCTGCTGTCCGTTTAAAGTGATTTACCTTCTTTTTACAGTAACTACTTTGTGCTTTTTCTTATGAAAACAGGTTAAGAGACACATCTTGTGTGAGGCGGACACCTCACACTTGAGAGAGTTGGAGTGGTTCAGTCTGGAGAAGGGAGACCTTACAGCACCTTTCAGTACCTACAGGGGGCTTATAAAAAGCAGGGAGATGGACTTTTTATATGGGCTGATAGTGACAGGACAAGGGGCGACAGCTTTAAACTGAATGAGTGCAGGTTTAGTCTAGATGTTAGGAAGGAATTCGTAACTCAGTGGGGAGTGACACACTGGAACAGGTTGGCCAGAGAATTTGTGGATGCCTCGTCCCTGGAAGTGTTCAAGGCCAGGCTGGATGGGATTCTGAGCAACCTGGTCTAGTGGAAGATGTCCCTGTACATGGCAGGGGAGTTGTAATTCAGTGATCTTTAAGGTCCCTTCCAACCCAAACCATTCTATGGTTCTATGATAAAATGGCACTAAATCTCATTTTCATTTCCATATGGTTTTCATCTAGAAAGACATTTGCTTATTTTTTATTTATATTAGGTTAATTAACCATAACAACTATGAATTTGCTTTACCTAATTTCTCTCTTAAATGTTTTTCCAGAATTCATAAACTGCAGTATTTCACAATGGCACAAGAGGTAGCTTGAAAAATTAGTGGGCAGTAAAACTGGGCAAGCATAAGCACACAGGGAAAACCTTTGCAACAGGGACAAAACACCTCCTTGGATCCACTGAAACTCCACAAATGCAAAGAACCATAAGGCAGCCTCCTGAGATCAAACTCATCCTTATTCCAGCTTATTTAATGATCTGCCCTTTGCCTAGATATAAAAAGCGATAAATACTCTCAACTACATTTTAAGATCTCCCTTTCAATCTTTCATACCTTTGATTAAGAAAACTGAGTATGCCTAACTGAGAAAGTACCTTTTTGTTTAAACAGCTAAGGTTTTGGTTTGGGGGATTTTTTTGTTTGTTTTTACAATTGTTTTTAGGAGATCTTTTTGGCCAAGATTTCATTAAAAGTGATTTTCTTCTGGAGCTTATGGTAGCAAAAATAAATACCCTTGTTGTGATACAGTTGTTTCAGTCTGTCGGTATGGCTCAAGCCAATTTCTTATGGAATTAGATATTACAAGGAAGAGTATGAGAGGTATCTGTAGACACAAAGTTTTTGTACAGACCAAATGGGAGAGCAATTCTGGTTTTTGAAGGTTAAAACTGACACTGAAAGCCCATATCCTTTCTCAGTTTTTGCTCCGTTCTCTTGAAGAACCACTGTCAAGATCAAGATTAATGGTTTCCCCCATGGCTGCAGAGGAAAACATTATGTTTTTCATCATCTGATAAAGCTTATTAAAATGTTATCTAGAGCACTTTTCTTGGGGTATTTGTTCTGAGCAGCATGTTACACCACTTAAAATTATTCCCAAGGGAAATAACCGCCATGTTATTCAGCTGCTGCAATGAGTTAAGAGATATTCCAAGTGAAGGGAGATATATTAACAAGAAAACAATGGAAGAGTGCTCTGATTCTCACTAATCTAAGGCTCATTTCCATTGTTCTTCTTGGGAATAATATTTGATAAAGACTGAAAGACTTGATCCAGTGAACTTCTATTTAATGAATGTTCTTGCAGAAAGTAAAATCTACTCAAATCTGTTTCTGACTGTACCAAATCATGTATGTAATCAGTTTGTGGGAGGAATAGCCCAGTATTATGTGGCTGCTCCGAGAGGAATCTACAAAGCTCAGATGTGCTTGCCCCAGACAGTCACTAAGTCACCAGGTTGAACAGGAAGTGCTGCTGCAGCAAAGTCCTACACAACCATCAATATATTAGTAATAACAGAAAAATCACAGAATTTTTGAGATATCAGTCACCAAAGCACTTCATAACAGTGCAGTAACCAGGTCCCATTAGTTCCTAAACAAGAATACGTGTTTCTGGGTGCAAGAGAAAGAAGTATGGGAAATAAATGACCTTTTATCCAGGATAATTGGGGTCTGTGATTGTCTGTATTATTGTTGATAATTTGTCAGAAAAAAAACCAAACAAAAGCAAACAAAAGCCCCAACAAACAAACAAACAAAACCCCTCGACCAACCAAACCCTAAAAGTTACAAAAGAATAAGAAATATTCTTGGTCTTGCAGCCGTTTTTACTGCTTGAGGCCAAGAGGATCACTACCTGTAGATTCAAGGGACCTTGACAACTTGGAGAGAAGCAGACTCCAAATGGGATGGAAGAGAGTGTGGCAGGGAGAATTACTCCTACAATCCCATTTTTGTATATTGGGGGGTTTTTTCCTTAGGTAATTAAGTCGTAATATCTTGAAGTGGTGTTTCTCTAAAGTGGTGCCTTCATTAACGTAAGTCCTTGCAGAAATAAACGATGAGCCAGAAAGCTTTCACATCAGGTGGCTCCTGAAAAAATATGCAAGCTCTAGGGGTGGCATTAGGTCTGCAGCTATGACCTTTAAATTGTAGGGCCTCATCTCTACAAGGACTGGAAAATGTAAAGTTGGCCCTGGGGCACCTTCAAGGACTTGGGGCCTGGGATGGACTGCGCTGACACTCAGCTCCAGACAGCCAAGGGCACATGAAATTTCACATGTGGGTCTTATTGCTACAATCCTTGAGAGCCTGAGGAGAAGAAAGGAGACGACTCAACCAGATCTCTGACAGGAGGTTTGTTCATTCCAGTTAGATTTAGTACTGATGTCTACCAATGTTGTGGTTTTCATCGGTAAGTGTGTCCCAACCCTGGAATACGTTTGGTATTGTCAAGTTTTAATGTCAAATTAGCTTGCCTGAAGTTGAAGCCAGGCTCTTGTGGTATCTAAGCAACTGTTCCAAAACAGTGGTTAACAGGAGGCTGGGATGTGCAGAGCTGAAGGCAGAGAACGCTGGCAGCTGCACATCCACTGTCTCTCCCTGTTCAGAGCAAGGTCATTTGTGCACGTGTACCTGAGGGACTGTGTGACCATCTTTGGGCTGGAGTCAGCATCCCGCTCACTGCAGGGTTTTTTTCTCCCAGCTTCCTGTAACAGCCTTTTCATGACAAAGCACATTTGAAAAATGGTGCTTTCAAATACAACAAGCCACTGAATCCAGGATCAGAAGCTATAAACCAGAGGCAAGTTTTTCCACCCACACACAATTCCTTTGCCCTTTTGCCCAGAACGTCTCCTGATCCTGTTTTCCCTTCAGTTGAACCAGAAGAGCCAGAAAATACCTATGAACTGTCTCTGACCTTGAAAAGTCCCCTTTTACCCTGCTGACCTGGCAGCAGGCACAGCACGTCAATGTGTGTTTCTGCTGTTCTGTTGATCCTGCTGTTCTCTTCAGGGGCGATCAAACTGCCCGTATTTCAGTTTCCAACTAAGCCTCTGAAGAGTAGAGCTGTTTTAAGGGGGAACTAAACCCCTTGGTGATCAGTCAAAAGAGAAAGATGAAATTTGCAGAGGGTAATGGGGGATGCCAAGGGCAAGCTCTGGTGCTCAGTTCCTCTCCAAAGGTGACCATCTCTGTACATATTACCTGTGTGGGAAACCCAGTGTTCAACATCCCTGTCAGTCACTTGGATTTCCCCAGGTTGCAAATCCTCCCTCTTTATCTGGCTGATGCTCACTCACGGTCTTACCTTGCTGACTCATCTTGAAAACATTCTTGCTCCCTGAAATGGATGCATGCATGTATTGTTTAATTTAATCTACATTAAATTAGAAATGGAGCTTTGATGTGCGTGTAAGGACAGAGAAGCACCAGCTAGATCTCAGTTTGCAGCTGCAAGGGCTCAGATTGGTTGGTTCAAGTAGTTCGTCTTCACAAGTCATACACAGTTGCAAAATGTCATGATATTGTTGAATGCATACCATGACACCTCATCTGGGTTCATAAGCAATTCAGACCTCAAACTAAATGGAGGGAGTGGCTTACATCAATAAAATTGTTCACGATCATTTAGGAAGAGAACAGTACTGAAAGCTGCAGGCTATTTTGCTCTCTGCCTAGCCCACAGTAACTCTCAAATAAGAATATTGAACTGAACTAGATTGACTTGTGTCCTGTACTCTGCTCAGTACACTGCTTTCCTGACTGGCATTTAAATGGAAATATCACTATTCTGCAGTGTGGCACGAAGGATGAACATGACAATGTGCTTGCTGACTGCTTACGTTCAAGCCGCTCACCTGGATGATGTGTCAGTGAGTATTAAAATGCAGACACCTCCAGCAGTAATTCTCACAGATGTGGTTCACTGATAATTATCAAGGCCACAGGAACTGGTCCATGAACCATAAGGGATTCATAAGGGCCTTGTGTTCAAGGAGGACAGTGACTGCAGAGCCACATGGCTGCCTCTCCTTTGCAGGAACCTGGATGGCCAGCCAGGGTCAGCAGTCCTGCAGAACTCGCCCTTAAAAACAGATAATTGGGGATAATGTGTTTCTCTAGCACACGCAGACCCGGCGTGGGGGTTGATCACAAAAAGAGGAGGTAGTTGAGGCACACTACCTCCCCAATAATGAAGCATTACTGTGCCTAACTACGTGACTAAGTACGGCTCTTTCTTCCAGACACGAGAGATCAGATTTGGTTTTGGATCTGATTCATCCAAAATGGCTGACAAGGGCAGTAAATCCTGGATTTGTTTCTTTCTGATTTATTTCCAATGCTGCTGACTAATTCCCTTTTATAGAGCTGTGTTGTTGAGATACATGTCTCACTCTTAATTTCCACTTCCTTTTACTTCTCTGTCTAACTGTTTTCTTGCAGAAAATATGAGTAAAGGGGGAAAGTGAAGTAGATAGGGACATGGTACACAGGCAGAGGTTCACTACGAACCCCCCCTACTTGTTGTAACTGAAGATATATGAACGAAAAGAGAGATACAAAGCTGGGTTTTACACAGTATTCTCAAATACTGTTGAACTCCCACTTGTTACAGTTATGACTACATTCTTTCTCCTGCTCTGAGTTTAAACAATTTTCAGTGGGAGTCCTTTACAGTGGATACTTCTGAGCACTTGGCACTGATTTTGCTGTCTCTTATATTCCAGTCTCCTATTTATGGGAAACAACATGTCCTCAAAAAATGTCTGGGCTGATCTAGAAATCTCTAATTTTAACATAAATTTGTATCATATTCATATCTCCTCTTCTGTATTCTTTTCAGGATTTTGTATCTGAGATGTGAGTCTTGTCAGCCCCCAATCTATGCAGGCCTGAAGTGAGACACATGGTTAGCTCCAGGGAAATGCTAATGCTTGCATCCCTCAGCCCTTGCTTTTTAAATTGAAACTTGGAGCATCAGCTTCAAGTGATCTTTGTGTGTGTGAGTCTTGTAAGACGTTCTCTTTGGTGATCTTGGTTATTACTTTTGGGGCTGTAACATTATTGTAACTTGGTTTATCTGTAATTGGCATGACACAAGCCAGCCTGACAGCCTAACATTGCCAGTGGGACAGGGATTGCAGCTCAGCCACCAGGAAGCAAAGTTCAGCTGCTTGAGGCTGTCTGTAATATGATAATTGCATTACCACATGTTGGTGACTAAAAACCAGTAAGACAACGATGGGGCAATTCAAACCCCTGCATCTGGGAGGGTCTCTGTGTCCAGGCTCTTCTCAAAACCCCAGTCCATTGGCAGTGATTTTTTTCTCAGTGAAAATGCCCTGAGGCCATTTTACAAGTGGTTCTATAGTTCCAAACAGAATAGTAATATTTTGGGGGCTGAACCCCATGAAAACAACTGAGGAAAGTAGCTTTAATCCACAAGTTACTGCTTTTTTGTTAGTGCCAGCACCATCCTTAATTATTCTGGACTTTTACATTTGGTGCCTCTTTAGTTTTGCCTGTGTTTTGAACTCCAATAACCAGATATACATGGTCTATAGCTCTGAGCACTGAAGGCAGGCTTCTGATAATTTTTGTCCTTTCCTTAGAGAACAAAGAGTTATGCTAAGCATAATAAATGATGTCAGTAACCAAAACTTCCTAGAAAATGTAGGACGTGAGAGAAAAAAGCACAAAACCTACCAAGCACTGAGACTGAGCCCATGTTTGCTGAGGGCGGCTGCCTCCCAGAAATACAAATCCCCGTGCCTCCCCACCCAGTCTTTTCAGATGAGGTTAGAAAAGGTCTAATAAAACGTTCTTGTTTTAGTTAATCATTTCTTCAAGCTCTCCCAGCCAAGCTGAGTTGCACTTCATGAGGTCAGCACACTCCTTGTACTCACAGCCGATGTTCCCCTTTTTATTAGCATATTGACAGCACAGTTTACTCCAGTAACACAGCAGTGCCAGGGCCTCATTTTCCATGGCATGAAACTGTTCCCACTTCACCTGCTCGCAAACACAGCTCTGCTTTTTTTCGAAGTAGACAGACCGTTCCTATCTTGTATGCCTTGACTTTGTCTTGGAAGTTTCTCCTGACAATGTACAGGCCAATTTTTGAGTTATCACCCAGTCCCCCAAAGCAGCTTAATGTCTTTCCCACGGTGAAGAAGGTAATTTAGAAAAACTGTTCTCAAAGCCATCTCAGTTGTGACTGAGTTATTATCTACAGTCCTTATTACTAGCTTGTCATATGTGGGCACTGTAAAGCTAACAGCCAGCTGGGAGGCATGAGTTTAAAATATGTCAGTATTGTCAGTGTCTAACGAGTTCTAAAATACCAGGATGATTTTGAAGGTTTTGCGACTTTCTCAGGCTGTCAGAAACATGCTAATTAAAAAATCCAAAGGAATTGCAAAATCAGAGGAGCCCCCAAGGTGAGTGGGACAATCCTTCTCTTCCCAGCTGTCAGTGATGGGAAGAAACTAAAAGTAAGAAAGTATCTGAAGGCTGAAAAAAAGAAATGAGGCAGAACAGTTCCACCTCTAACAGAGGAAGACAGGCACAAAAAAACCTGGGGGCTCTAAGTGACTCTGGAAATCTTAGGAGAAAGGAGAGATTTGATCCTGGTCTCTGCAAGGTAAATAAAGCCCCAGATCAGCTAAGGAGGAGCCCTGCTGATAAACAGGGTCTGTAAATGCATTTCCTTGCTTGATGTTTTTCTTCTGCAACATTGCTTGCAATTGCAATGACTAAAACGTCATTCTTAGCTTGTTGATTTACAATAAAAAGTGCTAATTTCTTCTGATTTTCATCGAGCATTAAAAGCAGTTCCAGAGAAATCTGACACACAGTAACATTCCTGGAAATGATGTACCCCAAATGCCATTTTTAGTATCAGTCACAAAGACAGACACATTTGGGGCTCCCCAGCCTGCAAGATGCTTTCCCCTAAAACTGTGTTTGTGAACTGAATAATCAGATGTTTAGTGAAGGAGGGAAGAGAAGTCCCCCTCACTGGTTGTCACCATTCCTTCTTCAGCTACTAGGGAAAGGCAGCTGCACAGCAACCAAAAACTTTGCAAAGACGTTAAAAGCAATGGCCAATAAAGGTGACCAAATTATCGAAAATTAAAAAGTAGGATCTGTGGGGAAATCTGAAATCAAAGAGATTCCTAATCAGGCAGAAAACTGCCTGAGAGAAACTCAGAGATCACTTATCTCCCCCAAAGGAGAAAGATTTTCTGTTTCTATGGGGCAAATCAGCATGGATTTAAGAGCATGGAAAATACGCAGGTCCTGCAAAAAGGCAAGGAGATGTTACTTTGAAGCAGCCTTGCTTTTGTCTTCCTTCAAACTTAGTAATGGAATTCCAGGAGCCAATAAATATTTGAAGGACAAAGCAAATACACTTACATTTCCAGAAAACATAGAATTAACAAGAACTTCACAGCAACCTTTTTCCTAAACTAAGTAGGCAGTGTTGAGTGTTTTTCACCTTAGATAATGAATCTTGAAATAAAGGATAATTCACAGACTAGTTTTCTGAGAAACCAGTGGGAGGATGGTTGGTTGTTTATGTTAGAATTCTTTGTATGGGTTAAATACATCTCCCTCAGTCCAGTTTCTGCCTGGAGGGAAGCTGAGAGCAGAATATTCTATTGCAAATTCTTCTGGAACTGTATATTCAGCATGGGCTGTTTAAGGAAAGCAATTGCAAAAGGAAGGCAAAATATAGCAATATGTTACATCTGTGGTTACATAATTTTTTAGCTGTCTTTTTATTCCAACATGCAAGACAAGACACGGCAGGAATTCTTCTGTCTTGAAAGGGCTTAGGCTGAAGCTTGTCACTTTAGGCTGAGAGAGTCTCACCGGTAAGCATGGAAGTCCCCTGGGTCTTCCCAAGGTGCGTGAAGTGCAGTTAAATTTATATTTCCCAGAGTGCTTGAACTGGAGAAAAAAAAAGAGGTGATCAGTTTTGAGGGGGGATAGCAGCCAGATGCAGGGATGGCTCTGGAAGGAGCTGATCCTGTTCTGGCACGGTTGATAAAGAGCTGGGGCTGAAGGGCACGGGGGAGCTGGGTCCTGCCTTGCTGAGTGGTTGCAGGTACTGGGTACATCATCTCCAGGAATGTTATTGTGTGTCAGATTTCTCTGGAACTGCTTTTAATGCTCGATGAAAATCAGAAGAAATTAGCACTTTTTATTGTAAATCAACAAGCTCAGAATGATGTTTTAGTCATTGCAATTGCAAACACTGTCGCAAAGGAAAAATATCAAGTAAGAAAATGCAAAGGCCACATTCCTCAGGCTGCTTTCCTGTACTGGTGCCTGCTGGCCCAGAGTTTTTGGAGTCTGTGCTACCAACTCCTTTTCTCCCCAGCATCCCGGTTGCCTGACCCTGGGAACAGATCCTAACCACCCCATCTCCCAGTACGTCCGGTATCCCCTGGTGAGGATTCCAGGGTGCAGGGCATCCACCCAGCTGTACAACAGCTTGGCACAACCTGGTCCTCCCCAGTTTACGTGTATAGCCCAAGCCAACATCTCAGCCAACAATACAGGGAAAATAGCATGAGCTGGACAGAGAGCTGTGCTTTAAAGAGGTGTTAAATAAATGTCCAAAGTGGTGCTTGCATGACTGCCCCCTTCAAGCTCCCGTTCAAACTGCTTGTGTGTTGACAGTGGGAGGTCAGTAGTTTCCATTGAGATTTCATTGTTGATCAGTGAATGTACAAACTAGCCACAGGGTAATTTCTTCTCTTTATTTAATCAAATGGAAACATTCAATCCATTTTTGTGTTCACAGAACAGCCATTGCAGTTTATTTAAGTAGGTTAAATATAAACCAACACCAAAAAGCAGCCCAGCAGCATAACAACACACTCCCTTTTATTTCTTGATAATAATTTGATATAACTGGCAATAATTTATATTATCTTTATTTTCCTTGGTCTTGTGACTTCTCAGAAGCGTTTCCTATAGTGGCCATTGGCACGTGTTTGCTAGTGCTCAGAGCCCTCTGATTTATAGGCTTTGACTTAGTGCTGGGGCTTCAAGGGCAGCAGCTCAGCAATTGCAGCTCCAGCCCAGGGAGGAAAAAGTGGCACTATCCTCTCCATGTTAAAATCAGGAGCAAAGCTCTCCATGGATTTATATGGAGCACGACGTGGACAGTTTTATTTTTTCACTAAATATAGACAGCACATTCTGTCCTCCAGATGTACAGAAATAGGAAGGAAGAAGATGTAGGTTTTATACAGTGGGATTCACTTGAACACAGTGTGATGGAAGGAGGGTGGGGAGGCTTTTCCAAAGGCACTGTGGAGCTCCCCATGTGGGTCACAGCCGTAGTGCGCGTCTCACAGGAGCACAGGTCAGGGACACTGTAATGGCATAAGGCGTTTACAAAAATTGACTGACTGGTGCTGTGGATGACACTGGGATGCAGGTCCAGCAGGGCCAGGCAGATCTGCACTAGATGTGGCTGGAAGGTTGGAAAAATTGCTCTTCACAGGAGAGGTTTGGGTTGGCGATTTCGCGTTGTTTTCTCATTTTCACATTCTCTGTAACAGCTATACACGTGGAAAATCAAAAGGGGGAAGTGAGGGAGCGGGAGGGATGTCATTTACTGGAGGAGGTCTGGAGAAGATTTCTGCCACCACCTGAAATGGCTTGGTTCCTTGAGTTCTGTAAAACAAAAGAGATGGGAGTAAACTCTTCCCAACTAGTGAACACTGAGCCATTGCAGAATTAAAAGAAAGTCAAACAGCTCTCAGGAAGATGTGATTGTTTGATAAACAAGAACATTTTATGGTAATCTCTGTATTTACAAACACAAGGATGGGTCAAATGCCTGCTCTTGGAATTTTTTTTTCTAGCAGAAATTTCCTTTAAAGCCTAGCAGTTAGAAAATGCTTGTGCTAAAAATAACTTATTAAAGGGCTATACCCATCCATGCTCTTTCTCTCACAAGATTTAGTATTTTGCAAATATTGCTGGTTTTTAGATCACTCTATTTTTGCAAGATGATGTAAATTCATTTATATCAAATCATAGAACCTGTAAATCTCAAAAACCACTTACCTTTAGGCACATCTGGGAAAGATTGCAAATGTAATGTCTGATGCTGAAAACTCAAAGGCTCCAAAACTGAAGAGGATGTCAAAGACATCTACTTGAGCAACTCTGGTGGCAATATGTCCAAGTACATGTATACAGATGGATATATGTTAACCATTCATGACATTTTCCTTGTATACATCATTTTAGGTAACAAAATGTCATTGATGAATGTAAGAAAAATTTACAAAGCCATCACTGAAATATATTGACAGAATTTGATGTTACATCTGTAATCTGTGATTATTTTGATATACTTTGCAGATCAAGTTATAAGTAAGGACATAGAATTAAAAACTCTATCCTGATTGCTTGGAAAAGGTATTTACATTTCAGACATCCTGGCTGTGAGAGGTTGCATGCTGCACAGCTTTTTTCATTATTTTACAAAAATACAGATGGATGAAAGACAGGATCAAAAGGCCAAGAAATATTCCTCTAACCATGGTCTACATCCAATAGTTTCATTTCACTCAAAATTCTCATTGTCTTCAGTTCTGCAGTAGAAATTTCACGGATTTAGACGGAATTCTGCCTACTAGGACTATGTAACAGCCAAGCCACCTCTATAGTGCTTTCCTGTTTTGTTTGCATTATGTATTTTGGAAAGTTAATGTTAGTGATCTAAAAGACGTTTATAAAAGTTACCACTGTAACCAGAAGTTGAATCCAGCTCTGAATCTGTAGTGTGCAATAGCCCATAAAAATTAGAATTGAATATCCTGAAAGACTTAACAGTTTTGTGTAACACATTAGAAAAGTCCATTAATACAGGAAATCACTGAACAAGACTAGACATAATGATCTTCTCAAACTTGACTTGACATTTTTTTGTTTAGAAAAAAGCTATTTTGGATTACCCTACCCTTTCACAATATTTTCTGCATCCAACTGCTAAGGTATTTGTTGTTAGTTCTGATGTTTTGCAATGAGGATTGTGTACAATTTTAACAGTTTTGCTGTTAATTTGCTATTGAAACAACAAATTATGTCATTAAACAACTATATCACAGTTTATAATACGTTAGTTTTAATATCTAATGTATGAACAAGTTTAGGAGTTAAGTCTAAGTCTTGCTAGAGAGTTCCAAAATAAGACTAATGGGATGAGTAAGATAAATGCTAATTCCAAAATTGCAAATTGCAAGCTTTGATGCAGCTGATGACTCAGGAACATTACCACTCATTTTAATGTTGTGTATAGGCAAACATAATTACTGTTCCAAATATAGAGGCCTCAGGAAAATATCACCCATTTGAAAAGGGACCTACTATATCAGAAGATTGATATCTATGTTTCCTACCTATGTTTCCATGGTAACATTGCCATTGTCTAGAGACATGAGTATTCCCTGTTTGAGTAATGTTGCCTGGTGTTAACAGCTGGCAGGTAACATGCCATCACATGCTGTGTTCCTCTCCACACCAGATGTTCAATCATCATTATTAAAATAATATTTTACTGATAAAAATAATAAAAATTATGACCAATAAGTTACTAACAAGCTACTTCGTATAGCTGGTGTGATGCTAGTGAGATGCTGATTTTAGGAAGATTGCAAAGACTTTTAGGAAGATTGCAAAGACAGACCAGTGGCATCCTGGCCTGATCCAGTCATCATTCTTTTTAGGCTCATCTGGGTGCTGTGGTACCTTCAATTTTGCCTGTACTGTAAATTATTTGAAGCAAGATTAGTTTCTAAGGGTTAGAGAATAATTGATTTCCCATCCTCATTTATTCTTTGGTGTCTCTTCCTACAGGTATGCTGGTTTTGATTGGGGTAGTGATTTTCAGCTGTAGACATCTGCATTGTAAAAACGTAGATTCAGGATGCCATAGCTGAGTTCACTAATTCTTCTGCACAGCGACCAGAGGTCAACACCTTCTGTTCAACATCAGCCTCAACTCTAAGAGAAGCAATGATATGTCAGACATGCTATTATTGTCACCAACATTTAGTTAACCATCACTTTCCAAAAAGAATTTAAAACTTAGCCGTAAATTGCTCGGATATGTACAACAGACAAATACAGTGAAGAGGGCGAGAGAGAAAAAGAACAATTCTTCATCCTACTCATAACCCTGCACAGCTTTCTCTACTTCCTTGTTACCTAATATAATAGGGAGAGCTCAGCATCTCATGTCTGCTTCTACCTCCTTCCCATAGCCCTCCAGACTCCTCAGCTCTTACAGCCTGAAAGCATGATGTTTAAGAAGATACACCTGCTGCTGCCTTTAATTTCTCTCTAGTGTGGCCAAACATTTTAAATGGGATTGGCTGATTGATAAAGTGAGGCACTATGGATTTATGTTAGACACCACGAAAGCTAGTTGGTATCATTCAACCAGTATTCCATTATATATTGGCAAATGTTTCCTTTATGTGACCAAGGAGATCTGAACGACAGAAAACTTCTCCTTTGAAGAAGCCATTGTTTCCTTATTGTCCTTTGTGAAAAGATGAGGAGAACACACTATTTTGGAATCAGATCAGATGGAATGTACTTACCTGTGCCTGCTTTTTCAATAAACTTCTGGCTGTTGTTGTTTCCACACACTAGGTAGTATGGAGATGACTTCTCTTCCTGTGAGGTTCTTTTCTTCCTGGGAGGTAGTGATCTCTTTTGCTGCTGTTCACAGAAGTCACAGGCACAGGTTTTGTGGGGTTTTTTCAATGCCACAGCTCAACATGTGTTTGATGGTATTTAGTGATTTAAGAGAAACAGTCTCTTCGCTAAACACATAGCCAAATCTGCAAGGTTGGACAATGTCAAAATCCAGAGCTTTGGATTCTGACCTGGCTCGGCTGTGCAGTGTTGTTTACATCAGTGTTCCTGAGCTGTAGGCGAAGAAACAGAACTGGAGTCTGTAGCTGTGTTTACCTCTTCACAAGGAAAAATAAAGCAATATTACAAACAGATTCAGAATAAGTACACGAAATAAGTACATGTAGCAAAAAAAAAAAACAAATCAGAAGAAGGCTTACTAGAAAATACTGATCTTATCTGTGAAATGAAGCAGTAGTCCCACAAGTGGTTGTATTCATCATGACACAGACTTAACTTGGTGAAGCTCCAGGAGTTTATGTACAAACACACACAGTAATGTAGTCCTAAATGTTAACAAGGATCTCACTCACACTTTTCACCTCGGCCACTTTTCACCTTGGCCACAGCACGTCCCCAGGGGGAAGTGAGCATGGCCATGTGCCAGAAGCACTGAGAGCAGCACGTGGGAGGGCAGCTGCCCAGAGAAGGATGCTGGCCTGGGATCCCCTACCAGATCCTGATAAAGCAGTTGGTAAATGAAAAGACGCTACAACGGGGAGAAGCAAGCAAAGAGTCATTGCAAGAGTCTTTTTACCACAGGCAGCAGCTTAATTATCATGTCCTTTCCACTGGCTCCTCCAGGGTGAGAGCTCAGCATGACCTGCACCGGGCAGAGTAAAGGGGAGTGGTGGGACAAGTCCCAGACACAAGGCACGGAAGTTGTGTATGATTTGCTGTGGGATGAGGCATGACTTGTGCCGAGGGCCCAGTGAGACACGGGAATGCAGTAACCCCAGGAAAGAATCCTACACAGCAGCAAACTGGCCACAGGGCTCAACGCATTTAGAGACTTCTTTCCTATAGTTTTGGGCTTTGCAAGACTCCATAAACTAATTCATATTTCAGAGCCATGGTGTTTGATTCTGATATGGAAGATAAAGTCCTTCACTAGCCTGACTGCCCTACTGGTCTTTCCTTGGAGTCACACAGTGTTACAAAGTCCTAAAGACTGAAAAAAGTGATTGTACTCTCTGACGTTTCTAGCTTGCATTGGGACTGCTCAAGACTTCAACTCAAACAGAATGAAAAGTCTGGTATCTGGTCATGGGATTCAGAAGGATACACCACTTCCCAAGATTAATATATTCCACTGTCTGAGACACAGGAAAGGAGAACCTCTCTGCTTATGGTTCCAGAGAGCCAGGGGAGAAAACTCCCTTGCTCCTATTCCACCACGGTCTGGTGCAGGGGTAGGTGTGACTTTCAGCAATAATGATAAAGCAGTAGCTGAATCATAAAATCTATCTCAACACCTTGATTGCTCCTTCTGAAATATATAGAATTATCAATCATGTTATGATAAAACACTTAGGTACAGCAGCATCCCCAGGCACATCTCAGGCAGCATTGCAACAGGCTCTGTACAAACATAAACTTAGGCATTGCCTGACCCACAAGCTCCTATTTTAAGTAGACCTGAAGAGGTAGAAGGAAAAGCAGAGGGGCACAGATGAAGGAATTTCTTTTCCCTGGCCTGTAGTGATCTAAGGTTTAATGCCCTACTAACAGAGTCCCCGCTTTTAAATAATGACTAACATGCAGGAAGATGCTTCTCACGTGTTTTTTCAAGCAAAAAATCACAATAAATTAAGCTTGATGCTAGTATGTGCATGCAAAGCCTCAAATTCCAAAACACATTTTGTTTACAAAAGTCATTACATACATAATTTTTTAGGGTTTTGTTTTCTTCTGTTAAAAATCAGTCACACTCAAAATATTTATTTTTTTTTAATGGAAAATTGTGGAGTCAGAACCCCGAGTGAAGGTCAGCAAGCAAATCTCTCTAAGCTGCCATGGCCTGTGAATAGAGGCCGTGGTGCTGGCCAGAAGGTTGAACTGCTTTGCAGAAGATTTTGCAAGAAAGGTCTCTGCATCAGTCCCAAGAAGCCCAGACCCGGTAGATGGCACAGGATGTTGCAGTCAGTGGAAAAGGAACTGGGAAATACATTTTTTCACATATATGTCACACTCACAGAAACCAGTACTCAACGTGTGCAGCTTCAATGCCACCCTCATAGTTGGGATAACTTAGGGGGGCTGGTACAGCACAGCTCACCAAGGGCCTTGCTGCCCTTTAATTCTGCTGTGAGACCCCATGGGCCAGAGGGAAGCATGGATGGGAGGGAGATGTCCTGCACCAACACATACAACCATCTGTGTTAGTCCCTGGGAGCTCAGAGCAGGGGCACAAATACCCTTAGTGCCAATATCAGTGTCTGTATTTGGGCATCAGTGAAGTTTGCTGTCCCACTGGCAATTTCCTATTTAGCTTTACAACATGACAGTTCTGGCCAGGCCATTGTTCCAACTGTTATTTTTCCACCAGCTGCATGTTGAAAGGTACTCCTTACTATTACACTGAGCCAAAGAAATTCAGAGCTGATACAAGAAGTTCCATGAATAAAAAAGCAAACTAGAAAGAAAGCAAAAATTGTACTGTGATATCTTAGAAGACTCACACCAGAGAATGAGCTATTTTATGCTTGTTGGGTTAATCCCAGCAAGAATTTCCCTTTGTTTGGAGCTCCTATGGAGAGCACTTTCCACTGGACACACTGCACACACGGTGGACAGATACAATTTCAGCCTCATTGCAAATTCTGGAGAAGGTTCTTGTTGATCTTGGTGACCCTCAGGTTCCTTGCTCTTTTCGGGGATGGTATGGTTGGACAATACATGGATAACTACACATGCTTTTCATTTTAGGGCTTCCCCCGGAGATCTTCGTATGGCGAACGTTTAAAGCACAGCACCACTGAGACACAATCATCTCCTGATTTGAGGGCAGCTGCTGAGCTGATGCACATGGCAGTGAAGTTTGGGTACAAAGTACCCAGGAGAAATCATGAAAAAATATGCCAGGAAAGCTTTAAATTTGACATTAGACAAACAGAATTGGGCACAATAAACTTTTAAGAGCTATCTCGCTTTTTCAGTAGGATGAAACAGCAAGTCAGTGATGACAGGACGTAAACTGGACAACTAAAGGAGGCCGGTTTCTATGGAGGTCATCTATGGAATGGTGGCTGGTGTCCAGAAAGTGCTATGCTGGACACAGCCTACAACCTGATGCTGTCCCCAAGCACAGACCAGTATTACTGTTTTTCTGTGGAAATCACATTCTAAATATCAAAAGGAGCATGAGGACAAGACAAAATATAAATTAATTTACTCCACTCAAGGCTGGATTTTTGTAACGACATGAACAGGGTGTTATAAACCAGAAACGATCTGACGGTGCGCAACAACCATTCATCTGCTCAGCAGAGATTACAAACAGAGAAGACCTCTGGCTTTGTTGCTGTTGCCGGCCAGTGCCAGGATAAACAGTGATGAACATGTCCATTGACACAAAGAAAAGAAACATGTAAAGAGAAGGATTTGCAGAACAGGCTGTCTGCCTTCCTCTGCTGAATATTCCTGCTGGCAATTCTGGGTGAAAGAAAACCTTATAGGATTTACCTCTGTGCTGTACTGCTGCTGTATCACTGCAAGTGATGGCAACACACGCGGTTCAGACTTGAAATCAGGTTCAGACACTAAAGCCTGATTTCGTCTGCTGAGGGCTCCCTGTCAGTCTGTAAAACCTCAAGCTCTGCCTCCCTGGTGTTGATGTTGTGCCTTTCATGGGTGATGTTTATGCCGTATCTTGAGGTAGAGGAATACCACCTCTGAAACAGCCTTGTTTAAGTCCTAACAACTTCTCCTCCTTCCCTGCTTTGGGGATGGTTAAGGAAAACTACTGACCACTTCCCGTTGTGCAGGTGCCCAGCACTTCTTGGAGGAGGCCAGCAGTGACAAAAAAAGATGTCATTCATTCTAACTGGGTTTTAGCATCCCAAGGCACAGACCACGGATGACAGTTCCAAGGCATGTGACCCTGGGAGCTCTGCAAAAATGAAGAACTCTGGTGGGAATGGTGTCTTTGGTGCTTGGAGAAGAGACAGCACTGACACAAAGGAGTGCCTATGGTGTGACACTGATCCTTGAGTGGTGACACTTCTTGTCATGATATGGTGTTTTATGAAGCTTTGCTTTATTCAAATGTGTTTCTTGGATTTCTCTTCAAAACATGGACTCAATGACAAATGCTACAACAAACATGCCAGTTATAAGGGATAAATATTGAAAAGATTTAAAGATTTCTTTTGGCAGTGAAAGCACCTGCTAATTTTAAACTATTTGAGAGATAAGAGACCTTTCTGCTCACACTGTTAGATAGAACCAAGAGCTGATTACTGAACAGCTCTTTTGGTTTTAAGCAGCTACAGACCCATAAATATTTCTGCCAAGGCTTGTCATCTCCACAGCAGTTCCCGCTGCTGTTCAACCATACCAGCAGCAGTTTCACAAAGGTTTGCAAGGGCAGTGTTTGTGCCATCCAGCCAAGCTTGGGCAAGGAGCTACGTCATAGCATTTGTTCTTTCCATTCAGTGAGATTTGCAGAGCAGCCACTGCAGAGCGGCCCTTTTGTCAGGGCAGTCGTCCACTGTCCATCCCATGCTGGAGCTGGGGCAGTTCATGGGATGGTTCGCTGTGCTGAGCTGTGTACTGTGCTAGTGAGACATCCCACCCCAATCCTGACCCCCCTCTTCATGTCATCATAATCTGAAGCCAAATAGTAGCTGAGCTCTGAGTGTTGTTTAGCTGTGTTTAACTTTTCCACAACAGACATTTTAAAACAAGCTCCTGCTTTCAATGCAGAGTTAAAGATCATTCAAGAATCACACGGGGAGACTCAGAGACTCCCTTCCTCAGCTCCTTGGGATGCATGCGGTTCTGCACTACGGATGACTTTTCCACTGCAATTACTGGAATGACCCCATCCTCCACCACTGCCCAAGTGCTCTGTTAACAAACTCAAGTAACAGTAGTAAATCTTTCTAGGGCCCAGAACCAGTGCTGCCAGAGCTGTGAAGCCACCTGTCTTGGGATGATATGAAATTAATGATGCACTTAGAGCACTAGAAACCTAGACATGCTATGTGCAATACCTCTTTTCCTGATGTACTGGTGTACAGAGCTTACACTTAACCACCTTGGCTGTTCCTCCTCAGAAATCCTCCTCAGTGCAGAAGCAATTTAAAAAATTGCTCAACCCACCTCAGGCCTGAGTTGCCAGTGTTGTTTGCACACAGAATTCCTTCGTCAGTCATCAGCACTTACTCAGTATTACTCAACTCTGAGACAGCTAATGGAGGGAACAGGACAGTCAACATGCAGCACAACAAAACATACTGTGTTTATTGAGGACCAGAGCCTGCCTGCTCCAGCTGGGCTACTCCCACTGCCCACAGCAGTGTGGAGGATGTGGTCTCTGATTTGATCCTGCCCCATCGTACAAGTCCTGCAGAGAGGGAAGTGGCAGCTGCCCTGAAAGCCTGCATACTTCAGGGTCTTGGTGGAGAAAGAGTTAATGTGAAAAAGCAGAGGGTACGCACAGCAATGCGTGTAACAGCAGAAGACGTGTTGTCTCTGCTTCTTTTCTTAGTGGGCAGAGCTTTTTTGGTAGGGGGCTAACTGATCAAGACTGGAAAAAGATATTGGGAATAAAGAAAAGGGTGTGAATGGCCACACAAGAACTAGTCCATTTTTTTCCAGTGGAAGACTGTTTTTTCAGTTAAACAATGCCATTCATGTTAAAACTGAAAGTTTCCATGGAAACACGAGTATGTCAGAAGCATTTTATTTTGGAAAAGGAGAACCTCCAGAAGCCTCTAAGGAAGATGAAATATTTCAATCTGTTTTATTAGTTTTTTTTATTTTTGATTTCAACAGTCAGTTTTAAAAACGCAGTGTTTTTCTCTTACTTCAGGATAATCTTTTTCAAAATATTTGAGTTTTTTTCTTAGTGGAAATGCAGAAGTCAATATGAAATATTCTTACAGACAGAAAATGGTGGGTTTTCAGTATTTTTATTTACTTTAGTGAAAATTTCATGGTGTTGTTTTAATTAGATAAAGAAATTCCCCAAAACAGATATTCTGAATCTGTTCTTAATCTGACTCCTGCTTCAGAATGGGATCAAAAAAGAAATTAGATTGGTGTTTAATTTTAACCTGTTATCCAGCACTGTGTCCAGGTGGCCAAGAAGGCCAGTGGCATCCTGGCCTGTATCAGCAATAGTGTGGCCAGCAGGATCAGGGCAGTGATCATCACCCTGTACTTGGCACTGGTGAGGCTGCCCCTCGAGTGCTGTGTCCAGTTCTGGGCCCCCCAATTCAGGAAGGACATTGAGGTGCTGGAGCTTGTCCAGAGAAGGGCAATAGAGCTGGTGAAGGGTCTATCAGACAAGTCCTTTGAGGAGCAGCTGAGGGAGCTGGGGTTGTTTAGCCTGGAGAAAAGGAGGCCCAGGGGGGACCTTATTGCTCTTTACAGCTACCTGAGAGGAGGTTGTAGCCAGGAGGAGTTGGGTTTTTATCCCAAGATAACAAGTGGCAGGACAAGAGGAAATGGCCTCAAGTTGTGTCGGGGGAGGTTTAGATTGGATGTTAAGAAACATTTTTCCCAGAAAGGGTTATCAAGCATCAGAACAGGCTACCCAGGGTAGTAGTGGAGTCACCATCCCTGGAAGTATTTGAAAACATGTAGATGTGACATTTAGGAAACACAGTTTAGTGGTGGACCTGGCAGTGCCAGGTTAATGGTTGGACTCGATGATCTTAAGGGTTTTTTCCAACCTACATTATACCATTATTCTGTGATTCCACATTTCTGAATTCACCTAGGCGTGCTTTAAGTTTAGCACCTGCTTTGCATGGTCAGCAAACTGCTTCTGAAATCTGTAATTTTGTGCCTTCTGTTTCTCCTCTCATCCAGCTCCTGGATGAGTGCTGGCTGGGTGAGTACTTCACGTCTTTCTCACTCAGCTTTCTTGTTTCTTTTTTCTTCTTTTCTTTTCATCCCCTTTTCCTTCAGTTGCAAGATTTCTAGATGTGATTCCCTTGCTTCCTCTCATGTCCTATATTCTCTGCCACAAGTATTGGTTTTCTCTTCTTGTTTTCCTAAATCCTAGGCCCAGTGAATCTCAAGTTATCCACACATATCCAGTTAATGTGAAACATGAGTATCTGACTCTTAAGGTCCTGTGCTCTGGAGTCAGCACTCGAGCAAACCCAGGGCTTTTGGACACATCCATCACTGTGCAAGATGAGGAATACACATCTGCCCAGTTCCCATCAGCCCTGAAGTGTATTTATTTGATTTAAAAGGCACAAACTCTTAGGGAGCTGAAATGGAAGAACAGCAGTGACATATAAAGAAAGAAAAATATTTGCTTCCTGTGCAGATTAGCTTCATCCAAGCTTAGACTTCAAAAAGATTTTGTAGCTTTAAACAAAGCAGTTCTCCTAATCACCTGTCTATGACAAAATGACGGTAGCACCCAATCCGCTGTAGACACTAACTTTAGACTGGTTTTGGTATAAGTCACTTATTGTACTACTGAAGACATTTACTGTTACAAGAAAAATACATTGTAAAATTATGCACAGCCTATAGCTTTATTATATAATGTACGGCCTGGGGAACTAAGATTTTTCTGTAAGTTACAAATAACCTTCCACTGCAAGAAGGTGTTACTGTGTAGTCTAAAAGAGAATACATGTTCCTGGCAGTCAAGAGACCTGGCAGTCCCAAAAAAGGGAGCAGAGTGTGTGTTCCCCCACTGTGGGATGGTGCCAATGGTTCATGTCCAGCAGTGATATAGTATAATCACACAAAACATGTAATAACAATGCATAAAGCTCAACAGCCAGATTGACATGGAGAGCTTCTCAGTCAAATGGGAGGAATTAATTGTCCTGCTAAAGCAGAATAGGAGTGAGAGGCACTGCTGGCTGCAGAAGGTGAGCACTTATGGATTTTCACACACAGAGCATTTAATTCAAGGTCTACGGAAAGCTGCAAAGCTCTAGTTAAACCAGCTGACTGCTCACACGTAGGAACTCCTGTGGTGTTCATGCCACCAGCAACAGGGGCCTGCCTCCTCCTCCTCCAGGAATACACAGGACCACAAAGCGTAGTGTCCTGCTTCTCAGGCAACCCTATTGGGTGCAGTCCTTCTTTGCAGGGATCCTGCTCCATGTATACCAGGCAAATTTCTTGTTCCAGTGCTACTGCTGGGATGACGTGCCAGTCTTGTTCTTCTGAGTCATAAAAGTCAAATTCTATCATCTACATTAATGTTGTTTGTAACTAGTTTAGATTTCCATCTTATGCCACTTTTCCTTATATAGATATTTTTCTTCCCCTGGTGTTTACTCTTTCTTGATGTATTTTTAGAAACCTTTTGTATTCCTTTTCTCTTTCCTGCTAAGCAGGCGCCGGTCCCTCCTGTAGGATAGTCTCCATTAGTCTGATCATTGTCTCATTTGCTCCTGTTTCAATTAATCCTTCTTGACAGGGGATGCCCAGGAATGTCCACAGCGTTTCAGATGGGATCTCACAGTGCGAGACACCAATATTCAGAATTTTCTGGCTTCACGTATTTGCTTTTCTCATGGCTGTATCGCAGCAGTGGTTCACACTCATCTAACATCATACCACTATAGCAGGCATCCCCACAAGCCATTCCCACCCATTGTTTCAGAATCAGCAAAAATCATTTTTGATCTCCAAGTGATAGTGCCCTTCACAGTATTCATGTTCAACACATTCCTACTACCTATTTCTCAAGGTCACCTTTTATTCCTTTGTGATACTCTAGTTCTGCATTGTGCTGACAATTACAGACTACTTGTGTTTCTAGAAAACGCCATAGGAAAAAATACAGTATTTGCTGAAGTCTCAGAGGAAAACATTTAATTAGATGAAACAATGCCTGATCTTTGATAAACTCTAACAATGTGCTTCAACCCAGTAGCTTCCTTTTCAATATGATCTGCTTTACCTTCTCAGTGTGAAAGCCTGGTGTAACTTTTGATCCCGTTTCTATCCTCTACCTTCCTGAGTTATATTAAGCATTTCCCATTTGACAGTGTATCAAAATACCAGCTGACACTCAGTGGAATTAGATCAGTTGGGTTCTGGTTTTTCAGTTGGTTTTGGTTGTTGTTGGTTTTTTTTTCCAGGGGAAATTCATTCTTCTTTCAGCCTGGGAAAATTAAACTTTGTAAACCCATATGTCTTTCTTCCTGTTCAGCAATTAGTTTTATGTCTTTAATTATTCTTTCTTTTCCGTTATGCTTGTTCTTTAAACTCATGCCGACTCCTGAAGTCAGGAGTACTGGTCCTGCCCCAGTACACTATTTTTTCCTTCCTGAAACATCCTATTTGCTATTCTCTACTCATAATTGCAACATTTTTAACTTGATACCAAAACTGTGGCTACCAGAACTGTGGCTCACTTTAACTAACTCTTTTAGAATTTAGGAGACAGAAGCCCATTATTAGAGTACCTGAAGTTTTGTTTACACCTCAAATGCTATAATTTCCTTTAGTTGCCTTGCTTGTTTCCATATTTTATTTCATTTTTCTTATTGCAAACTAAGTCAGTGTATGAACTGAATTTTTAAGCTATTAAGTCCTTGCTCCGTTGTGGCTCCACTTCATCTTTCCTTGTTATTTTTCCTTATTATACTACTTTAAAAATGTTTTATTTTTAATTTTCATTGCAACATCTAAAATTATTATGGTTTTTGGCTTATTCTTACTTTACATCACCACATCCTGGTGTACAAAACATGGCTTTATTTGCTCATAAGAATTTGTTTGTATTCTGTAAGGACTATTCCTAATGTCTTCTTTGAGAGGATACTCAGCCAATTAAGTCTGGAGTGCTTCTCTATCTCTGTAAGTTTGTGTCTCCCTAAAAGTAGTTTTTGTATCTTTGACTTAAAGAAGTACCAAGATTAATCCTCATTCAGCTCTCTGAGTTTTTCAGTTCAGTCAGCTTCACCATTTTTCTTTTTTTTAACCAAAGCACATGATTTAGGACTTGCAATTTTTGTTTATGGACCGATATTTGGCAGTCTTTCCAGAAAATATGAATGTTTAATATTATATCTAAAGTTATATTTTATAATCAGACCTTTTATAATTTCCTCCTACTTACTGAAGTCAAGACTAAAGTAGTATTGCTTTTGTTGGTTCAGCAGCTTTTCGAAAGTATCTCCTGGCTAGTATATCTAGGAGCAGCTAACACCCAGTTCTTCAAGCTGAACTTGGGAACTTCATTATTGCATCAGTTTGAGTCACTACATCCTGAACACTGATTCAGTGTGATGACTAAGACATACACTGATGGTCTGCTACCTGTTCTCAGCTCAGTTTCTGGAGGTTGTATCTTTTCTGTTACTCTATTTTTGTTCAACGTAATTGCTCTTCTGTTTTTCAGTGCAACCATATCCTCTTCACTGCTTTATTTCTGTTTTGTAGTCCTGTATAAACTTTTTCTTTTACACTTCCTTCCTCATTGTTTGTTTTCTTCTCTTGATATCACTTCTCCTGCTCCCTTTCTCACACCACCATGCAAGTACTGTTCATATTCAGCGTTACTGCTTGCCCATGGGTGCTCTGTTCCATCAGCCACATCAGGTGGGGCTTCATGTATAAATAGTTAATGTCAGGTAACTCCTCTTACAACTTATGCCATCTTTGTCATCACATCCATTCCTGGAGACATCTCCACAACTGCCTTAAAAAATTAATTAAAATTGCCACCATTGAATTTCTTCACCCCTTACATTTTTTTTCACAGCTGTTGCAGGGAACTCTAAACACCCATTTTATAGCCTTTATTCATTGTTTTCTGTTGTGGTGCACCATGGCCGCTGCCACAGCCAGCAAGACCAAGTGGACCCACAGCTCCAGTGGTTCGATGCCCACACAGCCCAAGAGTCCTAAGGCGAGGGTGAGTTCCCAGAAGGCTGTGTGGGACATGCAGATTACATCCCCATAATAGGCCACCACCATCTCCTCCCCTTCCCCTCTATATTTGGTTCCCCTTCTAGAACCTTCTCTGTTCCTCGGTTCCCCATTAGCCCATGTTAATTCTCCCCACCTCCCCCTGTCACTCTTGGTTGTGCACCTTTTCCCCGCCTCTGTAACACCCCCTTGCTGTCATGTTATTGGTTGCTGTGTGTTTTCCCCGCCCATTTTGTAGGGGTATAAAACCCCATGTCACAGTCATTTCTTTGGTTCTTTGTGCGCCTACCTTGGCTGCATTTGGACCTTTGTCGTCAGTAAAACCTTTCCTGCTACCACGAAGGACCCTCTCTGCCTCTTTCCTGACTCCTCCGTGCACCCTTGCCAACAGTGGGTAAGGTGAACCTGAGCTGGGACTTTGCCTGCCCTCCTGCGCTGCGACAGCCTCCGTCTCCCCCTCCAGTGCGGGCGGGTGCCCAGTGCTTGCAGTCACGCTAGCCGGCAGACAACACCACGGCATTTTTCTTCTTGTTTGGCCCAGTCTAGTCAGCCAAAGACAATCCTTTCCACTCCCTGTGTACTGCAGTTAAGTGGCATAATCCTAGAGCTGCCTTCAGTGTCCTCACATATCCTGCAGGTAGTGACAGATCCTGAAATGTGAGGAGTTTCCTCCTCGCAACCTCTCCTGACTCCGATGCAGCTGTTGTTTAATGCCATACCATTACCACAGCCAAGACACTTGACACCATGCCCAGGCTAGAATGCTCCTGGCCCTGTGTTTAGAAAGCTGGAAACACTAAACAAAACATTATTTTGGGGGATGGGAAGACATTGCAGTTATTCTGCCAAATCTTGGAGTAGCTGATGCATTGCCATACATAACATCTTGTGGTTCTATTGAGTTAACAACATTAAAGGCGTATTTTTCCGGTTCACTTTGTGAACAAGAAAATACTGTTCCTTGCTGATGCACCCAGGGATGTTCTGGAGCTTGCTAGTGAAAGGTGAAGTTCATATGAAGGGCAAGTCCAGGCTTTTGTTATTGATCTAGACAATGGGAGTCTGCACTCTTCAGAAATTAAGTATTTCGAAGACAGCAGAAAGTACTACAATTTAAGTCTCCTTTCAGAGAACACACCTGCATTTATCAGAGCAATGAATGGAAGAGCATATTCTACATCTCATACATGTGTTTTGGTATCTTTAAATACCCAAATGTCTTCAAATGCTTCAGTAATGCTTCAAAATTTTTTCCACAGTGTTTTAGCATTAGATTGCTGTATAGCAACGTAATACAATAATCACCTATTTTCTTGAAAAGCTAGAGTAATCTTTGTATTCCCTTTGCCCTGGGACACCTTTGTCAAGGTTATCTGTCTATCTAATCCAAAATAAGTGACAGTATGGTGGTATAAGTGGTTTAAGTGGTATTTCTGCACAGTGCTTTCCAAGAGACCACAGATATTCTTCTGGATCATTGTTTTGATACTGGGAGCTTGGATGCTGCTCCAATCAATTAAAAAATACAGTCTGCCTTCTTGATGTCTTTTACTAGTTCAGCAAAGGCTTCTCAAGCGAGTAGCCCCTCTAGCTGTAGTCTCCTAAATGGGGATTAAATGTTTTGGGGAAGTCCATTTTGCCATGGAGCAGCCAAAGCAGATGATCACCTCACTCCTACATGTACACATTGAAACCCATCAGAATTCTTCTGGTAGGAACAGATTCCTCTAACTCTGCAGTTAAATCTGGGCTATCAAAGCAACAAGCAGGATGGTCCTTGTTCTTCTCAGTGTTCAGATTTCTTTTAACTTATTGGGCAAGTAATCAAAACATCAACGCAGATGCTGAGTAAAGGGAAAATGCAAGTTACACTATTCTGACACCTTCCAGTTCCAACGGTGAAAAAATGTGCAATTTACAGAGGTCATTCTGCTGGAATTATCCTAGCAAAAGAGTTCCAGTAAAAGTCCTAGTACAGATCTGCCCTATCTTGGCAGGCTAAAACAGCTACCTGGGGTTTAAATTTAAGACTTGAAGGCTGCCCTGTTATAATAAGGTGAGCTTTAATCCTGGAGGTACAAATTGCATTAAAAATCCTGGAACGTGGACTATTTCTGGTGGCCAGACATACGAACCAGAGATCTGAATATCTCTTGACTCGTGAAATACCTGAGATCAGACCAATCTGCAAAGGCCTGTAGCACTCTGTTCCAGCCAGACATCAGTGGCCCCGTCTTCAGAAATCATCTCTGAGCTGCCTTCCTCACAAGACTTTACCTGATGACCACCATCCTTGGAAATGGATGGCTGCATGCAAGGATTCCCCACTGCCCTTTAGAGCATCTGGTTCTACGCAGTGTTGCTCAGAATAATTTCAGGCTGATTTCTTCTAGCTGGTGGTAAATCCTTAGTCTTCTAAATGTAATTTTCAAATCTCTCTACATTGCTCTGTCAGCTAGTCCCCTGTGTTGGAAATCAGCGTTAGGTGACACCACTGTCTTCTGAAACTTCATCAGAGTGATATGCTGTATACCTAACCCTTGGCCAGGCTTGCTCAGGACAATGCCTCCACGTCTTCGTTTTCCAGAGTGCTTCTTTGTCAGCTTGGGATTTTCCCTTCTTCCACTCTGAACTTACTGGATCCTCCTGAATCCCCAACAAAGCACAGCTGATCAGCCACCACGCCAAGGAAATTTGTCAAGAACATTCGCATTGCTTCTTTTCTAAAGCCCTGAATTTTTCAGCTGACATCTGAGTATTGGAAGTCCTCAAAACACAGAACTACTCTTCACTGTTATCTGAACCTGTTTTCAGCTAAAACACTGATGTGTGCTGTGTTTTCTTGCCTAGCACTACAAGGCTCCAGGAAAGACTGTCCCGTTACACTGCTGAACCCTTTTCTGTTTGCTCACATCTCCTTGTTTTCCTCTCCCATTAGTCATGGTCATGTCTCTCTTCATATGACACCTCCCATGGTTATGATGGCTTTATAGTTACATACTGCTTGAAGCCCAGAGGGTGGTGCCACAAGCTCCCACATTCTCAAGCTAGGAAGGGTCTGCCCAGGCTTTGCAGCATGACCCAGGATCTGTTGGAGACCTGCACTGTCCTGGCCCAGCATTGTAGGCTCCTCAGACCAGACTCAGCACTAGGCTTTGGTCTCACAGGCGTCTGACCAGCCTGTTCACCCTGCTCCAAACACTCTCTTCCCTACCCTCCTGCTTTTAAGGTTTCCGGACATTTTTGTTACTCCAGACTGCTCTCCTACTTTCCCACTGGATGCACCATGCTCAAGGCACATTGAAGTTTTGAATCATGACCTGACCCTCAAATGTGGACCTGCCTTGTCTACAGTTCCACCCCAGCTTTGGTCTCAGCTTGTTCCGTTGCAAGCCCTGTCTACTTCCATTACTTCTGCTTTCCTCCAATTTCATCTGGTCCACTGTACATCCTTGGTAGCAGATATAAGCTGCAATATGTTTGCCTGTCTTTTCACGTCACCAACCTCTGAAGGCATAGTGGTGCACCCTGAGAAACAGTAATGCAACTGGCAGGCTGGTTATAGTCATTCTGATGACAAAAAATGGTACAAGTGGCATAACAAACAGTATGATGATAGAGAACTGCTTTGTCTCCCGTACATGTTAGTTTTTACAGGGATGTTTCTTGTGCAAGTGTTTTACGCTGACACTTCTTTGTTAAGACTACCTCCAGCTAATATTTCCACATGCAAATCTGCACACTTTACAAGCCACTTCAGACTATATTTGAGTTGTACCTCTTTATATTCCTCCTGTCATGTGCTTTGGTGGCACCCTTTGATACCTCTGAGGGAAGCCCTGTTTTATACTGCAGTGTTAGAAAATGGGGCTTCACAGTGGGTGTTGACAAGAACTCAGTTTTCAGATGAATATTTTGTGTAGTTGCGGTGACGATGGTGGGTAATTTCTGAAGAGAAGCCATAGGTCTTACTGTGGGAATTTTTAGCTCTCTGCACCATGGTAAAACACTGGTATGCAGTGCAGCAGAAAGCTAGCAGAGTTTGTTTAAAGCTCTCAGTAATAAGAAAACTGACACTGGTTTAATAGCCCCAGGCCTGTCTGAGGGCCTGAGAGCTTTCCTAGCAGCAAATGAAACACTGGAAAAGGAAATGAATGTGCTTTGTGCGTATACAGGAATGCACATCAAAGGCAGACCAAGGCTGGGTGATAGGCCTTTGCAAATCAAACAGGCTCTGGAGATTGCTAGTATCAATAATACTTTATATCCAAGGTATCTTTCACTCCCAATATTCTGGGAAAGTGGCTATCACCACAGCTGTGCCCTGATAACACCTCCCTGAGCTTCTGGGAAAACAGCTCTTTCCTCTTCCCTGGAATCTGAACATCCTTTACATGGCACCCACTGAGTCACTTGGCATCTCAGTGTTTCTGGCCAAGCTGAGTCCCTCCCTCCCTCACTCCCCGGCATGAATGTTTTTTCCCAGACAGGGCTCTTGTCACTCCGGAGTGCTCTGCTGGGGCACCTTGGGCCACCACTGCACTGCCACTGTTGCTCATTGTTGCTTATGCCAGGCATTTGCTTAGTCTGTACAGGGTTGTCTTTGTCATCAGAGCTGGGGACATCATCCACACAAACAGAGTGGAAGGAGCTGGGTGGTGGCTGCAGCCTTGTGGGCGAGCTGCTGGCAGGCTCTGCCTGAGCCAGCTGCCCAGTGAAGGCTCTCCGGGGGATGTCCACAGTCCCACGCAGGTGATGGAATTCCATGAGTTGACTTGAAAGGCATTTCTTATCAGGTTTGCGTTTTGCCAGGCATGCACCTGGCAGAGAAGGCACCTGCTTACAGCTTTCAGGAGCTAGGCCTTAAAAAATGATGCTCACACATGGGCTGATGACTGCAAAGCAGAGAAATGACCAATACAAGGAGGGGACATAGTAACATGCCCTATCTTGGGGTATTCAGAGTCCTGCTGGCCCCAGGGCCATCTTCTCCTGCACCATCACAGAGCTCTGGAAAGGCAAGGGACGTTAGCAAGGGACGTTAGCAAGCGACAAACCTACAAGCCCAGCATCCAGGTTGTCCCTAAAATACAGGGTATTTGTGAGTAAATGACTTGTTAGTACAAAATGGTTTACTGATGCTCAAACCCACATAGCCAGAAGAATGAGCAGAAACAGTCACTACCTACAACTTCACATGTGTTCTCTTCTCTTTTCCTTCTTATTTTAACTAATTAGTTAAAATAATTCATTTAGCTTTCTTTTGGCCTCAGATCCCCTGATGTAAGCACATAGGAATATGCCCTGTTTCTTATACATTCACCCAGTCTGCTAGCCCACACTGACAGCCCGACTTACACAGAAATAATAAACCCCTCTTAGCTGTGCCTCACTTAAAAGAAGTGCACTGTGCATCATGGAAAAAAAAAAAAAGGAGCCGAGCAAAACACTTAACAACTGGGACCTAAGACAATAAACGTAAGGCTCTAAAAATTAGACTTGGCGAAAGTCTAATGCAGATAAAATCAATAAGGAAAGGATAAGAATATATTAACACAAAATATTTCCTGGAGAAATGGAAAAAGTTTCATAAGAGTAGATCTTAACATCAACAGAGTTATCCAAAGGGCAAGAAAAAAATCTGTAGCCTTTCAGATGTTGGCCAAAAATGAAAGAAAAACAGGCGCCTTCTCAGTCAGGTCTGGCAGCAGCAGCCACCAGCAAAAGGAGCTCAAGAGGGGTGGCAGCTGGAAATCACTTGGCTTCTGAAGCCCCTGTGACTTTGCTGCCTCTAATGCTTTTGTGGCCACCAGATCCAGAAGGATGTATTTGCAACCTGAAGTTCACTGACATCCTTCCAGGTAAGAGAGACAGTGAGGGTTCCGAGGAGCTGCACAGCCTTCAGGCCTGTCCACTCATTCAGGTCTTCAACTGGGGCTCAGAGTATGCTTCTGCTCTAATTTTTTGGTATGTCTTGCTTGGTGCTGCCTTCCTGTTCCTTCTACCTGCTGATGCTCTCCCTCCATTACCTCTGCTGGTAACCCTTCGTTGTCAGACTGAATGTGTGAAAGCAACACAGCACCAGCTGTTCCAGTCTCCACCTCTTGTTAGTCTGCTCAGCTGTCTGGGACACGTTATTTCAAAAGTTTTCTTGAGTTATAACTAAGGTAAATCAAGTCAGTAAATCTTTACTGGCATCACTCTGGTACTAGGAGTCCTCCACTGCTTTTCCACAACGGCCTTTCTGTGCTGAGTGAGCACAGACATGTCACTTTGCTGGGAAGGGACAAGCAGCACAGGTGAGCTTAACTGCATTGCACAGAGGGATGGGATAAATGCTGTGTGAACCTCACATGAGGAAATGTCCTGTGGATTCGGCTGCTGCATCACTTCGGCTTTGCCAAACAAAAAAATAATTCAACTGTAGGCATGTAGTTCGGCAATGAAGGCCTCAGGGTGTGAAATCTTCGAAGAGGCTGTTTCTGGCAGGTGGAAAAACAACAAGAGGTGTGTGCCTATGCTGACTGCCAGCAGCTGGACCAGAGCTCTTTCCACTTGTTGATGGGATTAATGCATCAGAGGGATCTCCCCTGGTGTCCATCTTCCAGCTTCTATTCTCTCTGCTCACTTCTGAGAGCCAGGAATCATGTGCTAGATCTACACCTCCCTAGAGGATTTTTGTGTTAATGTTAGTCCTGAGGAGTAGTGAACTGGAAAAGCAGGTTGTGGAAACACATTTTTTGACCATATTCAGCATTATGGAATGGTTCAGGAATGGTGAGATGGTGCTTGCTTAACCCCCACTTTTGATACTGACGTCATAACCAGATGCAAGTGGGCAATAAAAGTTGTCATCTTCTTAGCTGCAAACACATGACACTTCTTCCCCTTGAGCTCATCTGTGGCAGAATATCTTTTTGCAGCTGTACCCATCACCCATCTCTGGCCCCCAAGCTGTAAACAGAACACGCTCAAGCAGTTTGTCTCCCCGTGCTGTACAGCCTTTCACTATCAGTGGAGGAACATGCTGTCCAGCAACGAGTTCAAAGAGCTGCTGCTGGTTTGCCTCTAATCTTCTGTTTTTCTTTTGGAATACGCAATCAAAACAGGAAGCATTTTTCCTGGCTTAGGGTCCTTAACATGATCATGCTGTCCATCTTGCTGAATGTTTCCATGGCATTTTACTGCACTGATGGATGCTCATATATGTCATCGTAAGCAGGCTGTGGTTCTTCCTTTTTCCGAGCTCTGTCCATAGAGGATCACAGAATCACAGAATATTCTGAGCTGAAAGGATGGTCCCTTGCTGTGGCACAGACTTGTAGCTCTGGGACTTTGTCTGGCAATTCAAGCTGCAAATTTCTGAGTCCTCTGTTCAAGACCTAAAGTCAATCAAGAGGGAAGGAGAACTTCTCTGAGTGGGTTAATGGCACTGGAACCACATTTAGAGACTGAGCACAAGATCTCTGGTGTCTAGAAGCAGTGGTAACTCTGTGGATTACATCTGTTCCTTGCTCTAGTTTGTATAAGCAATTAGCTGATTTCAGCTCCCAGTTCTGGCAAATCTGTGGAAAAGAACACTAGGAATAAATGTGTTTATATATTTTAAAGTAAAGTCTTCTCAAACTTCTAGAGAGGTGCATTTAGGATTAGCTGCTACACGGAGGAATTGGGAGAGCACCCATCTGCTTTCAGCCAAAACCGGTTGCTCTTCATCAGCCAGCTTCATAATCCCACCTAAATTCCCTCTCTGCTCCTCCACATGGTGCTTGCCTACCCCAACAGCACAGCTCACTACAGAGCCATTTTTTGGGTGAAAACACATTTCTCTCTGCATTCCCAAGATCTGGGGAGAGTCTGTCCCCCAACACATGCCGGTGGCTCCAGCCAGCCATCCCAGCCATGCTGCTGGCACACAGCCCTCCTCACCCATCCCCATGCCACCAGTGGCTGCCTTACCTTTATCCCCATTAATAGGCACAGCGGTAGCTATGTCTGGTGGATACAGCCATGTACATTTGATTGTGTGGGCAGGGCTGATGAACTCTCCTTCAGAACGTGGATTAAGGACACATTTCCCCCCCACCAAAAGCCGCTGTTCTGTGGCATTTGTTGTATAAACCCAGATAAAAATCTTGTTCTTACTTTTCAAGTTTATATTTACAAAAGGGTGGAAAAAGAGGCAAAATGACAGTTTAATTAATGTATGCCATTAATCCTGGAGATAATCAAAAACCTGTAAGTCTCTAATCTTGTAAAAAAGAATTAGAAAGCACTGAAACATCTTTTGCTCTCTGTAAACCTTGTAATGAGATGCTGCATGCTTGGAGGAGGAGCCATGGGAAGGAGCAGTGCCAGAGGACATATTCTCAGCAGATTTCATCACTGGACTTCTTGTGTGATATTGTTCTTGGCAAAAACTGGAGTCCAAAGCCATCAATGTTTTCAAAATTTGTCCTTCTCTTATCAATGTGTAAAGTTATTCTAAGAATTTGTGGATATAAAGTAGAAGAGCTTTCATTTTTCTACCCTTTTCTTGTAAGTATCCTGTATTTAAAGCACTACTTCAGTTCTAATTCTTGCAGACCTTACTAATTTCTTCCTAGTTAATCCTGCAGGTCTGGAAATCATGCCAATATACAATATCTATTATTCAAGCATTAAAAAAAAAGAATAGAAGGCAATATTTCCAAGGTATTTTAAAAAGTAATTATGTGGCCAACTGCAGAGAGCTATTTTTCTCGGAAGTCTGTACAAAATTCTTGTTTCAATTCTGTCTATAGCTTTGCACTTTTATGTGTAAAGTGCAGTTTATGTGTTGTCAGTTATTACCAATAAGTGTCAATGAAAAAACTTTGGAGAATGCAGTGACTAACAGACATCGTCTAGATTTTGAGGAGCTCAAAAATAAGTTCTCATTCTTGAACTCAGAGCAAAAGTGTAGCATACAAGGGCAAAATGTCCTAATGTCTGCCACTCCTGCAGGGACCTGGGAACTAGCTGGAGCTGGTGGGAAGCATGGTGGGAAGGAATAATAATAAGTATTGCTTCTCTTCCTCTCCAGAGACCCAAAGAAAACTGAATTTGTCCTCTGGAAAGGAGGCCGGGTGCAGCAGTCTGCCATGGTGTGGGGGGGTTGGGGTTAAGGCTGGGTGAGAACTTTTGTCTGGCTTCCAAAAAAGACTGAACCAATGAAGGAGCCAGAGGAGGACTGGGTTAAATAAACCCTGGAGGGTTGGGGGAGAAGTCCTGGCAGGCAGGCAGGAGGAGGGTGAAGAAAATGAGAATATTTGTGTCAGGGTTGGAAATGAGGTTTCTTTCTTTTTTCTTTCTTCTCTTTTTTTTTTGGTTTTGTTTAAGGTTGAACAGTACAAGAAGCACTAAGAAGCAGTGGTTGCCCAGGCACAGGTTAGCCAGCAGCTGCATTGCGTGGGTATGCCCTTGCAAGTGTGAACATCCCAAGTCCCTTGAGCTCAGGGGACTTTTGGCAAGTGGGCTGGGGAAGGGGGCAGAGGTGGGGTGAGCAGTCAGGGTGCTGCAGGCCCTGGCTGTGCTCTGATGCAGGCAGAGGCATGGGCTGCCAAGGGGCCATTGCAGCAGCAAGGGCGAATGTGCTCAGCCCCTGGGGATATCACCCCAGGGCAGCTGCCAGAGAAGGAACACCCCAAGGTGGTTTCCTTCAGACTCTCCTACCCAACGTGAACAACATTTAGTAAATACCTGCAGGAGGGCTGATTTCCAATGCACTGAGACTGAAAGGCTTCAAGACTGAAAGTGTGTTTAAGACCCTGAGGACGGGGAACATTTTTGCTTGTCTGAGGAGCTCTGCTTTCCACCAGTCTCTGTGCAGCTGGGAGAGGGTGCTGTGAATTACCCCATGAGACACAAGAAACAGAGGCAATGTTAGGCTGGGGGCAGGGACAAGGTCCTGCTGTCAAACCAGCCCTGAATGTAGGTAAATGAGGAAAGAAATTTTTTGTCCCTTCTCCTGAAAAGAAATTGTTCAAAATAGGAGATGCACTAGAGTAAATTTAGCAAACAGAAAGATAGGTCAGGGAGATAGAGCAAAGTGGAACTTCTGCACATTTTCCCTGTCTTCAGATAAAGCTGTGTTGGTATACACAAGTACAACAACTCCTGAACTTTGGCTCCTTTATTTATAAAACAATATACTAATCTTAATCCCTGGACACACTGACGTAACTGAATGTCATACTTTCCAAATATAATGGATTGCATTCCCATCATAAAATAAATACATTCCAGCGGTGAGCCCCCCAGCAAATAACAGAGCTCCAACAGCTGGGGAGCTGGGGCAAGAGGTACAACAGTTGGGTTGTGTTGCTGAAGCCCAAAAGCAAAGTTTTTGCTGGCAGCACTCTAGGAAAACCTATTATAAATGCAATGCTACCAAAAAAGTGCTCTTTTCTTTCTAGTTCTGTACTGCATGTAAAAACCATTTAAAAAATCCTGGGTAAACAAATATACTCTTTTCCATATGAGCTTTTCTTGAATGTTTTCAAAAGTATATTGTCTTTTTGGTTTAACACAATCTTTGTCAGCTTTTATTTATAGCTTAAAAGAAAAGCCTTCCTCAAACTGTCACCAAAAATGCCCTTCTATAGGCATGCTGTCAGGAGAAAGGCTTTCTTTCTTTGAATGTCACCCTGGGTTCAAATACATTTTACTGTAACTAGGATAGAAGTGGCTCCAGCAATCATTACATCCTAAATCAGCTGGACACGTATCACTCTGGCCTAAGAGCCATTTTTAATCTGTATTATGTGAAAGTAAGGGTTAAATACAATAGATAACCAAGCAGCAATGGTTTGCTCTCATGCACTCTCTCCTTTTTTATTTGTTTTATAAAATAAGCAGGCACTAAAACCTTTAAAGAACATTTTTATTCTTATCTAATGTGTAGGGGGCAAGAGCAATATTTGCAGCAGTAGGATAAAACAGAATATTACCCAACTCCACATGACTCGGCATGGGGTTTTTTACCTTGGAAATTGTAATGAAAGGCCACGGTGCTTCACAAACTGGTTCTACTCTGTGGGATATCAAAAACAAAAAATTGAAATATCACATTGCTAGTACAAATTCAGCATAATGAAAGCAGGCATGACCCACGGCAGATTACAGATTGCAGTAAATTTGGGACCTCCTTTGCTGAGAGTCAGAGATTGCTACAATTTCATGGAGTATCTTCAAATGTAGCACAGGACTTTATTCCCCAATCTGCTATTCAGTGATTTATTGAGTTGGAAAGATACAAATATGTGCAGGTCAACAAAATGTAGTCCTCTGTAAAGTCCATATTTACTTCAGCTGTCAAATGAAGAAGACTGGTCCCATGAACACTTCAGTCAAAGCTGACATGCTTATTAATGGCTGCTGCTGCAGGTCACGTATGTTTCATGCTTTGTGACTAAATAGTATTACGTACAAAAGTGAGGCCAAACCCCCGGGAGTCTACTTTTGCATGTTTTTATCCTCAGTTTGTGATAGTAGACATTTGGGCTTTGGAAGCTTCAAAGTTCACTCATTCACAACCCAAGGGCAGTTTTGTCTCTTGATAAAACAGTCATTATGCCAGTCTGTCAAGTTCAGCGTTATCTTTTGCATCTTTGTGATCACTCTTTTGATTTTTCTCTTTGTATTTCATGTGGAAAAACGTAGCTCCTAAAATGGCACCTGAAAAACAGAGAGTGTTTGTCTGTAAAGGGAAGAGAAAACTTTCTGAAAAGATGTTCCAGCAAGGGCTGTGACACTGAACTGTAAATCCACGGTGCTTTACCTCTTGAACAGAAGCAAACAGCTTTGAGGAATGACCATGCAGCATTGGACCAAGAGCATGGATCCAAGGCACTGCTGGGCAGGATCAGATGTCCCAGGGCTCAAGAGACCTTCCCCCAAAGTAGGACATTTCCTCTAGGATCTGACCAGATGGCAAAGTGTCTATTTTAGCCCCCCTCCCTTTGAGCAGGGATTTGTCATATTTGTTTCGAGATGTAGTCCCTCTTTTATATATATATACTTATATAGATATATATATAATGTAGAGCTTGAGCTTTTAAAATCATGATGAGCTTGTTACACTGTATGTAAATTTATTTCGTCTTTATCAGTGTTAGAATGAATATGAATAATGTACACCTACAAAGCTGAAATAGGTGAATAAAATGATAACTATAAGCTACAGGTACAGATATTGTAAGCAGGAAGCTCCACCATTTTCGCTATAATCTGGATGCCCAAGACAAAGCTCAAATCCCCTCCCTGACAGGCAAAGGGCAGTAAGTAGCAATGAAGGGACAACATGCTACAGGTTCAGCAGTTTCTTCTGTCCTAGCTGGTTGTTGTGCCATTGGATGTTTTTCTTATGACCAAAAACTCAGAAGTTTGCAGCCATCATGACACACAATCATGGGATCTTCCCTCTTTCACTCATTCTGCAACATGCATGACAAATCTTCACCCAACAAGTGAATTACTGTCAGAAATGCAGCAGCACCATCATATCTCAGACACCTGGCTTCAAATCAACCAAGAAGAAGTGACTTACCAATGATGAGCAGGACCCCAAGTAGAATCCCAATTGCCTGCCCAGGGGTTGGCCAGGAGTGCTCACGGTCTATTTCGATAAAACATGAATTTTCACTGGAACACTTGCAGATGCTTACTGCAGAAGGAAATGTCATGAGGGTAATGAGAACTTTAGTGGACACATTTGGTTATTTATAAATGTAACGGCTGTCTTCAAATTAATAGTTCTGTGCATAGAATACCTTTAAGATTCACTTTGTTTTCCAAAGGCGGATCTCCATTGTCATTAAGTATTATTGGAACATTATACTCCTTCTCTTCAAAGTTAGCATGTTTCGGGGACAGGTAAGCGTGAGTAGCTGTAAGTAGGAAATGGGACATCCATGTCAACACAAGAAAGAAATTCAGTTCAACATTCATACCAGCTGCAAATGTTCTTTTTTAAGAGGCTGCTTTGCACATGGTAGTGATTCCTGTTTTCCACTATGTCTTCCAAGATCTCATTGGTTTGCAGACATTAAGTAAAAAGGGAGTATCTAGAAGCCTAGTCTGGCCTTCAGCATAATATGACTCTAGAATTTCCTTCCTAATTTCTACACCAGGCCAAATCTGATATTGGGTAGTGCTACACTGATAGCATCGCATCTAGACCAGGAATAGTTCCCTACACTCATAGAGACCATAACCAGCTTAAATTGTTCCCAAGGAAATGTAGTAGGACACACTATCCTTCTAGTGAACTTACACTGTCACATCTAAGACTCTTTAAAAACTGGAAAAGGTGATAATAGCCATTGGAATCAGATCAAAAGTCTGTTGATGTAAGTATCTCGTCTCCAGAATAAATGGACATCACAATGAAAAAAGCAAGCATGAATTTTATTTTCTCCTAATCCCCTCTCACCCTTCAAACATTTTCAGCTCAGGGCCTTCTTGAGCATGATGTAATTTCTTGCTTTGAACTTGTAGAAAATTTCTGCATAGACAACATCCTGTGACAGCAAGTTTCCAAGTCAACTACCCCCTCATGCTATCTGCACTGGAAATAACTCCACAAGCTTCACTTGAGGGTCCTAGGTTTGTGTACTGGAACAGAGAGCAAAGGATGAACTTTTGGCAGCCCTGACCATAGCATTCATAATTTTATATCTTTCTATTGTATTTTTTCCCTACTGTCTTCCAAGATAAAAAGTAGTAGCTTACTTTGCTGCTACACTTTCTTCTTCAGGCCACTCTATGACTCTGATTATCCTTGTCACCCTATCTAAACCTGGTTCCAGTTATACTGCATTTTTATGGAGATAGAGAGACTGGAGTTCAAAATGTGAACAAATTATGGATTTATACAGGAGCATAATCATGTCCTCGATTTCTTCTCTGGTTGTTTCCTGGTAATTCTCAATATTTGATCTGCTTTTCTGAACAGTGCTGATAAACTGATCTCACATTTCCATGGAGCTGCTTACAGGTGTCCTTCCTGACTCATAATGGTCAGTGCAGCACCCGTGATTTCAAAAGTGAATTTCGGAGTCCAGGGTTCACTAGCACCTGCAAATTTTATTGCTCAACCAACTTAGTCTTGGAAGAATGTTCTGAAATTCTTCACACTTGGTTCATACTCAAATGACTTTGTATAATGAGTAAACTTTGCCTCCTCATTGCACACTCATGTGTATTGAGTTATGCAGATGCCAGCAAAAAACTTTTGGAAAACCACACATGAACTCCCTTCACTGCAAGAGCTGACCACTTACTCCCAGTCTTGAATTTTAAATTATTATTTATTCTTTCATAACTTTAAATTTGTGGCAACCCAGCTTTCTCTAATGGGACAGTTCATCAAACATTTTATTAATTCAGACAGGGTCTATCAGCCAAGCACTTATTCATGTGCTTACTGTCCCCTTCAAAGAGCTCCATTCAGTTTGTGAGGCAGGACTTCCTTTTGCACATGAAATGTCAGAAATGTACAGTTTGCAAACTGCTCTATTTCTTTTTCAGCAGCGATTTGTGTTTGTTAAACACACATACATTTCATTCTTACATGCTTCTTCTCTCAAAAATACTCATGAAATTATAGCTTGCAACATACTATGTTTTATCTCTTGCAAAAAAAAATTAATTACTTTGATGTTCTCAACAACTCAATTTTTTTTCTGCATAGAACACTGGATATGCAATAATAAGAGTGAAAAGGAATTCTGTAGTTCTTATTTACCAGAGTACCAAGTGAGTCCCATATCATTGTAAGAATGGCTGTATTAGCTTACCATTGACTTTTGAGATTTCCCAGTTATTTCTTGTATTCATCTCATCCGCGAGGGAAAAAGTAAATTTTGAATAAAAAAACTGTTCATCAGCATCAGTAGCTTGAATAAGAGTTCTCTCTCCTCCACTGACCGGGTAGCAGAAGAAAGCCGGATAATCCATAGCTAATTGCGGAGCGTTGTCATTCACATCACGTAAGTGTAGAATCAAGAACACTTTGGATTTCTGAGCTACATTATCTGTCGAGTTTAACAGAATGCAAATTACATGCACATCTTCGATTTACACTCTGGGCTGTTGCATTTGCAGCTATCATAGAGGTACACCATCAGGTACAAAGTGAGAGGTGGTATTCTGTCTCAGGAGGTCCTGAGGAATTCATGGTAGCTGCCACTACTTTTTAACGAGCATGGTTTATGCACCACCAGTTCTTGCTAACTACAGAACACTAGCAAGGGAAAGGAGGTAGATCATATGTAGTAATCTGTCACGACCTTCATGTCTGACAACCAGTCACATCCAAAGTGACCAGTGTTCTTTGGAGCACTCTTAAGCATGAAATGCCTTGAGTTTCCCACCCCTCTTATACATACAGGAAATGGAAGTCAAAATTGAAAGATTCTAATGGCTGGAACTAGAAGTCCTAATATATTTCAGACTTGATAGAGTGTTAGTTTTAATTATAATAAAATGAAATTCTGTAGAAGGTTACAAACTATTATCCAGGTATGTTTTCAGGAAGCCTAACCATACCTAGGAGAAAGACTAAAATCTTCATAGCTATAGAGCAAAAAGTGGCAGAAAATATTAATAGTGAAAACAGTGAAGAAATTCTCATCTTCTCTGTATGCCATGTGGCTCAAGAAAATATAAGACCACAGCCAACTTCGTGAAAGCTATTTTAATCCTTGTTATCCACAGCACCAAGATTTCTTCAAGAAATTTAAAATCTTAAGAAATATATACTTCTAAGGATACATCACAGGATGTATAGCTGAGATTGCATGTTCCAATACTCCTAATGAGTTTAGTCATGGTAGGTATGATAATTCCTCATAAAAGAGTAAGGACAGGGGATTCCTCTGTGTGTATATTTAGTTGTTTCATCACTTACTTTGCTCTGATGCAACAACCTCTACTGAGTATATTTCTTCTTGTTCTCGATCCAAAAGGGAAGCAGTGTACACCTGCCCAGTGGCTGAATCAATTCTCAGCCATTTTCTCACATCACCTTCCAAGGAGTATCTTTGGAAAGAAATAGGGAAAAAAAAAACCACATATACTACGGGAAAAGATTCTGACAAAGCAAATACTTCTTTGTTGATTTTATGCAAGCAGCTTGATTACAGTTGTACTCAAAGAGAGGGTTCTTGGAAGAGTCACAGTACTACAAAACCACAGCCAACCAGGAGAGATAGACAGAGGAAGAGGCCAAAATCATCCAGAATAAGAGTGAGAGCGGAACTATGGAAATGGCACCACTACTCCAGTCTGTGTACTGGAACTCCACTTTCCTTCCAAGTGGGGAACCTGGGATGGCACTGAGCTTTTAGTCCAGAACTGTGATTTGTCCAAATTCCATGTCTGTCTCACCCCATCACATCTCCCACATCTTGGTTTTGATGGGGGCACAAGCCAAGGGCTGGGGGACAGAGGGACCAGCGCAGCCAGGCACCCTACTGTGGATCAAGAAGAGGCAAGGACCCCAAGGTGAACTATGGTGATTATCTTCTGCCAGTGTGGAGCAGCCTGTAAGTACCATTGGGGCAGCCTTGGAACAGAGAGTGCTTTAAGCATCACCACATAATTGCATTTATATCATTGTTTAAAAAATCACCAAGGTCTCTGGGTATTTACTTGTACAAATTTAACCATGAATATATGGCCCAGTTAAAGCATGGGCACTTGCTTGAGTAGAAGTGACCCGACCTTCTCATTCAATGTTTTTGTTCTTTCAGTACCCTTTACAGTAGAAACAGCATGCTTGTACATCTTCTATTTTTTATACTTTTTACTTTATTTCCTTTAACCTATTTTTAGCAGAAATGTGGTTTATGTATGTCTGAATTCCTGTCATCTGTCTCTGTCATCATCCCCCAGAGCTTCTGGATTATGTGGCTCACTTTCAAACTGGTTTGACAGAAGGCCAAACATGATAAGTTCTCAAAAGTTAGGGACAAGTAGAAAGCCAGATGAGAAATCTCTGGGAATAAGAATCCACAGGAGGCCTAAGAGTCGTATTGTGCAACTCCATCAACCACTTGGTGTTTTGCTGAATTTTAGCTAAATTTCAAGAACTGTTTGTTTTGAGTTGGTCTATTCAGCATTCTAGCTGGGAATTGTACACCAAAAGTCACAAATCTTCTATCTGACTCTACTGTGTAAGGTACATTAACACCATGCAACACAGCACAGGAGTTTTCTTGCACAGAGCTTTACATCCACAATAGAAAGAGGTGTGTCGTCTCTGACAGCCAGGAAAGAAAATGAATTAATTTTTAATTGTAGACTTGAGGTTGTGTATTTTGGTGGAGAAAAGGTTGAGGTTGTGTATTTTGGTGTTTTACTGCATGACATGAAGAGCAGCTATTCTCCTGCTGGTTCAGGGGTACACAGTATATGCTTCATTTTTTTGTTAAAGGCATTATGGATATGGAAACCTTGTTATTCTCAGACCAGCTCTACCTTTTTCCTGGGTATATAAATTAGCCTGCTTCCCTTGTGGTTTCCTGTTTCAAGGCTGATGTTTGTCACAGCACAGAGAGAAATCTGGTCAGAAAAGCACTGCCCAGCGGTCTGCTGCAGGCGGGTTGCTGGCCACCACCCCACCACACATCTACCTTCTAGTAGGAAATGAGACTTCCGTAAAAAAAGTGTTTTCCCACTTGCCGAATATTGGGCATATTTTCCTTTCACCTCCTTTAGAACAATTTTTGAAACCCTAAATTCAGTTAATTAATCACAGTCACTCTTTTTTACCGTACAGAATCCCCTTCAGGATCATAGGCCTCCACCGTCATGACCAGGGTGTTGACAGGAATGTCTTCAGACACTTCTGTTTTGTAAACTGGCTTCAGGAAAACAGGTGGCTCATCCACATTTGTTACAAAAACTTTAAACGTGGTAAGAGAGCTTGAGTTGTACTGCACGCTCGGCACCAGCGGTTCGGGGTTTGTGGCGTTGATCACCAGGTTGTACACAGGCATTGTTTCAAAATCGAGAGCCTGGATGAATTAGAAAAAGAAAGGTTCTTGAAGCAATGGCCCTGCTGCTGTGGGGAGCTCCAGTGAGAAACCACAAAGTCCCCTTCTTCTCAAGGAGGAGATTGCATCCCAAATACAGACAAAATAAGGGACAGCTGTCAGGAGAAAATGACACTTGGAATGGTCTATTTAAATGAAACCATATGCCTATTTAGAGGCCTCCTCAGCAACTGCATTTTCTAATAATGTTGCCACCTGCCTGACTAAGTTTAATAACAATATCCTGTTTACAGAAATAGTATTTATAGCTCTGTATGAGAAGGCCTCAAATGACCTCTGGGTGCCAAAAGTCATGCAAGGGTTGTTACACCACGGAGTTTCTCACAATTGCCTCCTTGGGAAAAAATGAGGCTGAGGCTGAAGATGGTCCACCACACACTGCCTCTGCCTGTGCTTGAGCACGCGAGCTGGATGCACACAATATGGCACCCCTTGAAAATCAGTGGTGGGTTTTCTGGACCCGTAGTCCAAGCACCTTTGAGAAGGCTAATTTCAAAGGGAGAGCAATTTTGTTATTGAAATTCATGGATGCAGCAAAAAGTGTTCCTTATATTCCTGTCTCCAGCATTCAGCATATGGGCTGTATCCCCTACCACAGCACACACTGTCCTTGGCTTTATCACAGTGATGTTTCCCTGAGCGGGAACAAACTGTGTCTCCATGCTGACACTGAGACATGCTGGCTGCACTTGCTCCTTGCTTTGCAAAGGCCACTAATGGCCAGAGCAACTGCAGGGAGGAGAATCTGCCCTGTCACAGCCCACCACTACCACCACAGCTCATGGAAGCATTAGCTGGCTTTCTCTTTTCCAGAAATGCTGCTGCAAAAGCACTCAAATAATGTCTTTTTTTGTCGTTATGGTGGTCTTTACGGTGCATAAAGACCTACTTCATTGGCCAGAACCTGTTCTGCTGGAGAAGCAGCCAGCAGCAGAGCCAGTGGAGGGAGCTGCTGGTGGTGGTGGGTGGTGAGGGCACAGCAAAGGCGAGAGGATAGGTGTGGGTGAGCACTGCACAGGCACAGAGCCTGAGTCCAAAAGTGGAGCCTCCTGCAGTCTGCACCATGCTTAGGGTGTCCCCACCCCACCACCAGCCAGCACCCCTCCCCACAAATCATGACCGGGGCAGTTACTTGTGTGTGACAAATAAGTAACACTAAAGGAGAAGGATAAAATCTATCTATTCACCTTGTTAATCTTGACGAACCCTCGGTTTGTTTCAGAGTCTGTCTCTATGATGAACGTGTTGTTTGGATCTCCTTCCTTCACTTGGTAAACGATGAGGGAGCTCCCTGTGGCAGGCTCATCTCCATCAGTAGCTTGAATTTCTAGTATCACAGTTCCTATTGGGATATTTTCTGCCACAGTCACATTGTTATACTGAAGAGAGAGAGGTCATTGAAACATGACATACCAAGCACCATTCATGGATAAAAACTTCAGCACAACCACAAGCTTGTGGCCCACATACGTGTTGCTGTCTGAATCGGGCCAGAGATTAACGAGGCATCCAGAATTCAGGAGAACGGAATTATTTATTAATATACAGATGCGGTTTTATATGTTAGTTTGCTTAATGTTTGCTTGAATGGCAGAAAATTATTGGACCTCTGACCAACCACACATCAGGGTGATCGGTCAGTCCACACAACACCCATTTCAAAATATTTTTCTCAAAATATCATAACAATCCTTTGGTAAAAACAGCAGGTGTAGAAATAGAGAAATAATTTACAAAAAACCCTTAAGAGTGCTTTTCGTAGTTTCTGTGAGAAACATAAAGTTCTCACAGAATGCAGCAGAAAGCTGAAAAATTCCTCTGCTAAAGCTTTTCAGTGTCCACAACGTACATATATTTTAATATATGTATATATATATATTTTAATCCACAGCAGCCACATGAAGGAGGGAAGCTTTTTAGCCACACGTTTATCATAGGTGATGGGATCCATGTCAGTGCCACTAGTACAGCACCAGTCCCAAATCCTTACCTCCTCTGTCAAAACCAGCCCATGATCACGCAGCAGGGATAGTACAGCTCTGTACCCTGTGAGCACCCTGGCCACTCATTGGTAAATATTTGATTGGTTCATGCACCATAGGCTGTTGCTACACTGGCATCCCAGCTCTGCTGACTCTGATGTGTGCCCTCACCCAGAAGCCTCACCTTGAGACCAGGTCCTGGGCCAAGACCTCGAGGTGAGACAGTGTAAAAGCTGCTATGCAGGCGCCTTGTCTGCATGTGACAGTGCTGCCATTGCCATCAAGAGAGAGCTGGGCAATGCAGTCTGCAAAGCCCAAAACCCAACACAGCTTCCCTGAAAGGACACCTATGCCTGGTGGGCCAGACAGCTCTCCTGAACCCACCACCTACACGGCCTGCAGGAATGGTGGGAACTGGGACACCTCTGTGTAGGTACTTCAGCCCCTCCAGTGTCTGCCAGCAGGCTTGGGCTATCAGGTAGAAGTCACAAAATGTCTGCAGGTCTCTGCCAGATGCCAGCACCTCCACCAGAGGAAAAGGCAAGAGCCTGACACCCATCCTGGAACCAGGTATGTTTTTGGGCATGGATCACTGGACCACTGACCATGTTTCCAGTCAAACCACGTAGGGCTTTTGATTCCCATTCACCTTCTGGCTGTTTTGGATACACTAGTGCTGTGTTTGGAAAGGTACTTGGGAGATGCCAGCTTTTTTCCATTTAGCTGTTTGATTAATGTTAAAGCCTTTTCTTCCCGCTCTCCCTTCAGAACTTGCATTTCTGGAATAAACTGCTTTAATAGAATAAGTTCTTTCTGTACACATAGTTTTCCACTGAGTAAATTACCTTAAATTTCATAATTAGCTGCTAGTCTGTCCCATTGCTCACTATCTAGATAGAGCTTATATGCAGACTTGCAGCAATATTTTGCCTTTATTTTCACTACTAATTACTCTGTTACTTGTTCTGTAAAAGGCTGGTTTCCCACTGACATTCTACAGACATCAAAGGCATGCTCAAACACTTGTCAAAAGTTATTGGAACACCCAAAATGGTGTTAAAAATACTCACATCTGATTTTTCAAAGATGGGAATCTGATCATTGATGTCGATGACATGTACTTCCACGTCACAGATTGTTTGGAATGCTGCATGGAAAGAGACAAACAACGTCACACCAGCCCTTCTGCTGAAAATAACTTTCCTTCAGAAAGCTTCACTGTGAGTAGAAGTGAGCACTGCCAGATTGCCCAATCTAAGCACTAAGTTGAGAGAAGCACTTATCTCAGATATCTCTTAGTCAGTGACAACCTCACTCTCTATCTTACCATCGATCTTCCCAATTTCTTCAGCACTGTCCCATCCTGTTTCATTTCCTCCACTTTTTAAAACCATATCTGTTTACCAGGATGATGATAGCTATGAATTGTGTTAGCCATCCCAGTATCACTTTTCCATGTCAAAAAGTAAGCCCTGGGTTGTTATGCTACCTTGTCCTTTTGGCAGGTCATCAGGCATCACCCTCAGTTTTGTTAAAGCCAGACTTAAACTTCAGAACCATGCAAATCTAATCACTACCTGAGCAGGGGCACCCATAGCAATGGCAGGTTGTGATTTAAAAAGCATAATGTGTCTGGTCACGTGCTATCCACATATAGATGGATTTTAGTGTTTTAGGAACATACTTCATGAGCTGAAAGTTAAGGAAAATTCTAAACAACATTGTTTGGATGGAATTCAAATAAGCATCCAAAACAAATCACCAGCTTCTCCCTCTGCAAGGTTTTCCATCATCTGCCTAAATGATGCTATTTCATTTACAGACATGTCACACTGCTTTCTTTACATGCCAGTTCCTTCGTGCATAAGTTTTGCCTGACTGTAGGGACTCCAGAACAAAGCTTTAAGCTTTGGTATGGAGTTTGATTTCCTTTCCATTCGGTAAATCACAAAGGACTCCTGGGAATTTACATAAGGGACAAGATTATTTTTGAAGTTTAATTTCAGCTTAATTTTCTCTTAATATTTTAAAATATTATCTGGACTGTCTGAGCAGCTGTGTTTCATTTTTTGATTTTTTTCCGTTAAGTCCCTTTGAAAGATCTGGGGGAAAACCACAATCATGATCTCTTCATTTTTTCCTCCCTGTGGAAGGAAATCTCTTACTGAAGTACTTGTTAACAAGCTTCCCAGTTTAGCCACTCTGTCCTAGAGCTGGTTTCCTTCCATGCTTGCGTTATGAATCATGATTAATCTCCCTGCATCTCAAGAACAGAGCAAGTGCCATGGCAGAGTAAGACAGCTCCTAGTGCTACTGCCTGTTCAGCGAATCCTCCTTGTCTCCCCACATCCCTTGGACACTGAACACAAGTGATGCCAGTGTGAACAGAGTTATTCCAGTGTATAACAGCAGGCATTACATACCTGGATCTGACACCAGGACCTTCAAGGAATACTTGGCTGAATCACGCTTGTTTAAGGAAAGGCCACTTAAGTGCAAATTCCCAGTGTCTTGCTGAATATAAAAGAGATTCTTTGCGGGGACTTCAGGTTCCTGACTTTGGATTTTGAACCGCAGACGAGAGTTAAGGGTGTCCTCCTTATCCATATCCGTAGCAAGCACAGTGCCAATATTACTTCCTGTAGCAGAGTAGAGATCGGAGTCAGACAGACAATGCAGTGATCCTGTTTCTCCACAGAAGCACACAGTGACAACAGCGATACCAGTGCAAAGAGTAGAGGGTCAATAAAAATAAAGCTGCATGGAAAACACTGCAATGGACAGAATCATTTCACTTTTGGGATTTTTTCCTTTAGCATCCCAACATACTGTTTTGGAGTCAGGGCAGTCCAAAAGACTGTAACAGCATTCAGTCCTGAAATCAAATAACTGATGTCAAGGCTTAGGACAGATTTTGGTAGTGGTCCATTGAAGTCAAAGGCATTATGCTGGAGGAGCAGCTGGCTGAGGGAAAATGGGCTCATACCACTTTAAGAACAGTATGTTTTTTGTATTGTTAATAAAAGGGGTGTTTTTCTTTATACAGTCTAAGCAGTTATCCAAAACTGTGGTTGTGGGAAAATGCTGTTTTATGTTTTAAATGAGACAGCATTTTTAAAGTAGGTGTTTAGAGTCTGTCCTTCTCAGGTTATTGAAATCCTTTCCACATGAATTATTGAAGGGAAAACAGGAGGGCTATTTGCACAGGAAAACATTTCTCTAGGGCAGCCACATTTCACTCTGGGACTGGAATTTCTAGCTTTATTCACACACAGCTGGAAACAACAACAGGACTGCAATGAGGTGTATAAATTAACAGAAGCTCTTTTCTTACCTCCGATTTCATTTTCTTGAACTTCAATTACGGTGAGGTCCTTCTGGCACACGGGGGGATTGTCATTGATGTCTTCCACAATAATGTGAATTTGCAAAGGCTTATCCACCAGTTCTCCTTTGTTATCTTTTGAGACCACGAAGAATGTATACTGCAACAAGAATATAAGTATTAGATGGTTTGAATGTCCACTGTGACAATGTTTTACATTTAAGTATGTAACTATGGGAATATGAAATACCGTCTCATGAGTTTTTCAGTATTTTCACTCTGTTTAAATCAGAACTCTTCCATCACCCCTTAGTTTCTGAGGCCTGAGTTCTCCAAAGATTTTAAAATTCCTTAATACTTCACTCCACTGTAGCCTTACTCTTGCAAAAATTCAAGACAACCAGGAATATCTCATTTTTGCCATTTTGCAAATTCATCTGTCACATATGGACAGAATGACAGAATGGACACACATATGGACACATATGGACAGAATTTCTCCAGCATATCTGATCTCTGACCTATGCTGTGCTCACATTTCCTCTGAGAACAAAAGGGAACAGAGGATTTTCTGTCTAAAAGACCCCTAGATGGGTAGCTTCAAGGTAACTTTACAGTTGCAACTCCAAGTTAAACTCTGCTTCTGGTGTGTAGAGGTACCTGAGGTCCCCAAGGTCTGAAGTAGATCTGAAACACCCAAATCTCCTGCACTCCACAAATCCCACCGCCTACCTCTTACTCACGCACCGACAACCCTACCGTAGCTGGTCCATGTTGTACATTGAACGTGTGTTGTGGGCAGTGATTGCTACTGCCAGACCCACTGTAGGGTAAGAACCTGAAGGCTGTTTACAGTATGGTAGGTGGATGAACTTTCACATCTATCACATCATTTCCAAACTAAAGTGACAAGAAACAAAGCTTTTATTTATTCTCCCCTTCCCTGTCCCCCTTCCTTTCTATTGAGCTTTCTCGTATTTAACTCCCGCACCAATAATTAGCTTCCTGCTATGATGTCTGCCATCAGTGAAGTTTTATGTGTTTACTTACAGTATCCTTTTCTTCCCTGTCCAGTGGTTCGGTCACATAAATATCCCCGTTCTTACTGATGGAAAATGGGAGCCTTGGCATCTTTTCTTTTTCAAAAATGTCATAAATTACATCTGGTTCATTTGACTGCACCTAAAAAAAACCCCAAAAAATAAGTCAGCAAAGGAAGTCAGAAGTGTAGACTGAGATTCAACAGGGATAATTTCTGGACCACAAACAGAAACGATCACGTTCCTGTTAGCTTCATAAACCAGAAAATTAAGAGTTTGGCAGGGTCTTGGGATGAACTGCAGAAAATCAGACTGATAATCTGCGTCTGCTCTCTGAATTGTGGGATGAAGCCACTTTACCTCAGTTTCTCCATCTGTCCAGATGGGCTAAAACACTTATCTTTTTATAAGAGGGTTTTGTGATATGGAGATAAATAGTGGTTATGAGAAAGAAAGCATTATTTGCATCTGAATATCTGTATACTAATTATTTCCATCTCCTTACACTGTCTCTTCCTGCTTGTTGTTTTGTTTTATGTAATTCAGAGAAGTGGAACAACAAAACAACACAAAATTGGGAGGAGCTGTGAACTCCCTCCAGGACAGAGAGGCCCTGCAGAAAGACCTTGATAAATTATAGAGGTGGGCAATCACCAACCGTATGAAACTTAGCAAAGGCAGGTGCTGGATTCTGCACCTGCAGTGGGGCAACCCTGGATGTACAGACTGGGGAACGAGAGGCTGGAGAGCAGCGCCACAGAGAGGGGCCTGGGAGTCGTGGTTGATGGCAAGCTGAATATGAGTCAGCAGTGCCCTGGCAGCCAGGAGGACCAACCGTGTCCTGGGGGGCATCAGGCACAGCATCACCAGCTGGGCAAAGGACGTGATTGTCCCGCTCTGCTCTGCACTGGGGCGGCCTCACCTCGAGTCCTGGGGGGCAGTTTTGGGCACAAAAATATAAAAAAGACATTAAGCTATTAGAGAGTGTCTGAAGAGGGGCCGTGAGGATGGTGAAGGGTCTGGAGGGGAAGCCTTAGTAAGGAACAGCTGAGGACACTTGCTTTGGTCAGCCTGGAGGAGACGGAGGGAGACCTCAACATCCTCATGAGGGGAGGCAGAGGGGTGGGCACTGATCTCTTCACTTTCATGACCAGTGACAGGACTTGAGGAGGCTCAGTTGGGGGAGGTCTATGTTAGATATCAAGAAAAGCTTTTTCAGCCAGAGGGTGGTTGGGCACTGGAACAGGCTCCCCACGGCAGTGGTCACAGCACCAAGCCTTCACGAGTTCAAGAAGCATTTGGACAGTGCTCTCAGGCACACGGTGTGACTCTTGGGGTGTCCTGGGCAGAAGCTGGACTCAATGATCCTGATGGATCCCTTCCAATACAGCATATTCTATGATTCTGTGATTTTGTGAAAACAAATACTTGGTACCCATCCGTATACAGCTGTATGCACACTCTTTACATTCATCAAAGCTTGTGATGCAGGATCCCTTCTGGGGTGCTGCACATTTAAAATGAAATTAAGTACACAGACTGTCAAATTAATGAAGGAGTCAGTATTAACGTTTACAGTATTACTGTTTATGTTCTATATAGGAGCAACTGCATTTCATTTTCCCCTAAGCAGAAGCAACATGCCATTGGCTACCACACTAAATTTATATACAAGTGACCCCAAAATGGGTGCACGCTTACATGTTGCTCATCCTTCCACCTGTTTTCACTCTGGACTTCCTTGGGCTGTCACTGAGGCCATTGGGAATAGCACCAAGCCAGTTACTCTTGTGAAGAGGATCCATGGAATCCTGCCATGTTCAAGGGATGACAGCATTGGGGGTGTCATTGCCAAGGCATTTTTCAAAGTCAAATATTTCTGAAAGGCTGTTGGCCTGTTAGTTAATATGTACTCATGTATACACTGCTATTGGCCTGAAGTTATCAGCAAAATATTTTGTGCTTGAACTGTAAAAAGAGGAATACTGTGGGAATGCAGGATGTGAAGGAGGGTGTTTCAGTCCTTAATAGGTATTTTTGATGTAGCAGTTGTGCTGCATGACACAAAACTGGTCACAGCAGGTGTCCTTGAGTGTGGGGGACTGCCCACCGCAGGGCTGTTGTGGAGCTGGTCCCCTGTCCCGCTCTTCTGCAGGTGGAAGAAGCTAACTTCAAAATAAGCTCCAACAAACTCTTGGTTTGCTCAAAGCCTGGAGGACCCATGACTGGATTTTGCTCCCAAACTGAAAGGCAAAGTCCAGTCACTGTAGTGTTTGTACTGACTGTATCTCAGTCGCCTTCAAACTATTAACTTTCATACTAACAAAAAGTCAATGAGACCTCCACTGACAATCATTTCCAAAGGATGCCATTTAAAAAAAAAAAAATGAGGTGTCAAAGTCCTCCTGAAGAACCTGGTTTTGAATGCAGTGGGGACACCTTCACAGGTAGTGGGGAGGAAACAATTGTGCGGCACAAGGAGAAGTTCAGGGAGTGTGGTCAAGGACCCTACCTTGCTGATGTTGACAGGGTGAGCCTGGGTTGAGTTTTCTTTGATGTAGATGGTGGGGGGAGCTTTCCACAGGCTCTCCCTCACAATGATGATCACATCAACACTGCTGGTGAAAGCATTTGTTGTCATCCCTGCCATGTCTTTCACAGAGACAACAAGCGTGAAGGTGTCCTGCTTTTGAGGATCCAAGTAATAAGAGCCTAGAGACAGAGCAAAGAGTCAAGAGAAATGATACAGAGGCTGTGGGGGTTGTTCATCTGCCTGTTGCCTCCTATGTGCACTGTGTTCTTTAACTGCTTCAGACTTACTCCTTAAATGGTCCTTTGTGACAAATCTCAGCAAACCACTTCCTCTGGCTCCTCTGAACGATGCTGCATAGCATCATGTGGATGTAATCATATGAGACCTCCGTGCTGTGGTCTCATTTTGTGCAGATGCATCACTGAAAAGCCCTCGCCCCAGTTAGGCACTTGTTCAGCCCAGCAGAATAGATGGGTGTTTCTAAACTATTGCAATTTAGTTGAGATCACACGGTCAGCTGAGTTTTCTCTGCATTTTTCATGTTACTGCTTTTGGGGTTTTAGATTTCAAGGCAGAGAATTAATTCCAAGATATGATACAGTGAAGGCCAGAGGATCTCTCTCTTCTCAGTGTACTTTTAAATCTCAATCTCCATTTCTGCTAGCTTCCCTTGAATTTGGTGGGACAAAAAAACAAGTTCCCCAAAACCAGGGCTTTAGTGGAGTGTGTCCCACTGACCACATTTATTCAGAATGTAGCATCAGACCTGTGTTGTTATTTTGTTCCTATCCACACTTCAGAACTCCTGCTTGCTCTTTGCAAGCAAGAATCTTTTTACAAACCTGTCTTGCTTGGCGAGATTGCTCCAGTTGCACTATCAATCTGGAAAAGCATTTCTTCATAGGGGTTGGGAAAATGATGGAGAATGCTGTATGACAGCTGTGCATGGGGAGTTGTAGGATCATCACGGTCAGTGGCATGGACGTACATGAAGGGCTTGCCTTTTTGGATTGGAGAAGAAACAGTGGTAAGAGAGGAGACTGAACCTCAACAGATAATCCATTTGAGCAGAGCTCTCAAGCCAGGAAGGCAACTTATGGGGAGCTACCATTGTTCCATAATGCATCTCTCATGGGAAGCCATCTGTAGAGGTTACACTGCTGTATGCCATCCCACAAGCCAACCCTCCACCAGCCCTGCTTAGTCGAATCACAATGGGTGTGAAGACCAGTTGACAACGGGACAGAGTTAAATCATCAGAGAGCTATCTGTCACACAACAGTGCCTGAACCCAGAATTCAGATCACTGGTGTCTCTCTTTGAGGCCATTTTGCAGTTCTTACACAAATCAGTTTAACCCAAAGCACCTTGATAAAGTGGCGTACAGCCTGCGACACAGATATAATTAAAGAACAATCATACAGTGAAAAAAAAACGGAAATACATGGTAATGTAACTCAGCTTTTACCTTTTGAGCATTAGTGCAACATTCAAAATCTTTTTGACTTGGATGCGTTAAAAATACAGTAATATGTTTCAGAATGATTTTCTGACCCCATGGAGGTTTATAATGCATATTCTTTAGCAAAAGTTTCTTCTTGAGTCCATAGTCACAGCGATAACAGCTGTATGAGTCCTTTGTTTCATTTCCAAGAAGTAAGTCTCAAACTGCTCTTTGATACTTGCATGACTCCTGGACTGGATCACTGCAGTCCATAATCTAAGACTCTTCCAAATGCTAAGGTTCAGCCCATGTTCTGAAAAGCATCAGCCATGGTAAGCACATACCCCATGTCTACCCTGGCACTTTATTTCACTGATATGTAAAGATTCACACAGTCTTAGCATTCTCTTTCGGTACAGTCTTTGTGAGCCTCTAAATTTTAAACCCCTTCTAGCATAAGGGTTTTTTTTTTCAGTGCAGTGGAGAGAGCAGCAATTCTTGCCTGTTAAGCAATACTTGCAAAGAGTAAGTGCTAAAAAATATTTTTGATTTGATTGCACTCATCCTTTTATACCACATAGTAGTAATGTCTTTGCCCTTTCATTATATTGTAGAGGCTTTCATCCTTCTTTTGTACAATCCTGTGGGAAGGAAAACTGATCATTTTCCAGCTTGTATAGCACCCACTTTACCTTCCTGCTTAATTTACCTATCTTCCTATTAATGATAATATTTAATTATGGTGATAATTACCTGGACGGGAGTTCTGCCTCACTACTCCAAAGTACCTTGTATTGTTAAATTCTGGTGGGTTGTCATTGATATCCTCCACATATATTGTAACAGCATATGGACCTTTAACTACATTTCCACTTTCATCCAGACTTTCCACCTGATTCGAAAAAAGATGGAACAGCAAAGAAATATTTTCATGCAGATAAGTTAAAAGGCGTAAATTAATATCAGGATGTCAAACGCCAGGTCTTTCTTACTGTGATTCAAATCTGGGGAGAGCCATCACTGGGTAGCTCCACATAGAAGGACAAATTTGCCACTGTAGCTCCCTGACAAAAATTTGCAACAGTATATAATGCCAACAAAAAAATATAACCCACTCCTGCTTCTGATGACACCTTTAAAAGGACAATTTCCCACTTTCAGTTTCAGCAGACTACTTGTATTTTTTCACAGCTTAGAATTCATGTTTTTCTTTAAACAGAAATATATACTTTCTAGCAAACAATGAGAAAACTCAACATTATATAGCATTTATAACTAATTGCTATTATAAATCAGGTAAATAACCTGATGCAAGGGTTAGTAAAGAAAAATTAATTCTTATTTCTAATTACTTTTTTCCCAAAAATTCAACTTATTTTACAGCCTTCTTTAAAGCACCAAGTATATATCTGTCACGCTTCATTTTGTTTACACGTAATAGATAAAATCATGATTATTTACGCCTAAGCAAGCATAATTTTTTTGTTCTGTCATCACTTCTTGTCTATAAATGGTTCACATTCTTAGAGTTATTAACTTCTGGGGCTAGAAAATTGTCCTCTCTAATTCATTGGAATTAAAGGGTGCTTTAGAGCTGAGAACATGAAACCATGAAACCTGAAGTGTTAGACTTTAGAAAGACAGCTAAGGCTAGCTAAAAAATCATCATGTACTTTGTTTGTTCAGATACTGATCCTCTCATGATAATCTCCTTCTCAGCTGCTAGTGCCTCAGAAAAAGACAATACCATTTTTGACAACAGTTTAAGAGCACAAGGCTATACTGAGACCCAAAGACTGCCTATCCACTGCCCCATTCTCAGTAGTGTTTATACTAGTGAGATCCTCATGAAAAGGGTATAATAGCAGGACAAGCACACTAAGTTTTTTCCTCTCTTAAAGTCCAACATCTGCCAAACAGCTTTCTGCTGTTATCTGACAGAGGTTAGATCTGTGCAACTCTGCCTAAACGTCTTTTACTCACACTGTTTCACAGAGTCACAGGATATTCTGAGTAGGAAGTGACCCACAAGGATCATCAAGTCCAACCCTGAAGTGTATGGCCCATACAGGGATCAAACCTTGGCATTATTAGTACCATGCTCTAACCAACTGAGCTAATCTCAGTTTGTCACCATATGTATTATAAGCTTTCTAAACGATTACAGTGGTTTATTTTTCCACTCCAGACATGGAATTCACTCTATCAGTCTTCAGGGATAACAAGAGAAACTCATTCATAAGGCTAGATTTTACTTCCAGTCAAATATTCCCCTCATATTAGGAGAGTTAAAGGATTGGTGTTGGCATCACAATTTTTGTTTTCTCAGCATCGCCTTCCTCTGCGAAGGAGCATTTTCCTGTTCAGTGTTTCAGAGCTACAAAACCATATGTCTTCCAGCAAATCTCAATATTAAAAATGAAAAAGCTGCCTGTAAACATAAGCAAAATAAAGAATTCAAAATTTCAACAGATTTCTGTTAATATCAGGTTTACCAAAAGAGGGTGAATGTGAACACTTCTCCCTTCCTATTTTTCATTGATTTTTTACCTGCAGCTTGTGCACTTGTTTGGTCTCCCAGTCCAGAGACCCATTGATATACAGGATGCCTGTCTTTGGCTCAAGGTCAATAATTCCAGCTTTTTCACCAGACATTCTGAAACTCACAGCAGGTGGCTCAAGTGTGAACTACAATCGCAAAAAAACAGAGGGAAAAATCATCACCTTTTCAGCATTTTCACCATAATAAAAATAATTTCATGCCTTTGTAACTTTTAAAATCTATTGCAAACAGTGTGTTTGGCTGGGAGAACGATATTCCAAGAGTCTGTTCAAACAAATCTGCTCTTTTCTGATCCTCAGCAGAGGAGTTTTCACATTATTTCCTGAATGCTGCAAGAAATCCCAACTGCAATTTGTTTCCAAAGCAAACGTCTGCTTAGGACAGGGCTTTGTCTGAGCATGGGAATGGAAAAAAATGACACACATCCTCCATTTGCCTGGGACCTGGATCTGTCCTTCTGTGGTTATGGCTTTGGGAGGAAAACCTCAGAGCCAAAGGAAAATGATATCACAAGTTACACGGAAAGAAATTCTCTAGGAATGCTGATTTTATTAATACCTGTCTTAGGATATCCTCTTAAAAATGTGTTTGAGAGGGGGTTGTCTCCTGCTCTTTGCATATAGACTCTTGAATTCCCAGAGAGAGGAATTAAAAATTAATTTCGGATCCTCTCAGGAGACTGTTCTTCCTGGCAGCACAGAGGACAACACTCCGTATGTGGTCTCTGTGTGCAGGGTACAGGGTTTTTGACCAGAGTGGATAACATGAGACTCTTGATTACCTGGTGAAGGATGCGTGGACCCCCTCCTTCTTGAACAGAGAAGTTCGTGTCCTTCAGAGGCCCACTTACAAGCAGGCCCTCCAGATTAAGCCACATAGCCTGTGAGAGAGAGAGAGACAGAGAAAGAGAGAGGGATGGAGGAAAGCGGCTGAGGGATGTCTGCTGTCACCACACACAAACAGCAGCTCTCCACCACAGAGGCTCCTGCAAGTTATTTTGCTATAGTAGAATGGCAGAGACTCTTCCAGATTTGCACTGAGCATCTCCAAGTTCTTTAGTGTACATAATTTTTAAAAGCAATGTGATTTATTAATTAATTTGAGAGCAAAGACTTGTGCCCTGCCCTTTTCTGACCACCACATAATTAAATGAGCTTAGATCTACCTTCAAGAACAAACAGAAGAAGAAAATAGAAGAATGTAGACTGAGAGCAAAAGGGAATTCATAAAATCATTGCTGGGTCACCCCTGTGTCCCCAGCAGGACCATCCACATCCCATCCAGGAGCCACAAAGTCCTGCGACAACAACTGTGTCTGGAAACCGAACAACACACTTGGGGATGGGGAGGAGTTGTGGCTGCACCTTTTGTAATTTCCCCAGTAAACTCAAATCTTTTTTTGTATGGGAATGAGGTGGCCCCCCCTGGGTCCCCTGTGCCACGCCCCTCAGTGCCACACCCATCTGGGCAAGCCACTTGAGCCCTGTGCCTTCACATAATTGCATGTGAGTGCAAACCACAGAGAGAACAAACACATCCTTCTGATCTTTGGCTTTTACCTGATGGCAAAAATGTCATACAAATTTGTCTCAGCCTCCATTTTCTTCCTAATGGCTAGCAGTGTCTTAACACCACGGTTTTTTCTGCCAAATTTTTATGAGTTTTATAACTACACACTCCCCAATGCCCAAAGACCTTCACACTCCTGCCCTAACATTTCAGGGTTGTTCTTGCTTCCAAACAAAAAAGCAAAGCAAAAATCAGCCTCTCGGGGCAGCCTTTGCAAACAAGAAAATTCACACTGTGGTTCAGATAATCGACCTGTTTCTTCAAAGGCAAGACCAAGCTCCCCCAAATTCACTCTCTTCACCTTCTATCTTGACAACACTGAGGAGCTGCCTGTCAGAATTAGGGCTCCATTATTTGGCTTCACAGGTAAAATTTCTTTTCTTCCACTGTAAAAATTAGTTTATTTTTCTTTACAGGTTTAGAGTACCATTGCCATCCTGTCCATCACCCCACAGAGTTGAGTGTGTGTTCTCTACTGCATGACTTTTCCTCTGGATTTGATCCTATTGCTGCTGGGACAGCTGTTCAATCTCTCACAGAAAAGCACAGTCTGCATATTACCAAGGGAAAGCTTAGTTCTGGCTATGACAAAAACATAGCTAAGTTCAACACAATTTACCCTAAAGCACTGCTCTGTGTCTGTCACAAGTGGTGTTCCAATAATTCCATATTCTTCTTAATAATAGCCAGAGATTCTGCTCCCCTCTCCTACAAGGCTTTGTGACTCCTTTTGAAAACAGGAAAAGCAGAGAGCTGGGGAAGGAGAGGGAGGGATGCTAGTGAACACTAGTGTCAGCAGAAGAATATCGAGAAATGCCGTCTGATAGTTATGCATCCAGGAAAATGCACTTTGCAGCTACCTTTTAATGCTTTTGCAAAATGCTGACTGATGGCCTTCGCCAGGGACTGGAAATCAGGACCCTGAATCTGACCTGCTGCGGCTATTTCCATGTCACACAGGCTGGCACAGGCTGGCTCCTGGAGGCTTTTCCCAGGGCCATTTTGTGGACAGATTTTGCTTTATCATGTTCCCTGCCATGGAGGAACAAAGGCTGATGCTGTAAAACCCGAAAAGTTCAAAGTGCAGCCTAGGAAGCAAGTAAGTGATATCACTTCTGTCGATTAAAATTACTTTATACGGACCATAAATATCTCCAAACGTATTTCTACAGCATGAATCACTACTCAGGAGCTTGAAGGGGAAAGAGGCTTTACCTCTTGGTCTGTATCCATTGGCATCCCTTCTGAAGATGGCTATAATGCCTGCAGAGTGGCTTCATGGGGAGGCCAGCACTGCCACAAGCAGCAGCTTGTGAAATGGGAAAGGAAAACGAGGTGCTCGCTCTGGCACCCCTCAAGGTCTCCATATTCTGAGGCATTTTTTACTGAACTTGAATTTGACTCATTTTTTCAATCTTTTCTGTTCATTTTGACTGTGAAGTAGAAGTCACCACTGCTGAACCCTTTACAAACATCAGTAAGTCTATTGAATTTCATACATAAGGTCTATAAAGAGCATAATAAATACACTTCGGTTCCAGAAAATCCTCTGAAAAGGGATTCACATGGACCAAATAATGAGGATACATAATTAATATGCAGTTTAAACTATGAGACATTATATGTCTTAGAATATATTTAATATGTCAGCACACATATGGATTAGAATGCAGACCACATGATACTGATGTCTTCACTATTTGGTGATTTGTTGCAGTATTTTTAAATCTTTTCTAGCATGAAATTCACATATTGGAAATAGTGATATCTAAAGAGGAAGCAGAAGAGGCACAATAAGCAAATTGGTGACTTCCAGGATTTTTAAAGTTTTTTTCCCTAATGACTGAGATGTCTTCTTAGCTTCCTGTGAGGTCACACGTGTGTGCCGGGGACGCACTCCCACACTCAGAGTTACAGCCGCACTGCTGGCACCACTGCCAGCCTGACCTGCGGGCTGGCACACCCCATGGCTTAGAACTCAGAGGCTCACAGGCAACCTTTGCCGTTTGCTCACAGATAAACAAAGGAAAACCTGTAACTCACCGAGTGAATGAGAAGCAGAAATTGAAGTCCACACAGCTTAAGCATACTGGAATATGCTTTGCTTCAGCTCCTGCGAAGAGATGACAGTCACTTTAACCACACGGAGTTGGCCCAGTCTATTTGCCTGCTAAGGCAACAGCTGAGTTTTCCTGAAGCTGCAGGGAGAGAGCTGAGGAGTGAGCCCCGAAGGAGCAGGTGCAGCTCTGCTCGTGAGAGGCGAGACCACTGATGCCCCCCCAGACTGCCAAGGAAGGCTGTGTCCATTAGGTCTGTGCCTAACGGTGCAAGAGATGCAACATAGAGTTGTCAAAGACTGAACCCAGCACAAAAATTCAAGCCATGCAACCACACTGTTGCAATGATTCTGTCACACAAACTCATTTTCATTTCTGCTTTACTGAAAGCAATGAAATGTTCACAGGAAGTGTTATAACCACAGGACAAAAGTCTTGCAGAGACCATCCTGAGGTCTCTGTCTTCTGGTTCCAAAAAACTGTTTCCTGCAGATTGCAGAGGCAGAGGAAGCCTAAGGCGTCCCTAAAACAACATGGCTACTGGAAACAAAATTTCGAAGTCCAAGGAGCACTGTCTGCCTCAAATTTCAAAGAAATGTTGAGCACACACTTCCACAATTTGTGTTACATCCTTGTGAAAACTAGATGGCTTTCTCAAAATGAAATCCTACTTCCTCACTCCCCCTAGATTTTAACAAAGAGGATGAGGCCGATTCTGGAAAGAGGTGAAGCTGGCGTATTGTGCTGCTGTCTTCAGTGACTCAAACCTACAGGTATCCTTCCACAGCTGTGTCCCATGGAGGCCCCCAAGAGGAAGAACACAGTGTGAAGGCACAGCTCCCTCCAGATGCCTTCCTGCTTGTGCTTCTCATCATACCATTTTTCCCCCTCCTTTTCTTACCTCAATGGCTGAACAAAAAAGGGACCTGTAAATACAGAAACTGCTAACCCCACTGCTGTTCTCTCCAACACTCATTCATTCTAGGACATGCCACAGGACTTTATCTTCCAAATCCCATTCTGAGCTGGGTTATACTGTGTGTGCAATTACACCCTTTGAAAATACTGGGCTCTTTCCTTGGGCTGGAGCTAACTGTGTGGGTACTGGAAGAAAATAATGTGACACACTTTTGAAATCAGAGGTGATCAGGAAAATCATTAAATTTGTCAGGAGACGAGGGCTGAAATTGAGCACCCTGTAGCTGCTTGGCTGTGATGCTTCCTGAGCGGGTCCTTCATAGCCCTCCTGAAGCCAGAGGAGGTAGCACAGGCAGGGCAGAGAGAAGGAGAAGATACTTTGAACCTCCTGGAAGGACACTTTGAACCAAAACTGTTGCTGATATTCTGGTTACACAGTCAATGAAAATTCTTTCAGTTCCTCTGCCTGTACAACAGCCTCTCCCCTCCCCTCCTGCCGCTCCCTTCTGAATATATTGGCCAGTTTCAGCTGCACTTAATAGCCAGGTGGGAACTTCAAAAAACTCATTTCTTATTAATTTGGAGTGGCAGGTGGGACAGAGTACCCAAGGCGTGCCCTCTCCATCCTGTAAGGCTGCAGTCTGTGCCCAGGGGCTCCCTGCAGGGTTTTGTCTGCCCCTCTGGAGGAGGCACAGCTGGAGGTGCCCCTTTGCCAGCCATTGTGGAGGAACACCAGGGAGCTAAAAATACTGGGGGAGGCCATCAAAAGGGAGGAAAAACCATATGGGGTGGTTTGGGGTACCATGGTCTGGATTCAGGGAAAAGAGAAGGAGCAAGACCTACTAGAGAGGAGAAAGTTTCGGGAAGGGACACATCCAGCCTTACTTTAGGGGACAGAAAATGCTGGAAAATTAATTCCTAAATGTGGCTGTGTCGTGGCCAGGTTCTCCTGTCCAGATCCAACTACCAAATGCAGCAGCGGAAATGCAGCCATTTCACAGTTTGCACGACAAGTGCCTTTGATGTTCCCTTCTCTTTGAACATAAACATCATTTCCTTATGTCATGCCATTTGTGGTGCCTGTTGCAAGTCTTGTTCAGTCCTTGAACATTAATTTTTGGCTGGAAACTGTTACCAAGTCTCATGAAGTATCTCAGTGCTAAGGGCCAAAATCCATACTCCTTTGTCACTCAGAATAGAGTTCCAGTATATACAGATTCGTACAAAAGTTTTCAGCAATAGGCAGTTTCAGGATTAGAATAGCATCAGCTTAACTAAAAGCAGCTTGAGATCTAGCTGAGGACTGGAGCCATATTTTCTCCTTCATTTTCTTAGCTTATATCCCTAATAATCCCACACGCTTCCCATGACTGAAGAGAAATCTCTAGGATAGCCATCACACAAATATTCCAGCAACTTTCAATAACAAACATTCAGAGAACAAAGAATATTCCCGGAGGTTAAAGATCAGTAACAATCACGAGTATTTGGTTCCATGGAAAAAAATATTATTTTCTTTAGTTGATTGATTTCAGATGTTTAAATTCAGCAAAGAGAAAACAGAGGAAATTGATCCAAATCAAATATAAACCAGACTAAGCCTTAGCACAGCAGTCATCCATTTTACAGGGACAGCTGAGTTCCTAACACTTCCTGAAAATCCTTTAGCAAAACCCTTGCTTCAGCTTTTAAAATCTTCCTGCGAAATGTCAGTTAGATCATCCCTTACCTGTAACATGAAAAGCTTATTTTGCTGTAAAAATGCTTCTTTCTTTCAGCTGTGGGAATCACCTTCGCACAGGTTGGTGATGTCTGTCTGTGCTTATCCAGTTTATAGTTCCTCAGACTTGCCCTCAGAGATTCAGCAGCTCAAACATTAACTGCATGGACAATTATTGATTCTAATGACTAGGTGTGGTATGAAACAGCAGCCCTGTAAGGAAGCAACGTAGCTCCAAGGTAATTTAGTCTTCAATATTTTTATGACCTTTGTGATTTTCTTTCTGGTTTCATTTTTTTCAGTCAGGCTGTGAGAAAAGAACGTGCAGGGCATGGGTTGGAGCCACAGGTGAAGAAGTAAAGCCTTTCTGTAGGAGAGCAGGTGGAGAGGAGAGGGCATGGGCCTTGGGTGGAGAGCATGTTTGCTACTTGCTTAGTTGCAGGAATAATTCACATTCAGAAGACAAGAATTTGGACATAAAGGTGGCTTGTTTTCACAGCACATGCTTTCATGGGAAGGACCCAGCCTAGTTATGAAAATAATTTGTCAGTCCTTGACTAGGAAAGTTCAAATTCTCTCTGAGATCTGCTAAAAATTTAGTTTGGGTAACTTTGGGCAAACCATTCTGTCTTCCCTTTTCCAAGTACTATCTCATAACCGATGCAATCATTCCTTTCCCTTCCATGACATCTTGCATGTCTGTTTATGTTTGCAGCCTTTCAAGGGAACTAGTCCCCACTAGTCTCTGCATTATGACACCTGCAGTAAAGGGAACTGAAATCAATTGGGCTGTAAAGGACAATGGTAAAACAAATAATAAATAAAATATATTTGGAAAAAAAAAAGTTTTTTTTTAAATTACAGTCCTTAAAATGTTATGCTTTCTGTATCTCACTTTTAAATAAAATCATGCTTATTTCAGAAGTTTTGGACAGGCTTATTTTATTGTCTTGGGAAATGTTACTTTTCATCCAGGTTCTAACTCCTGCTTTCATTTTCCTCAGTCTGTCAGATTGCTCTTGAACACTGTTAAATTATTTGTGCAGCACATTATTTTCTGAATTATGCATCTAAAGAAAGAAGTGTTTAGAATTGATTGCAACTCGAAGGTGTACAGTTCCGGGAAAAGTTAGGCCTTCTAATTGTGGTTCAGATCATACTTTTCCCTCAAAACCAGTGTTTGTTTCTCCAGGAAAAACCTCTAGGCTATGCTTGCAGCATGCTTTAAAACACAAGTGTTCTCCGTTCGCTCATGCACTCATAATGATTCAGACTTTCTCAAAGCTGTCTGCTAGCAGTGAGTTATCTTTAGAGCACAGCTCAAAACCAGTTTTGAATAAAGCATTAAAACTCGTTGTTGATGATTTCAAAATAAATATAATAAGGAGAGGGAAATTGCCTTTCTTGGAAATATGTTGATTTTAAGTGACCCACATACAGATTAACTGTGTACTAGTTGGATATGAATGAGCAGTACTTTCAACATGAAGTGGCAATTTTAAAACAGCAAGATTTCATGAGGCAGAACTGAATTCACATACGCAAATTCCTAATGACATTTTTAGCCCTCCTTCACATGACAAGTGCAGAGTAACTCGAGTCATGATGTCAGAAGTGCGATCCATATAAACAAGTCAAGCATTTGTCTTTCAAGTGCTAGTTTCTCTGCTCGGAAGTTCAATTACTAGGAAGTGCTGTGCATTACTTGAAGTGCTGTGTATTACTTGAACTACAAATACACAAATGTAAAGTACCTAATATGCTTAATTGAATGTCCATATTATTTAAAGTCAGAGGTGAGTCTGTCATAACCAGTAAATGTCTCTGGCTGAAAGACTTTCCCAGGCATAGAGCAACTGCTCACAGGTTGCACTCACACAAGAGAAAAAAAAAATCTCCCATGTCAAATGCATTACAAAGTCCAGAAGCACTTAAGGCTTTACAGCAGTCATAACATGGTGCCACAGATAAAATCACAAGAAGAAACTCAGCAGTGAAACTGCGTCCTTGAGCCAGCTGTTTCTCTGAGTAAATCTGATGAAAAAAAGGCAAATATCCAGGTGTTTATTGTGTGAATCATTGTTCAACGAGTCAGTTTTTCCAGAAACAACTCTTCTCATATCATTAGTCACATCCTTTTCACCCTTCCTATTTATCAGCTCTGTCATTTCTCCCTCGCTCCTTTTTAATTTTTTCTTTTTGTCTTTTTACTTTTACTCCTGGTTTCAACTCAGCTGATATTTTTCCATGTACCCCTTTCACTTCCCGAACTAGCTGGACCTGCCTGACCTGAGCTTCTTTCCCTTTCTGTTTGTTTAGAAAATATTTCTTTTATGGATCTATTAGGGTACGATAATTTCACAACATAATTAATGTGTGTCAAAATGAGCTAGTACCACTGGAGGAAAAAGAAGCATAGAAAAGTAATGCTTAAAAGAAACTCAAGTTTCTTCCTAGTTCCTAGTTCAAGACCTAGTTCCTTCACTTCTCGTGAAGCAGAATCACCTATACCTGCAACCTCCCCAGTGGTAAAAAATGCAAATAATGACCAGTCTTAGTTTCCACAGCTAATCCACTGTGGTACTTTCAGCATCTGCTCATTCACGTGGATGCCCTCTGTACACTGCTCAGTCACTCCACCTTTGCTAATGACCTGTGCCTCCATATTCTCCCAGGTGTGACTTTACAACAGTGCTGAGGAAAGGTTCCTACAAAAAGTATCTCCCAAACAATGTACCTCTTACCAATGCACTTATATTTTCACGTTATCTTCATTGCATTGATAGTTGCACTGACATAATTATGATTTTGTCTGTATATGCCTACTCTATATACTCAGTTTAGTGGTGTAATCTACTTATGATTGTCTGAGCTTCTTTGTGAGACCGAGAACATTGACGAGCTCTGATTTAGCAAAGATTAGCTCTGATTTAGTTTATTCTTACTAACCTTTCTAATACCACTTTTGCGTTGGAACATATGTCATTCAGTCCATTTATAGGGAGACCTGGTCATTCCTGCTAATGCTTTTCTTTGGTTTGTTTCTTAGTAAATTCATCTTATCAATAATCTTATTTTATGGAAATCTGCTTTTTCCAAGTCCACTGTAATTTTTTTACTTTCCTCTTTTTTCCTTTCTGAGGACTATGGATTCTCATCAAGGTATAATTACCAGATACTTGTATTATTGCTATCTCTTGTACCCAGCACTTCAAAATAAGTACATGCATCCCCGTCAACATTTCACTTTTTTTCCTGACAGTTCTATTTTCCTGACAATTCTTTCTGAAACGCTTTACCCTTCTATACAAACAATGCAGTCTCAAATTATTCAGCCAAATCTCTGTAGTTCTCATAACCTTGAGAACATATTAAGTGTTAAAGGACCCCATATTCCTTCCATTTAAGGTGTTCTTCAAACCTTTCTTTGACATCTCTCACTCTCTTTTGGTAGCTTTGCCCTTTCTACTGTTTATACCCCGGTTCACATTGAGATAATTTGTCTTTATACAAGGGTCTGAGAATTGTGCTGGGGAGAGGGTACCTAGACAAAAAAGCACAAACCAAGAAAAGCACATGAACACATTTTTGTGAGCAATCATCCAAAACAAGAGATACCATGGTAAAGGGCATAAGAGGGACAGGTAAACCATGTAGGCATCTGTTGGGATAGGACCAAAGCATGGCACTGATTGTTTAGCAAGCTCCACATAAAAAAGGGAAGGCAGAGGTATCCAGTAGTTCACAGTAGTAATGCTTGATGGCCAGAGTGAGTGAAACTACATCATTTGTGCGGCCCTGTTCTCCTGTCCAGGAGATATGGCTTTCTAACTGGCCTATGCGTGCTGTGCCTTGGATGATGAAAACCTTACCTGCATCATCCCTGTTCCCAGAACATGCTCTTCAGTTTTGACCTGCTAATCTTAATTCTCAGTTGGATCAGTTCTCCTGTCTGAGGTAGCAGAAAACAGACAACCAGGAGCTCAGGAGAGGTATCTGAAAAGGTTCCCCCACACTGTCTCAGAAGCAGACACACTTCCTGCTTGCTTCCTTCCTTGGAGCAGTCATTATGGATTGCCCGTCTGCTGGAAGATTGCCCGTCTGTTCTTCCTCAGGGAAGTTCACAAACCATTTTCACCCCACTGAGGGGCACGGTCCTTCCCTGTTGGCACTGCCCTATATCTCCCGCTTCTGTGTTTGGCTATCCTCAGAGTACTCCATGTCCATTATATTGATGTAATTCTCCTAGCCACTGTTGTGTCTCAGCCTAGCCACTGCCTCCAGCAGTCCTTTACCCACGTGGTACCTCATTCTTGGCTTGCAATGACAGTGATGCCACCTTGCAGCTCACCAGAGCTTGGACAGATGTCTCCTAAGCTGGTTTCATTTGTTGCTAGGTGTGGCTACCCTCAAAGCAGGAGGAAGCTGAACCAGCAGCACATCCGACTGATGATGAGCCCACCTTCATTCCCAGAGGATCTCCTCGAAGGTCTTGGTCAGGCCCATCCCTGCAGAGGTTGCCTCACACATGTGGCACTCAGCCTCTGTCCCCAGGCGTGGCAATGTGACCTCTCCCGCTGCACACAGGCAGACCGCACTGGCTTGCCTTCTGCACCCCTGACACAAGAGGCCTGCTGAGAAGTTCCACAATTTGCTGCTGCCAGGTCCTGGCCCCTGTTAGGTGCTGAGCTAATGCTGTTGAACTCCACAGCTATTAAACTTGCACGGGTCAAGATGATAGATTTTAGTTTTCCTTTTTCTTCTTGCAAGCAATGACATAATGGAACCAAGTGGCTCTTCTGGAATAAACAATGCATATTCTAGAGATTACTTGTGTTTACTCTACATGCAAGACCTCCAAAGAAGATTAAAACTTGAGCTCCATACTGTAGCATGGAGATACTCCCTTTCTTTCAGGATGCTGTTGTCCTGTAACTAATTCTCATGAGGTCTTAGGGTGGCGTATGCCTTGAAAGTTATAAACTGCATATTTCAAAATTACATTTTTTTCCCTCAAAAATGCAGAAGAAACAATTTTTTACCTCTTGCATTCATAACTCAGTACCTATATAGACGTGTCCAAATTTGCACAACTCAAAATATGTAACACTGTGTAAAATCTGAAAATGAAATGCAAGTCTTTTCTCATCTATAGCCTTTTTACAAAGCATGATAGTATTATGACATGAAATAACCATCAAGCTGGCAGACTGATGCTTCTTTTTTTTATTCACACACATATGTAAATGCAGATGGTCTTAGAGGAGTCTATCATCTGGATGTATGTGCCCACCTGTAGGACACTAAAATAGGCACAAACTAGTCTCTAGGGCTTTGTTTATCATTGTGATCACAGATTCTGCTGCCTGAACTATTACATATAGCAGTCACTGCATGAAAATCAGGAATAAGCTCAGGAGCAGAGCCCAGATGCCAAGATTCCTCTTTCAAACTGAAGCAGGACGTAGGTGCTTTTCATTCTCTTTCTCTTATCAGAAATCACAGCCAGGCAATCCCCTCAGATCTTGGGCAAGATCTGCACCTCTGGCTCGAAGGTGTAGGGACAAACACTTTCCTGCAGACATCCAAGCCCCAGAGCTGGGGCAGGTGCTCAAAGTCAGCTGTGTGCTTAGCCTACCCTTGAAGGGAAGTCCCTAGTACTGCAGCTCACTGCTTCACCTCTTCACCTTCTGGGTTTGCCCTCCTGAGAGATTTTGCTGGCCCTGTTAGCTGGGTCAGGAATAAAGGCTTAGAGCTTTGGGAATCTATTTTGCTCTGTGCTTGAGAAAAAAAAAGCCCAGCAGTGTTTCAACTTTTTGTTATATCTTGTTCTCAATTTCTTAATTAAAAACTAGTATTATAATATGCATTTTGTGCGTACGATATATGACATATGTTAATGGTGACTAACTTACAAAGTAAAGGCAACCTGAAATTCAGTGGACAATGCAGACAAATCTCGAGTGCCTGGGCAGCCCCATGTCCCTCAGCTTGGAACCTGGACTACTGGCCTTTGAAAGAAAACAATTTTCAAAAACCAGCACAGATGACTGGAAACTGATGCTCTTTGTGTCCCTCCCTCCCAGCCTCCCAGCTGTGAATACAGAATGATTTTCTGCTGCTCAGGGTTACCTGATTCTCCCTTTGCCACGACTGTGTAAAACCAGCAACATGATGGAATATCAGTCCAACACCCTCATCTCAAGTCTGATGACTCCTCTAAAGGGCAGGATTTATTGTCACCATGCTAGCACAAACCTCAGAAATGCAGGGTTTGACCAGTGAAGACAAAACTGGTCAAGCTTTATAGTTCATAACCAACCAGCTTGTTGTCCTGGGATAGGTTAAAAAAAGATGCTCTTTCCCTGAGCAGGGATAAGTCAATCCCAGTTCGTTTTCCCCTTGGTTTTAGCTCTTCTCTTCCCCATGCAGACAGTATTCATACTGGCTCTGCTTTACATCACAGGGTGGAACTTTCAGAGCCTGATAAGATACCAAGTGTTCACTTGAGCACAGCACCTCTCATAAATAGTTGTACCAGCAACTGTAATAGCAAGAAGAGCAGCAAGCTTCAGCTCATCCGAAATTCTTACTGATAGCTGAGTTCCCAGAGTATGTTTCCCTAAATGATATCTGCATTTCTAATACTGAATTATCTTCCTTGAAGCCTTTGACAAGGGTAGGAATAGACAGCAAGGGACTGTATATTCGCATTGATTTTAACATGCAATGAAGGTACTTTATGTCTAAATATCAAACTCAGGGTTCATTTCAGCACACATTCTTTTCAGAGGAGCTTCCAGGTGGCCCTAAGTGTGATTCCTGCTGGAAAAATTGCCACAAATCAGTTGTGTTACCTCTCATCTCAGCAGGACCATGAGGTCTGCTTGCAGCTGTGCCTTCCACTGAAAGCATTACAAACTTCCAAAGTGACAAAATTGGAGTTGAACCTTCTAGGATTCTGGCAATTTCACTTCAGAGTCAAATTACATGGCTCACCTGATAAACCTGAATTGATGTTGAGACTGACCTTTAGCTATTGGAAGGAATTCTACATGCATTACAGGCCAAGCCAAGCATAAGTAATCTCACTTGTTTCACTCACCTACTTTGGTAATCAAGACCTAGTCACATGGGTGAGACATTAGAGGATGAGGCCTATGGTCTGCAAGAGAGGAGGGTGAACATTTTGTGTTGCAACCACCTACAATGAACACTATTTAAAGTACTAATTCCTGTGCTTAGAATAGAAAACATCAAAAATACCGCATAATTTTAACTTCTGCCAGCGATGGATGATCAGCTTTTGTTGGCACACCACACACAAGCTAGGACCTCAAGGGACTATTTCTGTGACTAAATAACTGTGAGCTATCAGTGTATGTACTTCATGTTCACTTCAGTACTTCCAAAGATTGCAGTGCAACCATTTTAGCTCTTTCTCTGTCTCCCATGTGACTTATATGGAAATGCCTCCCTAAACATACACCTCTGCTTGACATTTATGGAAACTCCATGACTTAATGCCCTCCCTCATCTCCTACCTTAAAGCCTCAAGTGTCCATCTATCTCATTACCTTTCAAGTTATAAGGACAGTCATCAGGGTAAATTCATCAGTTCAGAGATATCTCTGCCTTTTTGCATCTCAAGGTTAGCCATGCATCTCTTCCTCTGCATCTCGGCCAGAGAATGAACCAGTGCCTTTAACAGTGCCCATGAGAAGAGGTATTGTGGTGCTGGCCTTGGCTGCTGGTACCAATATCCATCCTAGACCCCAGTGATCCAAGCCCAGCAAAGCTGAAACTAAATCCTGTGCGTTCAGGGGTTAGTTTCATGCTCAAAGACAACAGACAGACTTCCTCTCAAGGAGCCCAAACACGAGGTCAAAGGTTTCACTTAGACAGAGAGGCACAAAACCACTTCCTTTTACCGTCGACTCCAGCAAGGTCTTGTGACTGGCTGGGCTCGGGTGAGAGCAGCGCCTCGTGTCTGCTCTCAGGTTTGCATTTCTTTCCTGTAGGTACTGCCCAGACCATATCACTAGCACAGGTACAGCAGGGTAGGGCTGAGCAAACAAGAGTCCCGGCGCCCAGCAACCTCAGTGCTGCGGGTAGGATTCTCCTCCCAGTCCAAAGGGAGACCAGCACACTTTGCAGCACATCTGTAAAATAAAAACCAGCCCGATGAAGAACACTTTGCCTGAACTTCTTGGTCTTAATGGGTCTTCCCTAAGTGCTGAGTGGACACAACAGTTCATGGGATATTGAATAAGTTGCATCAATTACTGGTTAGTAATACATTTACATTTAGATAATGCATTATAGGAGTTCCAAGTATATTGCAGACTTGGATTAATCCGATTCTGCAAGATCTCTAAGAAAAACCATCTCCTTTCCATGAAAGTGTTGCTGCCACCAATTCCAGGAATTCAAAAACAGTAATTCAGGCTCCAAAATACCGTGGTGGTCTTAAAAAGGTCTCAATAAGAACAACAATGTGAATGAATGAATGAATGAATGAATGAATGAATGAATGAATGAATAAAAGAATGTCTTTTTATTCACCTTTTGCTGTGTGACTCGTAAAGTTTCATTATAGTTATGGAGATTAGAGGGAGTTTTTTGAACAACAGAAATCTTCTCACATAGTCATAAATTTGTAGAAGCTATCAAACAAAAATAAGATTGTTTCAACACAGTGTGCTTAGAAAATAAAAATATAACGGTGTCTGAACCTCCTATGTACTTTTCAAATTAATTACTGAGCTATTTGGAACTACAGAGATATTTATCTCGTATTTTTAACTAATCTAAAGCATAAAGAGCTTGTTATCAGTCTCAGGACTTTGAGTTACGTTCATGAAACAGTAGTGCTGGTAGTCAGTTTTTGTGAATGACTTGCTGGAAAGTTGAACAGGACAATGAGCAGCTAATGCAGAAAGAGAAGCAATACATGTCCAACATTTTTGATGTTCGTGCAACCTACTGTGACTAGGACAGAGAGAGGAGAGATGGGATGAGGACAGGATTTTGCTCTTTGTGGTACCCGTCTACATTCTTTTTATAAAACTGGAGGGTTTTTGTCCTTTGTTGCCCAAAATGTGTTTAGCTACATTCCTATTTATTCTTAAAACATTTTATTTTTATTTCAGTCCTTAGATTTCTGTGTTTTATAGTTCTTTGCTGATTTTCTCTTAGAATCACAGAATCACAGAATTGGTAAGGCTGGAAGGGACCAGACCACAGTGAGTTATCTGGTCCAACCTCCCTGCACACCTACAGCGAGGGAGACTCCACAACCTCTCTGGGCAATCTGTTCCAGTGCATGGTCACTCACACAGTAAAGAAGTTCTTCCTCATGTTTGGGTGGAACTTCTTGTGCACCAGTTTCTCCCATTGCTTCTTGTCCCATTGCTTGGCACCACCAAGAAGAGCTGGGCTCCATCCTCTTGACACCCTCCCTTCAGATACTGATAGACATTGCTGAGGTCCCCTCTCAGTTGTCTCTTCTTGAGGCTGAACAGGCCCAACTCTTGAGAGTTGTTGAGAGTTTTAAGAAAGGTGTTTCAGTCCCGTAACCATCTTTGCAGCCCTTAGCTGGACCTGGAGTCCTGATCTATTGGCATCTTTTGATTATGGTGCTTCATTACTTATAAAAGAGTGTCTAATTTTTTGTACTTATATCCTGTATTTAAGAGGTGTGTCCATCACTTTTGCCCTTGTGGTGGTGGTGTAGGGGGAGAGGCATTCCCCAGCCCATCCACTGCACAGGCACTCCCAGGTGGATGCTGGTGTGCACTCTGCTCACCTCAGCCAGCTTTGCTGGGGTGTTCCCACTACGACTCAGCTGCAATGGAATCAACTAACTGCAAGATCACCTTGGCCAGACATTGACTCTTTTGTTCATTCTCTCTTTAACTGTAGTTCTGTTTTAAAAGTATCTTTTTACTAAGAATTGAATTTTCTTTACATTAAAAAATGCAAATTGTTTTAACTCAGAAAGAAAGAGAGAAGTACAAGCCTAATAATGCATTTGATATTCTGGTTATTTTTAAAAGCAGCCTTGAAAGAAGTAGCAGATTTTGACAATGATGTAGCATTTCAGGTAGAAATAAAAACTGAACTTGTGTGTGTATAGTTCTACTACAATGGGATTTTTACAGTTAATTCCTAAAAAATACTAATTACTCTTAGAATTGGTAACTTCATGTCTCTGCAAGCTTTTACTGAATTCAGCTTGGTGAGAACGACAGAAACAAATTTATTTTCTTCATTTTGTTTTTGTTCTTTATTTTTGGCCGTTAATGGAGTCCTGTTTTAAATATGCCACATTTGCAGACTTCTTGCTACTCTTTAAGAGTGATTGTCAGTTTTAATAGGTTTAAGTTTGTTTTTCTTTGCTTTTTTGCTGCATTGGAAGTTATGTGTCCATATTTTTATGTAGATATGTTCTAGATTGCCTACAGAAAGAAAGTTAATTTGTTGAGTAAGCACAAGTATTTGACATAGTAGAAATGCTGCAAAGGACACATGTAAGAGAACGTTATATAAATGTTAAATAAATCCTGTTTAAATAGCATATCTTTATTGTCTATTATAAATAATAAAGATTTTATTCATATAACATATACATTCGTACATTCTTAATTTATTTTTACATATTTGCTCTTTACCTCATATGCGTAATACAAACATTTCGTATCTTTAGCACAATTCCATGTACCTGTAGCACTGTTCTAAATTTTTGTTACTAATTTTTACCCAATCTGAAAAAAATCTAACATTTTATCAGAGGTCTTCCAGAAATATATTTTCATGCCGTTGGGGATCTCTGTAGGTGACTTTTGCTTCAGTGGTCACCTTCCAGCTGAGCCTGTTGAGGAATACATTCAATGCAGGTAGTTCAGACCAGGGGACCTGTGGTCCGCCAGGTGACCGGACACTCAGAGGGACTCAAAGACAGCAGGAGTCAAGGGCTCAGCAAGGAAGAACCCAGAGTAGCACCCACATAGACTGTCAGGGTATAAAAGTCCAGGGTTTCTTTTTTTCAGGGTCCCTCTGACCCTGAACAGCTCTGTTATTCTGTTGTACCACTATTAAATTACTTAAAGGAATCAGAGCTCTGAGATGCTGCTGTGGGACATCTGGAATCAAGCTGCTGAGGAAATCTGTCTGACTGCATGAGAGTGGGATGTGCCGGGAGTCAGAGGTGCACCCGTTGGGTCACTGGAGCCACCCGCTGCGAAGGGGCTTCGGTCCCAGCACTGAAAATCTCTGGAGGTGGGTGTGTGACTGCCAGAGTGGCGTCTCAGTGGTCCGACAGGAAAGTTTCCTTAACAAGCTGTTGGAGCCAGGGGGCTGTTGTCAGACCAGCTGATGGCAGCTGATGGCAGCTGTTTTGTCCCACTGGCTTCACGGGTTGGCTGATAACTTTCGATGCAAAGGCCTGTTCCAAAATAGCAAAGACAGCAATGGAGAGAGCAGCATTAGAGCTACTGACACTGCCCAGGAGGGCAGGACCTCAGCAGGCAGAGCAGAGGCACAGTGCTGCGTGGTCTTCCAGGAGATGTTCACAGGTGCTGTGGTGGGAGGCTTCTGCTGTGCCAAAATCCGTGCAGGTCTGGGGATCTACACGGTAGAAACACTGCAGTATTTCTTTATTTAAAGGAGTTTAATTTTCTTTAGCTAGACTGTTATTTACCACAGATTTTGGCATACATGTAAACATTTGACTATGGTATTTTATTTCTGTAAATGTGGTTAATATTTCTGAAACTGCTTTAAATACATATTGCATATGGTATTTTATTTCTGTAAATGTGGTTAATATTTGTGGAACTGCTTCAAATACATATTACATGCAGACAACAACGTGACTTCTGAAGACAAGTGCAATTTTTAATTTCATGTTTCAAAGTCAAAATCTCAATGCTATATAACTCTACATCTTACAGGCATTCACTTGCCATCATGCTAAATAGTTTTTTTAATTAGAGAGGGAAGAGTTTGTTGATTTACTTGTATTGCAGTAAACGTTGGCAAAGACTTTGCCAAGGATAGAGAGAATCACTGCAGCAATTGCACAGTGGCAGAGCCTGCACATTGTCTGAGACTACAGTTCTGCAGAAGGGTTTCCTTCCTCTACCATGTAGCATACATCACTCTAGAATGTTGTAACCAAGATCTGACTCCCACAAGTGGACCAGGAACAAGGATTTTCCCTCAGGAAACCAGAATTGTCACTGATAGCTTGTACTTCAGCAGCACTGCAGCAGGTGCCATCCACCAGGGATACAGATGTTCTGCACAGACCCTGTGGCACTCGTAGAAAATCCTGCTTTCCAGGGCAAAGTGTTTAAATCTTTTTGTGGACCTGAAGCACTCTGGTCATTTGTCTCTCCTGTTTAAATAGAAATTCTCAATCACTACACTGGTGAAATTCTGCAGGTAGAAACTATAAAAGTAGTGGCCTTCAGATGTGGAGCTGGACCATAAACAAGGTTTGTCTGGACCTCTCCCAGCAGCAGGTCTGTAAGTCTTCAGCCTTCTCATGGCAGAGCCCATGGTTCTTATCATCCTCATGTCCCTGCAGAGCAAATGCACTGTGCTCCACGTGCCGCTGGCAGAGCTGGAGGTCACCTACTTCTTCCCAAGGAACATGCTTCCCAAAACAGCGGGCAGCATTGAGTCCTGCGCTGGCATTCAAAATGACATCTTTCTGACACATATAATAGGAAAGAAGGCAGTACTGCTCTCAGCATGAAGAGAGCATGAAGAGATGCATGTTTGTTAAGCAGACTGTCTATAATTGGATCTGAAGGAAGGGATTACAACTAAAATTAAGATATCATCCCTAACACTGAAGTTGCTGTAAGCTCAGAAGGATCTCTTTCCAGCCAAATTCTATTCATGAAATTACTTTTTCAGAGGAAATGTGAGTCAACTAGTGGGTCTACATGCTATTACATGGATTGTAGCTCTTTTTAATGGCTTTTGGTAAGCTGGACCACAAGTTATTAAAGAAGTTGCCTTCACAAACTAAATGGAAAGTTATACTTGCACAGAAATTTTATTTTTCTTCATCCAACACAGCTCCACTTCCAAGCAGTTTAGAGAAAAGTCTGTGCTTATTCTCAATACAATATCTTGTTTCTATATGGGCCAAAGTGCAGAGCATTTCCAGGCCCCCACCCATGGGAGATAAGCGCACATGTTAAAAGAAGCGGCAGATGGACCAAGTGAAACCATGACATATTTCCTTTTCAGGCAGGAGAATGACATAACTTCTTACTCACAAGGGAAACAATGGATCCTTTTTCGGCACCTAGTGCTTTCTTGATTCGATAAAAAGGACACTGTCTGGTCCTCAGAATGCCATTAGTGTGAGTAACATCAGCCAGACTACTTGCTTGAGCAGAAATCTGCAAGCATATTTGCTGCAGGCATCTGTCTTCCTCCTCACTGTGTGATGCAATCCCAAACGCTGGCAGGACAGAGCTGCCCTTTACCAATTTGTCACCTCTTTTCAGGTTTCCATATAAGATACTTGTCTACAAGAAGTTCTTGATCTGATAATACTTATGAAGAAAAGTCTTGTTGCACTCAGCATATAGAAGCCATATCCTGTAACCAAACACATGTATTTAAATCCCTACTCAGGACAAAAGCTGTGCATTCTAAATTGGTAATTTTCAAAATATTGCATGAAAGAGATGTTCAATTCATTTAAATGGAGCATAGTTAACATAAAAACTATTTCTGATGATGAAGGATCTCATAAAACTGAGTGGGTAGAAAGACGGCAGGTGAAGAGTCACAGCTCACTGTGGTCTGAAATGGTGTGTAATTGCAGCCAAACATGTCAACAAACTTGAGACTTAGTCAAAAAGTGGACTGAAAGCAGGAAAAAAATTATGTTTTATCACTCTCTTAACACAGGAAAAAGAATTGTGTTTTATCACCCTCTAAAATTCAGCATCTAGAGCAAAATGAACTGCAGCCTCTCTCTCTCTTGCAGAGCATTAAAGAAGGAACAGTTAAGGGCAACAAACACAGTTAAGTGGTTGGAGCAGCTGCCTTAAGGGAAATACTAACAGGTTTTGGACTTTTTAGTGTGAAGGGGAGAAGGCTGAGGAGGAAATGGCAGATAATTTCAGTTTCACAAAGCTACCGGGGAAAGTGAGAGAAAAACTGCTGCTCACAAGGTCCTGTAGGTGCTATTCTAAACAGCATCTCCTATTGCTGCTTTGCCCTCTTTTCTCAGAGACAGCACAGAGCTGGAAGAACCACAAGTCCAAAGCGGCATGGCATTTCTTCTCTCTGGGTCTGCAGATTGCATTGTAATTATCCGGGGCAGTCTGAAGTCCATAAACTAAGGAATATCAATTTGCTTTGCCAAGCTGCACTGGCAGCCTCTGTCACTAGGGCTTCATCAGCTGGGCACACCATCCCAGCCACAGGAAAGATGCCAGTGGAGCTGCTTCTGTCAAAGTCCATGTGCCACACATCCTGTTGGGGCTGGGCAACTCCCAAATACTACTGCTGGCAAAAATCCTGCCATGGGTGCTAAGGGAACATCCCAGCTCCAGTGGCTTACTTCTGAATGGAGCAAGGTAAGGAGGTGCAAATGCAGCCAGTCGTGACACAAGATTACATTAAGAGGAGGAGGAAAACCTTAAAGCACAGAAGACTGAAAATAAAGTTAAAAAGCAACTGAAATGGCATTGTGGCAGCAAAGCTTGAGGGCATCCCACTGGGCGGCGCTCAGGGATTTGAGGTGTGTAGAGGGGGAATACATCCTGAGCAATGTGAGAGCAAAGCTGTGAATTGTAGAAATACACACATGTTACTGAAAGCCACAGGTAGACACAAAAATAGTAGCCTGGCCATGCCAAAATTATTGCTGTCCATTCTGAGCTCAGTGGAAGTTAGGCCTGTAAGCAATTCAGTGAAACACACACAGCATCAGAGTGGGTGCAGAGCTCAGCGGAGCTGGAGGTCCTTCCTCCATAGGAGCAGCCACCAAGCTCCTCCTCATCCCTGCATGAGTGGGCTGCCTGCCCAGTGCCTTCCTATTGCTCCCCCCTGCTCTCCCACTGCTCACCACGCCTCAGGTGGGCAGTGCCAGGTCTGGTGCGGGACATGGTGTCCCAGGCTTGCCACACCCCCTAAGTGCAAGTGGGGCAGAAAGGCTAGTTCCTGCATGCAGTAAGTCCAGATGTAGGAGATGAAGTCAGGCGTCCTTCAGTGTATCCATGCAACAGTCTGAATTTTCTCACTGAAAATTCCCACCTGCTTTTCTCCTGTTGGCCCAAAGAGCAGTGAAAGTTCTGCTCTGGGAAACCCGTGTCTAACAGAAGGCTTTCGAGTGCACACATGCAGAGTATCAGAAACAACTCCTATCTAGAAAGTAATTGCATTTTAAAATGACTCATGCATAAATTTCAAGACCTGGAGGAAGTGTGTTACACTAATCATTTTCTCAGCAAATTATTAACCATGTTCCAGGTAGCACTGTAAAACGAGCCACGTGGGACCTGTGTGGTCTCTCCCGGGTGTGCTGTCCCCACTGTGTGACAGCAGGGAACCTGTTGCAGCAAAATTGCTACATTCACAAGTAATTTGCACATTGAATTTCAGTGGCTCTAGGCAAAAACCCCCCATTATCTTGATGATCTCACATTTGTGATTACAGAGGATAAATGCAGACGTATTTCAGGCCCCTGTGTGAGGTGGTCACTGAGGGAGGAGTAGGGCTTGCTGCAACATCTGTGGGAGATTTCTGGAGTGACAGTACCAGGAGGGGCAGATGGGGAGGCTGTCAGGTTGCACACTAACATCATAGATTCTCTGGTTGTGACATATGGTGGGATTCACCCTTTTTCCTGCAGCCCTCCCTACCCTGCATTGCGTCCCTACATCTGGCCCATCGTCCCTCCTGGAAGCAATGTCAGAAACAAGGCTTCTCCACAGCTTACTGGAGCATAGTGAGGAGAATAACGTGGTGTTCCCTTTTTTTAACTGCAGGGGGTTACATTTAGAGACTTAGAAGTCACTCCATAAACCTTCCACAGAGTCTGCCATCTTCAAAAGTGCTGGCAGTGTATGACCAGCGATGTGACATTTTAGCAAGATTTTAACACAAGATGCCATGTGTGTCTTGGGTGCTACTGCAAACCTCCTGTTGCATGGGTCCTACAAGTGAAAAAGCACATAAGTGTTTTGTCCTGCCCTCTCTGTCCTGTGCTACCACACTGAACCAGAACTGGTGGGGACTGCAGGCAATGCAGACAGGTCTTATTAAATATTATTTAATGCACCTGGAAGCCACATCTGATAAAACTTACAGTGTGCTGAACACCACCTCAGCCCACAGCATTTGCCCTCCTAACTGAGCAATGAGTTAGCCCAGGAAAGAGAGCCAGAGAAGGACCAGCCCGCAGTTCACACCAGCATTTACTTCCTGTGCTTGTGGGTCAAACACAGGAATGATTTACAGGATGCATTCAGCTCTACAGTCTTCAGAGGTGTTGCAAGAAATAAGTTACAGGGTTCACTTTTGGAGATTCAATAATTCAATAATTCATTAGTCCAGGGATCTCATCAGTACATTGTCTCTTCTCTGGGTGCCACAGCTTTCTCTAAAAAGCCTTTCCAGGGAGAAAGAAGAGCTCTAGCAGATTGTAGAGACATAGAACTCCACTGCTTCCTTCCTCTGCAGAAGCCCTCTGTAGATCCCATTATTATCACCAGCACTGCTGCTATCAGGAGCCCTTTCTCCCATTTGTGTCTGAACCCCAAACAGCCCAAGAGAGAGAACTCAGGTCTTTAAAGCTTTCCAGGGGGTTGATGTTGAAAGCCTTGTGTATGTGATGGTCAAATCCACAGTACATCCATTGATTTTATTGAAAATATCTTTCTTTTACTTGACTAAATTTTATCGATAATTCTCCCAAATCCAAAATCCTGTAGCACCATGCAAATCCACATAGTGTCATAATAATCAATAAGTGTGTTTTCTCCCAAAGCATAAGTAAACTTTTCTTCATGCAGTTCATCTGTCACGATTAAAGATTACAGAGCTGGACATGCTCTGTAATTCCTCTTACAAATTTGATCTATCTTCTTGAAGAGAGCTTTTTATAACAGCTATTACACTATAATTGGCATTTAGTGTGTTCTTAGACTTCTTTTTTCTGCATTTATGTTATTTTATTTGGACTCTGTGAGTTTTGCCATTTTGGCCTTGGTGCACTCAGTGCTGTGACTCACGTATTCCACAGCCACTGCCAGGACTCCGGGTCCAGTATTGTAATTATCACATTAGGATCTGTCATTGTAACCCTGACTTAATAAATAGCAGAACAGTGATTAGAATCGCTGATTGATCCATTCCACAGTTTTGGACGCTCACATCTGAGATGAACAGAGGAACTGTTAGAGATATTAAAGACTTGAAATGTCAGCATTCCAGATTAAATCAGTATTAATCAGTCATTCCAGGTACACTAGCTTTTATATATAGTAAGAGTTGCTGCATTGGGTAATCTGGTGATGATCAGCTAAAACCATGACTCAAATTAATCTCATGAGCTGCAAGGGAAAGCCCCAGCCCTTCCTCCATGCCCAGCTTGCTGAAGCCGTTAAGATCAGAGCAGATGATTTGAGTTCCTTCAGGTGAAACTCACAATGCTGTTCAGGAGAGCATGTCAGGCACTGCAGTCCCAGGTTGACATTCAATACACAGGACCAGACTAGACCAGGTTCAAGACAAGAAAAGCCCTGAAAAGTGCAAAGTATAAATGCTCAGCACCAGCTCTCTCACTCCACATCCACAGGTCAGAAGTAACACACCCTGATGGTGTCTGCTTGTGGATTTTCACCCTACAGCTTCCCCCATGCTCTGCCTGGAAATTTAGGGCAAGCACGGAGCCTGCGGGTGAACCAAAAGGGCCAGTGAGAGGTTGACTGGGACTTGCAGGGTGAAGGCATATATTTAAATTGTTTTTGTCCAAAGGCAGTACTGTGCTGTTCAGAGACCAGCAGCAGCCCCAGAAGACAGAATCGCAGTGACGTCTGCTTGCTGTGAACAGGAAAAGTCAGGTGACATGCCATGCCCACTGCACAGCCCCTTGTGGCAGCTTGTGACACCTCGGGGGAATGGGCCTACCGCACTGGTTTTTTTCTTTGAAAAATCATATGTTTTAGAAAGAAATTTTGTTATCCTGGAAGGAGTGGAAGGAGATAAGTGAGGATATGAAAACTCACTAGGCAACTCCAAATTTTTGTCATAGCATCTATGTATCTAGTGATGCCGTGAACATGGATGGCTTTTATTCCTAACGGCTATATGATCAACATGGACATTTTACATTTCTTCAAAACCTGCTTGACAGATATAGAATAGACTAAGGAAATGTGCTGGTTGCCTAGAGCTATACTTTCAGTTCATAAACATAATCTTAAAAATTACTTGAATTTGTGCGATTTTTTTTTCATTTTTGAATGGGGGAAAGGTTCGGGGAGTTTAAAAGTTCTGAAAACTAAATTCTCTAGACTGCTCTGGGCTGACCTTAGGTTGCATGCTGACAGCTCAAATGCATTCATCCAAAATCCAGCAACATCAATCTTGTCAGTGCTCGTTTCAGAAGGTTTCTTTTTTCTGTTCTTGTCAACACTTTATTCTAGATCAGAAATTCCCTTCCAGGAAGATCTTAATACCACACAAGCATTGAGTCATTCTGCAATGTGACATTTTACCCCTACAGAACTGCTAGAGGTCAGCCCCTCAGCAGAGGAAATTGTGGGCAAACACTCAGCATGCTCCCTCCTTTCCAGAGCATGGAAACCGTAGTGCATGAAAACTGTGTGGCCCAAAATGGGGAATCCAACTTTCACCTTATTAGTGTTGCATCTTTTTGCCTTCATCATCTGGGAAGATGAGCTGCCAGGCTGGAGATTTAGCTTTTCTGAGTTATATGTGGGCAAAAATGTAATGACTGTACCTCTGACCAGCATAGTCAAGAGGAAAATAGTACAATTACGCCCAACAGTAAGTGAGGATTAGGGCACACCATGCCAGCTACCTGCTTTCTGTCCCTGAATGTATGATTTCACTTCTCTTCATCTCCAACTGTGGGGTAACAGTATTCATCTACATTTCTAAACTGTTTCCAGGCTGAAGGCCAAACACCTTTGCCAGGAGTGATTTATTTTTAACTCTGTCACCACAACGCCATGTGTATGTGAGGGATATTGTGTACTCCTATCTTTGAGGCTCCTGGTGCTTCCTGCTTTGAGATCCTAGGATGCTATGCAGCCTGTGTTCAGAGATGTAAGGATTCCTCACTGCTCTTCTCAAGCAGCAAACCTACCCAGCATGCACAATCTTTTCTCTCCTTGAAAACATTCTTAGGGATTTCCCACTGAGGCTCAAAGGCAGTCATACATTTTATTTATTTTGTTACAAGGCATGTAAGTAAAAACTTGCATATCTGAAAAAAAGATATTAGATAGAAAATGGTAATAAAATTATTATTATCTTAAGAAAATTGGTAATAAATACATTTCCCCTCGACATTAAAATGCTTGTTATTTTGCACAACAATAAATACAGCATAGCTCTGGTATAGAGAAAGGCCAAGGATGGATACAAGAAGTCCATGTGGTGTCATAAAAAAAGCTCGGGTGATTTTTAAAGGTTTGGCATCCTGCACTTGATGCACTTTGATACAACTTGCATTTTAATTTTAATTTCACTATGATTTTTAAACGGTCCCATAATATGAAAATATGAGAGGAAAATTTGTTTGACTATAGGATTTTTCCTTTAAATATTTTCAAAGTAAGAGATGTGTAAACTCACTGAAACTAATCCTCAAAATAAAGAAAAAATACCAAACAGGTGTCCTTGTGGTTATTCTACAAAAATGCATTTTTTTTCAGCTGTGGGTGCTCAAGCCTGACCAGCCAACTGACACAGGACCAATCTCCAGTCAGTTCCTCAATTCTTTATACAGTTTTAAAAAAGAAATATTAATAACAAGGAGAAATAGTAAAGACAGTAGTATTCACTTCCCAAGTCATGGCATTTGAGGTTCTTACGCTATTATCCAAAGGTGATAGGAGAAAGAACAGGTGTATTCCAGAATAGTTCCCAGCATAATTTTGGGTCATTCTGGTCTATACTTTTCTTTTAAAGCTACTGACAAAAAAAAAGAAGAGAGACATTTCCATGCACTGTGCTGTTCTTATGCCAGCACATATCACAATCACAACTGTGAACCTAAGTCACTGATAGCCCAATCTAATATAGATTGATTGATTGTCCCATGACAAAGTTAGATAATGTCCACAAAATGCCACAAGCTCTGGCAGAGTCCAGTATTCTTAAAGTACTGATAGGTCATGGCAAGACTTGGACTTGAGTTTGAAGGCCATGTTCTTGTTGTTCTTGGCAACTATTTTGCCCCAAAACCGCCTGGCTTTCTTGGGAATGCTCTCTCTCCGTTTCTGTAGTGCCAGTCTCTTCTCGTTCTTTTCCTTGCTGTCCCTCCGGAGCCGGACTTGCCGCACGATGCCTTCGAACAACTCTTTCACATTGTGCTGCACAGCTGCTGAGGTCTCAATGAACTTGCAGTCAAACACAACAGCGCAGGCTCGCCCCTCTGCAAAATCACAAGGTGGACATGTTACAGGGGGTCACAGGTCCCAGGGAGGGGGGAAAGCAGAGACAAGCTGCTGCATGTGGGGGAGTCAGAGCCACCGGGGAATTCCTCAAGCCTAATATAGGCACAGATAAGTCTTTAATCACCTGATGCTGCCTGCTAGCCCATGATCCATCTGCTCTGTGTCACAGCCGCTTTCCAGAGGAACAGGGTGGGTGGTAAATCCCCTCCCAGTAAAGCCCAGCGTGCGCTGCTGGCTGCAAAGGTAGCGCGGAATGATGGACTTGAGCTGAGACACTGAAAGCTGGGAGGCCAGCAATGCCCAGTACCACCTGGCCATCTTCGATGCAGACTCCGTCAAGCTGCACTGAAGGGTGATAATGGCCCTCTCCAGGCACACAGCACAGCACTGGAGGCAGGGCACATTCCTCCTTCATGGGCCATGGGTGTAAACCAGAGCCTTGGAACTGTAGCAGTTTCAGTGAGAACAGACGCATGTACAAAACCCTTAATAAGGGCAGAACTGTGTCTATGGCTTTAGGGGTACATCTGAAAATCACAGTTTTATCCCAAATTACATGAGCCTAAGCTAAACCTGACAGCTGTCTTTCACACACAAGCCAATTTATTGTCTTCTGGCTTGCTGTGAATTCATCGCCAGGGCCACTAAAGTGACATGAATTCACCTCCCATCTCCCTAAATGGCTTTCAAGCTGAGCAAAGAGGAATGAGAAGGCAACCCTGGGCTCCCTATGAACCTCTCGGTTCAAGCTCTTCACTTGGGGCAGTGTGACAGGAGCCAGAGGAACTGTGCACATCAACAGAGAAAGGAAGAAAAAGTCTAGCTCAGCTGGGAAACAGAAGAGCAGAACAGCTGCAGAGAAAAGGAAATGCTGAGCAGAAGAACCCATGCTTCTGATGGGCCAAGATGAGAACATCTAAGGCACTGCTGTGTATTATAGTGTGCCACCTCAGCCTTAGGGAAGACTCTCCCAGAAGAGATTTTACTGACTGCAGATGCTTAGAGCCAGCAGCAGTGTTCCCAACAGTCTCTCCATTCCTGTTTATGGGCTTAGTGGTTATTCATTTGTATGCAGCCAAGGGAAGGCTGATTTAGCATCCCAAAGCAAGGCAGTAAGGAGACCTCTTCTGACAGGCTGCACAGTTCCTGCCCAGTCTAGCAAAATAAGATTGAGAGGGAATTTTCATTCATCAAGGAGGACAGAGAACTGGTTATAAAGAAGAGAATTTTTGGCAGGAGAATAAAGGGGGCTAAACTCGTTATACATAAACATGCATTGGGAATCCAAAGGGTTTCCAGCTACCAGAGAAATCACATATTGCAGTGGTCTTACACTAGGAGCTGGAAGGGAAGAAATCCCATTTATGATGGTACTTAATAAATATAGAAAAGGAATTATCTGACATATAACAGTATTACCAAGGAGGGCTTAAGGATCTGGCAGATCCTTCCCAGTTCCCTGCCCTCTGTTCCAGTTCTCTGGTATTTTTATAACTGGGCTCTTTTATTGCCCAGTCCTGATCACAATGTACTCCCTCAGCCAGAGCACTGCAGTGTGTCCAAAAGCTACTAGATTACTTTCAATGTTTATCTCAGGTTTATGCTCATCATTTCCTTACCTGCCACTGACACTTCGCGGCATCTGACAAGGTCACTTTTGTTGCCAACCAAAATAATTGGGATATCTTCTTTCTGGCGTGCCCTGCGGAGCTGTATTCTGAGTTCAGAGGCCTTCTCAAAGCTTGCTCGGTCTGTGATGGAGTAGACGATCAAGTAGGCATCTCCCACTTGCATGCAGTGGTCTCGAATCCATTCTCCCTCACGCTGTTCAAATTAAATGGTCAGACATCATTATGCCCAGAGCAGGTTTTATTTAGAAAGTAAAACATTAGAGAATCCAAATGCATTCCTGCTGTAAACTGTAATGAGTATGGTTTGAATCACAGTTATACTACAAGTAATTCCAATGTGGTGATGGTATGAATACTTCACCACAAAGGAGGGCAAAAACTTGCCCCAGATAATTTATTGTGCTGACTCTAGGCTGGAATGAACATGATCTGGAAAGAAAGCTTGAATGTTTTGTTTTATCATTAAAAAATGAAGACTTGCACTTCTCAGGCTCACAGTGCAGAGCTATTAGGCATGCTTGCTTTGATGTGAGGTAGGGTTAATCCTATACCTTCCCTGATTCTGCTGTATGGAAAACATCTATTTTCCTTCCCAAAGGAAACTTACTTTTTATATTAGCAGTTATTGACATACACTTTCCTTTCAGCATTTGACGAGAACAACTTAAAGTACCTTATTATCCCACATGTCGAGCAGTATAACAGTTGCACTTTCACCATCCACCATCAGGGTTCTTTCATACGTGTCTTCTGGAAAGAAAAGCAGAAATGCTGGTAATATATTATTTTGTGTCATCATGTATATTACAAAAATCCAAGTTGTTGAATGTGGGTGATTTGTTCACAGAGTTATTGAGCCAAATTTTAGGCCGGCTCACATCCAGGTCTTTCCTCATTTCCATCAGCACTGAACCTGCACTCTGTTCATTATTGGTTGCCTTACTTTCCATGATAGGTGAAGGAGGCTGAAAGATCAGGAAACAAAATGTTCATTATTTTGGCTGATACTCTCTTTATCTTATGTGGGAGAGAGAAAATAGAACCAGTGGAAGAAATAACCAAAGGCTGAACATTTGCCCCATGGGAGCAGCAGAGTCCAGCGGGGCTGAGTAATGGAAAATATTTGCTTTCGCTTTAGCATGGACAATTTACGGGTGAACAGTCACTGCTGCTGAGAGCAATACAGCGAACAGCCTACCAAGTGAGGACGACAGGGTGTTGTGAGACAACAGCTGTTGAGTTTGAGAGAGATTGAGACTTCTGTTACGCACTAGTTTCTCTCCCATTACACAGTTTCCCACATCATCTTTGATGTTAAATAGCAGAAAAATGAAAAAACCACAGAAGGTCTGTTATTGTGTACTGCAGCCATAAAAACTCATACCTAGATTATAAACGCCGTGTGGCAAAATTCTGCCTAGATCTAAGGGAGCTGTTGCCACTCTGAATTTTGATCAACCCTTGCTGTGAAATCTCAGTCTAGCTTTTGCTTCAAATACCAATCTTTCTTCTTTTCCCCAAAGCTGGGGACACGTGAATGAGCAATGAGGGGTTTGGACTTGTTTCTAATCTTGCACTAGTGATCAGTGAAAAAAAAGCCAATCTTAGGATACTGCAGCATTTAAAAGATCTGTCCCAGCCACACTTGAAGATAGGGCTGTGTCTAACCTGTGCCTCTTAAGACTTCTGCTGGGCATTTGTGAAGTGAACTTTCCCCTAAATTGTAATCAGAGCCTTTCCTCAAAGCTAGGAATCTATATCCCAGCAAAAGAATGAGCCAAAAATATTACACATTTAAAATAAAGTCAAATGGAGCTCATGCTTAAAATCTCAAGATTAAAAAGACAGAGCTAATCACTAGGAGCGGTTTCCCTTGCGGTCCCAAGAGTATGAGACTTGTGTTCATGGGTTAGCTTCATCTTACAGTCAGTAGCAAAGCCTCTCCATAAAAGCAGCTGTACTCCTCTGTGAGTTGGATACCCTGAAACTATCCTCTCATGCAATAAAATTTCCAGTGTGTAGGATAAAGTTCCAGTTTGTAAAGCTGAAGTAAATAGTTTCTTCAAGTGACCAAGCATCTGTGTGAAAACAAGCTCCATGCACACCAGAGGACAATATCCAGAAGACTCCTTCTGCACTGCATTACATATAGAGAAGCTACAAATGCACAATCACACTCCTTGAAAATACTATGCCTAAACGGTCATATTCAGCACTGATTTGCACCTTGGTCAGTCCTAAGGAACTTCCGCAGAATAAAAAACACAAGCGCTTAGTTCATTTTATGCTTTCTTCGAAGCTGACACTAACAAAAGAGAGAGATAAAAACAGCAAGACTTCCAATTACCTCTGCAGAGCTGGCCTTGAAAATCTGTCACTGATATACTCCAAGCAATGCTGCTGGGAGTGTGATGGAAAGAGGAAACCACACAGCTTCACATGAAGGAAAAGAAAACTGCCTGACAGGTGTGTGCAAAGCAAATCAGCTGCACTTTCTGATGGCTTGTCCAAGGATCCTACTCTGCTTCACTCGTTTAGCACTAGGAAAACTTTTATCAGAGATACTCCAGGCTGAGGAGCTGGTAGAACTATGGAAAAAGTTGATGGAAGAAGGTGAAGGCAGAGCACACCTAAATCAGTGAATTTCAAATCCCCTAAAGGCACAAATCTCTGTGTCCCCAGTCTGAGACAACAAGCAAGGAAAATGTGGGTCTGACCTTCCTGATACTGGGCTTTTGTAATCCTGGGCAAAACGTCCCCTAACTGGAGAGTTAGGGGCCCATGCCCCACAGAAGGTTGGAAGAGAAGCTCAAAAATTCTCTGTGGTAGCACTGCCACCATCACACCAAGGGAATACAGGCAGGAGACGGAAGGGATATGGGAGAGACAAAGTCCTGCGTACTGACAAACAAAAGCAGGCAGCAAACTGCATGTCCTCTGAAAGCAGCAGTGACTGCATCCTTAGAGACACAGCAGATTTCTGTGGCAGCACAACCCTTCCACATCAACATCTTGCACACAATATAGCTCAGGAACTGGTGCCACAGCTGCACCTTCTGCATGATCTGATCTTTGGGATTAAAGAACACTTTGCAATCCTAAACAAAGCAGGAGAGGATAGCAAGGGGGAAGCATCAGAGAAAACCCTACAGCTTGTGCCTTTCCCCGTGACGGGCAACAGGCAAGAGGAATTTTCCTACTCTGTTGAAGGACCTTTATCTTTTTTCCTCCTGGCGGAGCCCATACTGTGCAACTAACATGAAACAAGGTTTTTACTCAAAATTTTATATATTTTACTCAAACTCCATTCAGCCTGCACTAAGGCAATGTGTTTATACAGAAAGACTGAGATGACTTCTAATGGCAAATATTTTGGAGGTGACTTTTTCTTTATATATAATTTTAAAGTATTTAATTCTTGTAAATCGTGAGGACCTTCAGTTGTTTTCTCTCTCACAAGTAAAGCTGGAGTCAGCCCTGTGATGCCAGTGGTAACACAAATGTTGGACCAGCATGAAAGCTGAAGCAGACTTTTGTGTAGCATCATCACAGGCAGGAATGAGGCAGTTTCCAACAGGTATTTAGGAATGAAATAGCATGGGAATCTGAATTGCTCTCTTTCAGTGGCTTTCAATCATTGTTGGAGAGTATCTTACTCATCTTATTTTGCTTTCATGTTCTTAAAAGTGGTGCTTGAGTTCAATCAGTTTTGATTATCAGACCCAAACGCTTGTTACCTCTGGTTTACATTAAATGGCCTCTCTCTTTTTCTGTGCCAATTACTACAGGCAGAGCTGACTGCAAGCAAACACCAACATCCCAGGACACAATTACCTACCTCCCAGCACCTCACAGTCACTGTCGATGCTGTCATGCACCCCTGCAAAGATGTTGGCTAGCGAGGACTTCCCTACGCCTTGCTCCCCGATCAGCACCACCCGGTAGCAGTTGCTGCCAGACTCGGAGGAGATGACAGAGTCGGATGACTCCGAGGACCAGCTCCTTCTATAATATTCATCAGGACTGATGGTGTATCTTTTCTGTGGGTTGTACTCGTTGGAGTCTTTCTGGACCAGCAGATTCTTTCCATCAGCAGGGATGCTCCATCGCTGCTGCTGCTGGTGCAGACTGCTGTTGTGGGTGCGACGCATGGTAACGTTGTTGAGAGTCATTTTTAACCCCTAGTGAGAAACAGGGAAATCACAAATGTTATCCACAAAATATTTAGAAATGCTCTCTTACTAGCTTCAAGGCAGCACATCATGCACCTCTGTAGGGACCTGATATGTGAGAAAAGAAAAATTAACCTTTCTGCACTCTTTTGTACTTGGTGGCACACAAAGAAATATTTCTCATCAGTAAGACTCAGCCTGTTTCCTAGGGATAATACCACCATCACATGCTAAATTCTATCTTGTTTAGCCTTTGCAAGCTCAGGGCTGTGCTAGGTGCAGCCCAGCCCTGGAAAGAGGGAGGCATTGCTGTGTCCCAGAAGGAGAAGGAAGGGACAGTACTCACCACACCTGTCCTGTCCTACACAACAGCTGTAGCCCTGCTGAGAGACTGCCTGTGGTACAGGCAATGTTCCCCATCTTTTGGCTTGACTGGGGACAAACAGAGGCACTGCTCTCAGTTGCCTCCAACTGCCACTGCAGGTGAGTGTGCAGCATCTTTCTCATTGCCTCAGGTAAGAGTTGAAACTCTTCGGAGAGCAATAAGGCATCACTCACTGCACTCTTAGACAGCACTGGTACAAAAAGGCATGTAAGCAAGTCTTGCTGTGATGGGGTGGATTTGGGTCTTATCTGTGGCCAGAAAAACAAAGGATGATTCTGCCTCAGACAGTGACTTTTTGGCTGGTAAGAGGGAGGACATAGTGAAGTCCAACAGCTTTTCTGAGGAGGTACAGGTTATAGCTTCTACAGGAGATATCACTGAGAGAAAAGGCTCATTAATTTATAGATATTAAATCAGTAACTTCATTACTACACAATTAATTAGATAGGTTCACTCTTCTTACATAAGCATGGCTCTTAATAATATTTTACTCAGCAAACTCTATTTTGCCTTGCTTGGAGGCAGAGAACAGTGATGTCATTCTCACAGGCCAACAGCTACCATTTTTAGGAAAGTTACTTTGATGCATTCCAGCTCCCAAAGTGACCGTTATTTAGACATTTTTTCTTTTTTGCCCTATATCTGATGGTTCTCTGCTCTTGCCTCTGTATGAGTAAATAGGATAATTGTCAATAAAATTCACCCAACCACTTTCAAACCTCAGTAATAGGTGGTGAGCAATAAAAAGTACAGCAAAGCAACACGTACAGATTGCTATTCTTCTCCATACAAAACTGTCTGAAAACTTTTGTGAATAAATGCCCAGCAGGACATAGGACAAATATATAGAAAAAGCACTGTCTGAACTTATCACAGCATACACAATATTTTCTCTGTGATGTGCAGTACTTTGGGGCAAAATGAGATTATTTACATGGTCCTAGTCACAGTAACTTTGTCAGCAAGAAATACATCTAAAGAAGAAATCATGCACTAAGCAAAGGCTGTTTCACAAGCAAAATTAAATATTTACTGTGGTTGAATTTTAAAATGCACTTTTTCCTTCCAGTACTCATTGAAAAGACCAGATGAAAAAAGCCAGCTCGGATTCAGTCAAACAACAGAGAGTAACTCACAACCTGCAAGAAGCAGTCACTCACAAAACCATCACAAACACAAACATTTTACAATTTAGCCTCCAACGAATTGTCATCCTTCATTAAACAAATCCAAACAAGTCCCTGTCACACACTGCACTCCAAGTTCAAACTGCTTTCGATACCCCATACTGCATTTAACTGCCCAGGTCTCCAGCACCTCCAGTAAAAGACTGGGTCCAAACCCACTCTTACTTGTGCCAGGCTCCTGCAGCCAGTCCAATCCTTTGCTCCCACTGCCCTTCTCTCTCGGTGTGCTGTGACACACTGAGAAGCTCTGCTGAAGTAAATCCTCTCCTGCTTTGGGGCTGCCTCTTTAATTCTTTCTCAGCAAACCTGGTTTATATTAAGCCCATCTGATCAGAGACAGGGCTTTTCCGTGACGTGGCTGGCCTTTCCATACAACAGCCAGCCCCCAGCTGGGAGGAAGCAGACGTACAGAAGAGAAGAAACTTGCAAACAATCTCAAAAGACTTACTCAAAATCATATGATTGTTTTAATGTTGCCAGTAAAATAAAGACTTTTGGTTCTCGCACGATGAAAACAGGAAAGTGGAACAAAAATAAATGATACATGCCATTTAGCCTCTGACAGCTTTTAATTCAAATGTTATCAAAATTAATGATGATTTTAAAATTACTTAATTTTATTTAATGCATGAAATTCTGTAAATGTATTCTGTATCTGTTCTCTGTCTGCAAAACACACTTAACCCCCTGCTGGACAAAACATTTCTGTGGAATAAAATATCTGGATGTTATTTTGAAATTTTCTTAGAAGTAGGAATATTATTCTAGGGGCTTTGTTGGGGTTTTGTTTGTTTCTTTGTTTTTAAAGCTCTAATATTTACAAGCCTGTTATTCTCTGTCAGCCTCCAAGTGACTCTACCCAGTCTCCTGAACTGCATAACCAGCTCTCTCTCACTTCTGCTTCAATATTTTACTACCAAGGGCTTGAAAAGACATCCAACTATGAATTCAGTGTTACTGCAGTTGGATGTTGGTAAAGATGCATCAGAACACACAAAGTGTTGGTGCTGTGCATGGGAACAATCACTATATAGTGTACATGCCACAAGCCCAGGGTCTGGTCCTTTAATTTCTATAGCCTCACAGCTGATTGGCAGAAGAAATTTTGCCAGAAGGAAAAAAATCCAAACCTGTTGAAACTTGTAACAACATACTTCTTCATTTACAAAGGAAGAGTAAGAAATTGTGACAGAACTACTTGCTAGGGCTACCACAACTTTTATATAAATAGCTATAAACTCTGTGGTCAGCTCCCAATTATCCAGACTCCGGATTAAATATAATGAGGTCCTACAGCTTTCTTTTATATTTACATATTTACATTTTATATTTACATTTATATTTACAATCTCCTAGTTCTTATCCTAGAAAGTCTGAACAACTTTGGTTTTAAACAGGGGAAAGAATTTTTTTCCATGCTACAGGCAAGCAAATCTTTAACTGAAAATGTACCTTTATTGAAGGGAACACTGATATGCAGAAAACATCTCTTGTTAACATTTCAATTGAAATCTCCTTGCTTTGTTTCCTCTTCGGCTTTATTGTATTCCTGTGTCTTTCATGAGGATTTTTAGGGACCTCCTGAGCCATTTTCAAGTTTTGAAAGCCAGGAGCTTTTCACAAAGTAATAGACATTCATCAATGTACATGGAAAATACACAGATTTACCAAGGGTAGAATTGAGTGAAAGTATGTCCTGATTTTCCTTCACCTGTGTTTCAGTGCTTGGCAGCAGCTAAACTGGCCCCAGGTCCTGCATCTTCAGCTCACCTGTCTCTTACACATCAGGCTCTGGGCCTCTGCTGCAGAGTGATAATCCCAAAGAGCACAAAGTGCCACATCCCTCTGTGTAGGATGCACAGAGGGGCTTGTAATACTTACTGCACACAATGTAACTGTATCTCTCTCCGGGAAGGTTTGTGGCATGGACAGTACTTTGCAAAAATACTTTTCCTGTTGGCATACTCAACTGAAGTTGCTCATTTTTTTGAAACATACTGGAAATCATGAAGGTGAGCGGGTGGTCGGAGTACTATGCTCTGCACCTTGGGTTTGCTTAGCTCTCTATAAGTTGTCTGTAATTTGTCATCGCTGAGTAAAAAAGCAAACCTGTCCACTGCAGGACTGGAGAGATTTATGGCCAGAGTGATTGCAGCAGAACTGCAGGCTCTAATGTCTCACCCAAATGTTTAACATATATCATAGCAGAAAGTGCAGACAGAAGAAATAAACCAAAGTCAAAAAAAAGCCTTTGTGTTTAGTTATAGTTACTGTTAGATTAGGAATTCCTAGACGTCATCTTTCACATCCTCTTTGTAAAATTCAAGGCAGACAAAGAAAACACGTCTCTCCAGAACCACACAATATATCTCTTCAATAAAGCCATCCAGAATGGTTGTCCCAAACATGGCATGAAGCGCTTGTACTTGGGGAACTTGCACATGTGTTTTCCTTTGTACTGTCTGTTCTGAGCCTACTCTGGTTTTCCAACTGGACAATTAACTCTGCAAGTCACATTCTGCCCTACACATCCACAGGACGAAGCACTGTTGCTCCTCCTCATAGAATGCCATCAGCACTCGTGAACTTCACTCACTCTATCTGTGGGGGAAACACTTTCTTACTTGTTTTAAAGCTGGGGAGAGATGCAGCCTTTTTAGCCTCCGGGTACTTACTTACAGGGGTTAACAGCAGGTTGATTACTGAAATATATGAACCGAGTCCTTCACAGGGACAAAAACAGTCCCATAGATTGATGGAGACTGGTGTGGTCCTGGTCTGTTCAGCCCTTCTGCACTCTTTGCTGGTCAACACTTCTGCAAGTCTTGTGCCTGCCCAAGACACAGAAGAGACAAACCATAAGGCCAGTGCTGTCGCAAAGCACACGAGTGCTTGAACGTAACTGCCTGGTGCAATATTAAAATTCAGAGGCATTGTTTTTCATCCTTCTCATCCACTCTCTGTTTCATTAATCACATCTTAAAGGAATTCTCCCTGCAGCCAAGATGAAGTAAACATTGCAGAGTAGCAGCTCTGCAGTCCTTCCCCAGCCAGTTACAGTTAGACCAGGTGATTGCCCAGAGCAATTAGGCAGAAATTTTCCACTGGATATAAGAGCAGTGCTTTTTAGCTGACACTTAATTAGCCAGTTTGTATTTGTGTATATGGTGGCAAAAGTAGTTCCTCAAACCACCTTCTGGAGTAAGGGCTGTCCATAGAGAGGACATAAATCATCTTGGAGTGGGAGGGAAATTCAAGAGAGGAAAAAAAAAAAAAGCAGGAAAAACAACATTCAGATTTCTTTCAATGAAAACTGAATGCAGTATGTCTGAAAGTGCACTTTCTCCCTATACATCCAGCAGAGGAGTTCACCTTCATCTTTCCCCTCAGAAGCAGTAGTTTGCTCCCAATAGTGAGTTGCCTGCACAGGCAATGAATGAGGTCTGCCCGCCCTCTCTCCTCCAGACCATTGTGGCATTTCACATTTTGCTCTGCTTCTCACATCTGGCAGTGCTGGCAGGCCCCTGCCTATTCTCAGCTCTACCAACAACAGCAGCTATGGACAGAAATTAATTTGGGTGCTGGGCTGGATAGTGCTGGACACACTGGGAGTGCCCACAGTCCCTGCATGCCCTAGGGAAGCTGCTCCATTGTCACCATTCATTCCTAATACACAAAGAGCCACAGGCAGCGGTGTTAGGAAATGTAGAACAAAGGGCAAAAATAGATGCGGGATGAAGCAGCATTGGGCCCACAGTAATGGGGCCTTTAGATTATTTACACCAGCTTATGTCCACATCTTTGCCTTTGCCTATCCCAATTCACATCCAATGACTGGGTACGAAGTTTCATGCTGACTGAGAAAGGTACAAGGGATCAAACACTCTGAGACTGCAGTGTATGAGGTAGGGAAATGAAGGATTATGTGCCTGAGGTAAATTACTGAGGGTCTTGAGAGGGGGACAGGGCAGAGAAAGACACTGAGAAATTAAGGAATAATAAAACATTGATTCATTTTAAGGGAAGCAATCAGAAGCACCTGAAAGTGCCACCATCCAATCTAAAAAATAGCCATTGCTCTTTTCAGTGGAGTAGATTTGGTAGACTTTGTTCCCAGCAGTTGCTTGCAGGGAGTACTGAATTTGTTTCCCTCCACATCACAGCAGCATTTTTACAGTTCTTTAACTGAGCACTAAAAGCAGAACACGATCGTTCGGTGATGAGCACAAGGATAGGGAAGAAGCACTGATCTGCACTCCTTGTGCACAAGTTAGCTGTAAAAGCCAGAATTAGAGCTCTCAGGGAAGAGGATTGCCTTTAATCAGCTGACTCATTGGAGAACCCCTTATTAGTCTATTACTTGCAGATAATCTGGATTCTGATGTACCAAAAGGGAGGTGTGTTCTGTATCTGTGCACTGCAGAGCTTTGTTGTCTATAACAGGTGTCCAAAGGTATTTTCCCCATCAATGCATTTAACCAGCACAGTTAAAGACTCAGCAGAAAATGAGAAATGATCAGCCAGGGGAAGAAATGCAGTTCAGTTCATAATAAAATACAAGTTACTTTTTAGTCTAGTTAACTGAAAAGAAATTAAAACAACTGTCATCTTTGAGGGGAGTAAAAAGAGCAATGATAAAGAACAAATGGCAAAACTGGATTATTTCAGTAAGAGTTACTTAGCAAAAGGACTGCATATTTCGCACTCTTGCACTCAATGCCTGTAATGAATTCTGCCAATAATTGTCCAGGGAATGGGATTAAGTCATATAAGACAGAAATAAATGTGCTTCTCAATGCAAATTTTAAAAAATCATAATATACTAATAGTAGTAGGATGTGAGCTAGCCATAAATGTTCTTCGAATACAGAACTAAAAAACCTTCAAATGAATGGCACCAGCACAAAAAACTTTTTGCAGTATGCCACAGACCTCAGTGCAATCAGGTTCAGGAGCCACTGTCTCCTTTGCAGCTACAGGATTCGCAGAATTTTATAGCTTCATGTTATACCACTAAGTGAAGATGGTAATTTAACAACAGGCAACTGCTGCATCAGCAAACCATAGGTTAGAAACTCCAGCAGAACAATGATCTGGTTCTGATCTTCAGAACTGTTGAAGAGAGATCCAGAAAAAGGTCTTTTGCTCCAAATACGATTTCTTCTTCACTGTGGTGTCCAAGACTCTTACACTGAGTGCAGCCAACAAAAATTGTCAATACTCAGGCACACTCACACAGAAATACAAAGGAAGCCCTCAAAACCCTGCCAATAGAAGCAAACCTGCTTTAAAAATATTCCATGTGGTGGCCAGATCTTGACTTTCAGGTCCTGATTGCATTTACCTACACAACAAGCCAGCCTGGGATGGCAAGAGAGCACCACTGAGCTCTCTGACCCACCTTGGCTTGCAAAATGCCTTCGGTTTTGCATCATCAAAAAGTGTTTTGGACTCGTTGTCTGAGTGGAGGAGTTCCATTGCTGGGTTGGGGCTGACATGGGGTCCCAGGTGGAGTGGAGGAGCCCTGGGAGGGTGGGCAGGGCTGTGGGTGTCTTCAGGACCCCAACCCCCACTTGGTGCACTCCTTGAGGAAAGGTGGTGGCACGTGATTGAGGCAGAGCTGAGTTTGCTTGAGCTGGTTTCAGCCCAGGTCACACCAGGGCTGTTACTCACATTTGCACCAGGAGAAAAGTGACATGCTAAAACACGTGTCACACAAAACACATGGCAGTGGCTAAAGCAGCCCTTCTTCCAAAACATCAGGTCACAGCTGGGGTATGGTGTCTGGGTGTCATATCCTTCCCCAGCTCACTTTACTGCTGGTGCAATCAACCAGCAGTAACAAAACCACAGCTAAATATGGTCTTCTTGGAGGGAGCTCTCATCTCTCCCCGTTTACAGTATCGTCCACCCAATGTCCCTGCTTCAGCGTTCAGCTGCCCGCTTGCCACACTAGCACCTAGTAAAGTGATGCTTCATGTGATTGCTCAGTGATTCACTGCCTTGTTTGGATTTTCTGGCTCCTGGGCTCACGTTTATCAGCAAAACACACACTCTCCAGCGTCAGGCTTTAAGCGGATTGGAGCCATACAAAATGCCTTTGAGCAAGATGCTCTACACAGTCAGGCGTAAATAATGTCTATTTAATTGAACAACAGCACCTCTTTTATTTACATGGCTTTACCCTTATGTCATTCATCACGTACTTTCCACTTTCCAAATGTAAGATATGATAATGAACATGTAACTGAAGGTATGTTGTTTTTTTTCTTTTTGAAGATCTAATTCTTCATCTCTGTTGTACTGTGTTCATGGCAGGTCAACTGATCACTGGGCCCTGCAGGTAGGATTCACTTCACCTCATTTAAACTGCTAGCCTTGTTTCCCAGAGCAAAGCAGACAGGGTTAACCAAATAGCTCCAGGGTGATTCGTCTAACACAAGGCACATGAATCACAGAGATGCCTCTCTCCCCACTGACAACAGAGGGATAGGGAAATGAGTCTCCCTGCACTAATGCTGGTTTTAAACTGCACTGTCTGAAAGCTATACTGGCAGTCAAGTGAAATGAAGAAATCCCTAATGGCCTAAAGGCTAATTTTTATGATGATTTTTACTGATGTCCTTTTCAGGTGGGCAATAAATAAGACAAGGTTTAAGATTTAATCATTAAGCATGGCTAGAACTTTTCTGCTCTTGTACAGGAGGTGCATAAATACACAAGCAACTTGGGTATGGAACAGGAGAAACCCGTACATGTGCTATGTTCACCATGGATGGCAACAGGGGTCTTTTCCCAGTAGCTGCTGAGACACTTCTGGGGGGGAATTACTTCTGCTCCCATCCAAACTGACCAAGCACCAACTGCTGTTTCTTCACAGCCTCAGACACATGGCAACACGGCTTGTGGAATTTTCTGCCCTGCTTCTGCAAGCCAGTGCATGCTGTCAGTGCATTGCTACAGACATGTCCTGCTCCATCTGCCAACCTCGTGAAAAAGGGAAATCACAGCCAGCATGTTTTTCAGGGAACGTACTCAATAAAATAGCAGCAGTTACAATGCTGTCAGCTTCAATCTTACTCTGCAAAGCCAGTTCCTTGGCACTGAAGGCTCTTGCATTCTGTAGGAGCCAGAAAGGGGTGGCACAGCTGTAGCAGGATCTTCCTGAGCCCTCTGCCTAGGACACACACATGCAGACACGTATGATGATGCTCGAGCTGCTGGGTGACCTCCTACAACAACCACTAGTTTGCCTTTTTCTTTCTATTATTTTAATCAAATTTATTCATTTTGAGAGCAGGCAGTAAACAGAGGAGCTGGGCATAGAAAAAAAAGCCATCATTGATCACTCTAATCAACCATTTTGATGACTAGCAAAACTTCCAATACTTTCACTGCATTGTGCTCCAGTGCAAATCACGTTTCTGCAAAATGTACATCTCTGTGATAATGTGTGCAACATCATCCTTCTCAGCAGTGGACTCTGCAAGGTCTCTGTCATGTTTTTCTTCCTTCAAGGCAATTAACACATTATTTAATACTTTCTGAGCATTTGTTACACTAAAATTTCCTATGAATAAGGGACGACTTGTTCTCATCATCTCACTGAGCGTGCTACTGATTAAAAGATGTAAGTGACTCAAAAAGAAAATGTGTCACCTGTGTGTCAAGCCCATTCCTCAGGTGAGCTGCTCTGAACTGGGTACCTGAAATGAATTGTTCCCATGAAGTACAAAATTAGAGAAAATGGTAGGAAAAAGTTTTGATTCTTTGAGCCTGTGGACATAGATAAAGCTCTGTTTTTCACAAATCCTCTGTGTTACTGGGAGTTTAATCAATGGTCAGGCTGGCAGTTTTAGAAGCTAAAAGCAAAATAGCTAATTCAAAGTCACAAGCTCAAGGAATGTATTTCTAGCATGACTTATAAACTACATCTGATTGCTGATGCTCTACAAATCTCAGTCCTATGAGCTCTCATTTGGAGCTGAGCGAGTGAGGCGGCTGCACGGCCCCACTGTCCCTCCCACCGCATATGCCCTCTCTGCAGCCCTGGTCTGACGGATTCTAAACAATTCTGTCACGCTGCGAAGAAAGACCCACAAACATGAACTGAGATGATAAAACATATCAGAGTGAACAAAGAGAAAAGCAAGGGGGAACAATATAGACACGTCCCATTGCAAAAGGCAGAGAAAATATTTTGATCTCCTAGTTACAAGCCCACTCCCGGTTGACTTCTGACCCAAGACTCTGCTGCTGACAATTACATCACCACTGCTGGCCAGTATGACGCTGCCTCCAGTAGCTCTTTGCCTCGTTAGCAGGGTATGCAGAAGAGCAACTTCAGCTCAGTGAGTCAGTGGAGGGAAATGGGCTCCTTCAGCAAGGAGAGCAGAGCAGCTAAGGTAGGATTTGGCACTGGATTGCCTCCCGCGCTCTCCCTCACTCACAGCTGAAGGAAAAGATGAAGATAAAATGAGAAGCACCCTTAGGGGACAAAATGTTCTTTCATTAGAGGATCACATGGAAAAACTCTGTCTGACAGCATACCTGAACATCTTAAAATATCAGCTCCTATGAAATACTTCTTTCTTCTCTCACATTTGTATACATCAGAAGCCACCCTTTAAATTAGTCAGAGTCAAGCATAACTGAGATTTAAGAACATGTCCAAGTTGTGGAAAGGCAAAACAGCAGTAAACGCCCACAGATTCCACAGGGGATGAAGACCCTGTGCCCCATATACCTGCACATTTCTCGTTCAACAACACTGTACAACGCCTGTGCCTGGATTCTTCTCACATTTCTCAGTAGAACGTATCTACTGCCTTCACTACCCTGGACTCTCTCTGCTGTCTTCACTTGCCTTACAGGAGGCCTTCAACATCACCATCGGGTTATTTTCTGATTAACCACATGATTAGTATTGTCCTTATACATTGCAAGTAGCTTGTTAACTTGTTAACTTTCTAGCTGAATGAAGAAAAAGAAAAACTGATGAGAGAAAGAGGTCAAGAGAGTGTCAGAGAGACATGTCCTACTCTCAGAATAGACTTCTTGAGACCATGTAGGTTCAAGAAGTGTCCCTTATTTGCAGATATTATATCATTTGCAGAGGGTCATTCACACTTTTTACATTGCCAGGATCCCAGGAAAGTGCTCTGTTTGGAAGCCCTTAACTCCCAGTTCCCAGCGTCTCAGTCTTTTATTGCTTACAGTCATGTGACTATACTAAGGAACCAAACCTTCTCAACCCAAAAGAACTAGGAGATACCTCAGTGTTGCACCACTTCAGCTTTCCAAAGTGTTCCTCAGCCATCAGTAACATAATAGCCCCTTTTCACCTAGCATACAGGCAGGGATGGTATTTCTTCAGCTTCTTGATAAACCAGAAGTTTCCCCATGGGTACCCTCGACTGGCTGACTCCAAAACCCCTGCAGCTCTACCTGAAGTGAGTATCAGCTACTCTGTTCACATCAGGGGCTGTGGAGCAAATGTACAAAGTCATGTGTGGGCTTGTTCAAATTCAACAGAAAAGGGACCCTGCACATTTGATCAACTTCAGGCTGAAAGTCTGTGGAACTGGGATAAAGTGGGTATGAGGATGTGGAGATGAGGACAGCCTGCATCAACAGCATTTTATCAGTAACGAGAGTTGAGACAAGATGAAGTTACTTCTCCCTCACCCAGGAAGCAGTCAAGATTTGGAGGTATCAGACACAAAGTGCAGCTTTCTGTGAGGGACATGCCTGGCTTGCATGCAACTGGTCTTTGGATTTGTTTTTCCCATGTCTGAAGAACACTGGAAAACATTTTGCACAGTAAGGAGAAAAGTTCCTGAATTTTAGAAAAGTGCAATAAAAAAGTCATGGAAGTGAAAGGGCAGATGCTTAACAGACAACATGTGAGAAGTGAGCTATTTCATGGGTTGCTCCACATCTTGAACGTACTTGGCAACACTTTGCTGTTGGCCTTACCACTATAGTTTCACCTCCAGACCATTCCAGTGTTTTCTCAGTGGCAGCTGCATGTACCACTGGTCCCTGCTGATGATGCTTCGCCACCTTCACCAGTTCAGCACCCTGTACGGGGAGCTGCCTTGTCCTGGTCCTGGCTTGGTCTAGATGTAGTGGAAGTAGCAATCACATATCATTAAAAAAAGAAAAAAATCCAGTGACAGTCATAGCCATGTGTGAAGACTGACAGCCACACCAGCTCAGTGCTTTCTGTAGCAATGCAAAAGACAGAATAAACCCAACCTCAGACACGAGAAAGTAAGATATAGTGCCTTGCAGAGTCAAATGCAACACACTGTCTCTAATATTAATTACTAATTACGTTAGAGCTGCACAAATCACCTGGGAGTAACCTTTTTATTTATTTAAAGTCTGCGTCACTACTTTAGTTATTGGCTTTCCATGATGCGCTTGTGGAGTGTATACTTCCACTTGCTGCAAATGGAGCAGCAAGTTCCCAAAACCCACCTGTTTAAATACACAAACTCTCCTATATGCATTTGAGGGAAAAGTGATTTATCAAACACCAACATACATGGAGAAATTCCTGAGCAGGTTGAACAGACCCTCCTGCTTGCTGTCATCTCGGCAGCTGCAGTGGAGGGAAGGAGCTGCCAAATTCAAAGCTTCATGAAAACACTCACGGCTGCCACAGGAGCTGTCTCCCGCAGGGCTCAGGCAAGCCAGGTGCTTCAGCTGCCACCCCAGACAGGGAACATGCAAGAGGTCGCAGCTGAGCCAGGCCAGCCCAGAAAATTTGGAGGTCATCATCACATTGTTACATATTCAAGGCAATGTGGCTGTAAGTGACAGCAAACATAAAAAAGCTCAGTCCAAGCTTTTATTTAATGCAGCAAGTCTGAAACATCTTAGCAATATAAATAACCCCCGCTAATACTTGGTGTTACCCAACAGCTGAACTAGGTTACACTATTTTTTGGTTTAATTGGGGATAGCCCAATATATAAATAGGTTGTTGTTATGTTTAGCTGAGAACAAGGATTAGAGACTGGCTTAATACAGAAGTAGATCCTGATTTCCACTTTGGAAATAGAAAGAGATTAACTTGACAATAACAACAGAGCTCACACACAGAGACGGATCAGCGCATCATGGATTTCCCTACTCAGGGATGTTTGTCAACTACAGTGGTCTGATACGTCTGCTGTTTGTGTCATTTCCTGTGCTAAGAAAAGGGCATCCCTTAAGTGTTACGAGACAGGTAAACACTCCAAGGGAATAACGCTGAAGATTAATTATTGCTGACACTGAGGGCATATGCCAGGTATCAGAAGGCACCTACTGTACTCCTTGTGCTGCCTCTCATTAGCAAGGCACTCCCTTCAGAGCAGCAGCACTTGGTTTTCAGTGGTTGCACTGTGCAGTTTTATTCACAGACATCTGGAGCAGATCTCTGTATCATTAGGTCTTTGGCTTTAAATCAGTAAAATGACACAGGCATAACACAGTGCTTGTGAGGAGTATTGGAAAAAGCACTTAATTATTTAAAGAAATCATAACTGATGCGGAAAATATTGTTTAAACAATAATTTGCTTCTAACTGTTTAAAAGACGACTTCTGAAACAGTTACAAAGCTGGAGACCAAAACAATTGGAAACAACATCATTATTAGTTGACATACACAGTCAGAGACCAAGCTGCATTGTGCCAAGCACTATACAAACATGTATCAAAAATATAACCATTGTCTCAGACAACTGTCAGCCTCATTATTAAACTAGAGGCATGGGAAACAGAAGGAAACAAAGAGAGAGCACTGGTCAATAGGAAAGGCAATGGCCAGAGCAAATCAACATCACAACAGGCATCAAATATATGCAGAATAATCAATTACTTTTATGCAAACTTTAACAGAGAATGAAATAGCTCTGTGATATATAGGGATCTTCTAGGCACAAAGGACAGCAGACAGAAAGGTATGGAAGAATGAAAACTGTAGATAAATTCTCCTTCATTGCTACAGATAAGAGATTTTCTAGTGGGAAAGCAGAGTTGAGTACATTTTCTAACATAATTCTAAATAGCTTTGGGGCTTTTAGGACACTCTTACATTACCTATAGAATTTATCATCCAGTTTCAGCCATGTTTTCAATAACAAAACATTTGGCCTCAGACAGTCTGTTAGTCTGAGTCATGCTTGGATTTCTCAGAAACAGAAATCACTGAAAAGAACACCTTGCCACTATTTAGGTTTTGTCCCATTTTTATTTAAAAAAATGTTTAGAACACCTTAATCTAAGCTTCCAGAAGTCACCAATAATTTCTTGATGTCCTTGTACTTTAATACTTTCTTCAATTCCTTTCTTAAATCTTGTACCATAGAAAAAGAAATGTCAGAAAACTAGTTTCTTACCAAGCCTATTGAGCTGGGCACAAAAACCTGTGCCTGGAAACATAAAATCTTTTCTATTAAAAGACCAAAGACTTCCCTATGTAAGAGCACAATGAAACATAAAAACAACCACAACGGAAAAAATGGAATAGATTTACAGTTTTAAAATAGCATGCATGATACAAAAGTTCACGGCTCTATTTAAATTTCAACAAAAAAGTTGGGTTTTTTTTTTCATTACTGCAGAATGCATTCATTGTGGGTTTTAAGCGCCTCAATTTAGAAGTTGAAGGCAATTTTTATTAATAGCACATGTAATCCCAATACAAGAGATTCCTGTGGCAGATTCATTGGCTCCTTAAACAGACACTCTTGGCATCAGTAGAAAAAAGGGCTGCGTAAGAACTGCTTGGCAAGGAGGGATCCCCATGGCAGCAAGGTCCCTGCTGGCAGTGCCACCTCACTGCTCTCCCACAGGCAGGGCAGGCTGGAAACTTCCTGAGGACAAGGCATGAACGTGCATCCTCTCCCATCTGGAGGAAGACTCCACACAGAGATACTCAGAAGCCATGAGGTTCCCTGGCTCTAAAACACCTGGGGCACGAGGACCTCAGGGTACTGTGCTCCTCAAGAGGACACAGTCAGCAACAGGGAGGCAGAGTGAGCACACCGCTCAGAGGAATGCGAGGACAGAAAAGCCACCTTGTTGGCTGTCACTGGCTGTAGCTGACAGCTTTAATCTCTTTCGAATAAACCGTGTTTCTAAGAACTCTGACATACAGCACGTGCTGGCAGAATAGGACTGACACCATCACTGCGGTCCTTCTGGTTACTATGTATGGATTCAATTTATGGCAGCCTTTTCATGGAAACAGTTCTTGTGAGCCAAGCAAGAAGTGAAAATATACTCCTCCCACCTTCTTGAGAAGGCAAATAGCCACCAGGAAAACCCTCTGTCCAGTAGAGCATGACATTATGGTAAAGGTGTAATCAATATAAATGTCCCACAGTCCACCTTATCAGAAGCCCTGGGAGATGTGTTTCCTGAACTTACAGATCCCCAAACTCCCCCTGTAAGAGAAAGCTATCTTCCACTGCATGGCCACCGAAACAGGAAACCAGCTCAGGAACTGCAGTGGGGAGCCAAGGGTAGTCACACCTCCAAGGCAATTCATCTCTTCAAAAAAAATGACAGGATTTCATTAGAGAGCCCTGGGTTAAAAGGTAGCCATTAGTCCAAGAGGCATCAGAAAACTCTTGGGTAAAAGCTTTAGAAGAGCAAGGAAGAGTGAAAAAGCAAAGGAAAGGTTTTAAGAAGAGCATCACACAATCACAGAGCAGGGGTGAAAGAGAGCCCAGAGCTGCAATGACACATCTGTTCCTCTGACTCTCCTTTGAAAGAATTTAAGGAATGCCAAAAATTGGTGTGATGCTGTACTAAATGCTTATTTTTCTTTTTGTTATAAATTCGATGCTAGAGTGATTTCTGGCTGTGAGAGAAGAATTCCAAGATGTCCTGAAGGTAAAAGGGCGAGAGCTGTCATTACCAGTGGAGTCTTTAAAATGAGCTACATAAAGACTAACAGATGATAAATTCCAGCTGCTGATGCTCCCAGTACACAGAACAGAGTTGTCATGAGCTATGACAGTTCTCAGGAGAGGGGAGAGAGATGCCAGGATTGCAGAACCCCTTTACATCAATAATTTTATATAAAGTTTCCAGTGGAAACATTTTGGCACATCTACCTTTGAAAATGTCCATAAAAACCTTGTATGAAATACGCTTTTATGCTTTTCAAACTTCCTTTTCTTTGTATATTCTCCTAATATCTTGATAATTGCCAGTGACCTAACTCCGAGGCCATTCCAGTGTTCCATAAACCAGCAAGCAGTGCGAATGAGGGAGTTTTTCTGGTGCTGTTATCACAAAGAAAATTCAAGGTAACTACAACTCCCTGGCAGGGATATGAATTAATGTGGAATGCTTCTACCGACGCTCACTGCCCAGGTGTCCTCTGCTCCTTGGCAGCACAGTTACCTTCTCTCCTCACGGCATATATTGGCATAGGCAGTTCTTGCTCCTGAAAAGCCAGTTCTTAAAACATGCTTTGGAGCACCTGAAGGCACAGGATGTCCTTGTGACAGAGGGGGCTTGGGGAGAAAACACCCTGCAGCCAGGTCTGCAGCAATGTGACGGAGACTGGAAAGCAGTGACAGCATAGGGAGCCCCAGGGGCTTGCTTGGCAAACAGGGAAGATAGCAGAAGGAAAAAAAGCAAACAGCTAATGAAAAAGGCACCTGCTGCAAACTAAGCATTGCTAAGCATGGCATAGCATGGAGAGCAGTCCCTCCTCACCCAGTGCAAGAACCGGGCAGGGTCAGGGAGGGCCCTGCAGCCAGAGCACACAGCGGGGATCTTATAAACATGAAAAAAGCACAATACATGCCAGATAAGGCCTGCTGGTAGAATAAAAGATCCATAGTGTCATGAGCATGACACTATACTAAATGTATGCATCATTCTCCAAAACTTTTCCAAAAATGACAAATGATCTCAATGCAGATGTTTCTTTATTTATTATTCCCTTTTCATATGTCTACTTTTCCTCTCAGAGACATTTTCTGGCACTTAGGTAAATGATTAAGTAGATTGCAGAACTGTCAAAGGCCCAGGCAGTTGTCATGATAATAGGGAGAACAGATATTACATATTCTTTTATCACACAGACGGTCCTCATGGACCTCGCTGGTGAGATGAGTGTAAAAAGAATTACTGCACAATAAAACTAACTGTAAAAAAAGGAAAAAAAAGGAAAAAAAAGGAGGATGACAGAAAATCAGAATAAATTATGTGGAATATCAATAAAATGTCACAACAGAAACACTTTTCTGTGTTTGTCTTTTTATCAACAGACATTTTTACAGGCAGTGGAATGTTGCATCCCCTGACTGCTTCTGAACCAGTGCTTGAGCACATGGGCTTTGCATGAATTTATACGTGCAGTGGTGAATGTGTAAAACAAGATTTACACACAGAGCTACACTGCTGTACATGCTTTTTCTCTCCATAGTGCTAAAAGATGAGCAGAAGAATCTGCTGGCATTTTAAAACAAGTAAAAGAGACGTGTAAGTGAGCTCACAGATCTAAAAGCTACAACTGTGGGCCAGAGGCTGGAACATATGCAAAAATATTTGTGTATTCATGTAGACACAATCAAGTTTCCATTCTAGCTTTTTCTATGCCAGAAAATAAAGAATTTCAACCAATTATATAGACATTTAAATAGTTGTGCACTTTATAGCTTTCCATTTTGTGTGGTCTTGCTTTACTTCATGTATGCCATTTACCACCTCCTGTTGCCAATGGTTTGGAACCCAGTTCCAGGAGCTTTCTATGAGTTCACTGCTGCAGCAGACACCAAGCAACAATGTTGGCTGTAACAGCACGTACACTCTAGTCATGATTCATTATTTTTGGTTCCTGGAGTATACATGATCCTAATCAAATTCATCTGTAAGTGAGTCAAGTGTGCTTGATTAATGCTAACGAGGAAAATCTGAGGGCAGATAGGCATGTAATTTCTGCTTCATTTAAAAAACATATTGGAAACTGAAAACCGGTATTGGTGCAAAGCCTATTTCTAAAACATTAACTATATTTTGTATTTCTGCATCTGTCATCTGTAAGTACTGATGGGTTAGGAGCACGGTTTCTCCATTGCTGCTGCAATGTGATTTTTCTTGTGGAGATGTATGTGTGCCTAGTTTTGCAGCCACATCACAGTTTGTCCCTGAGACCATGAAATATTTATAGGGATCCTTCTATGTATTTGAATTGCAGCAAGCAGAACAGTCCCACATCCTGAAAAACTAAATTTAGACATTATGTCCCCACAGATTTATGTAGCAGGGACCTAAATAACTTGCAGAATCGGGGCTACCATCTCTCACACAAGAGGTACAAAGTAAAAAACAGTTTGTAACTGTCTGCATTGAAAGTCACCATTAACAGTGACTAATAGACCTCAGCAGCAGCACTGATCAGTGTTCCACAAGCCCCAGATGTGCCATGACCCTGGCATGCCAGCTGATGTCTGCTAACACAGGTGGGCATGCAGAAATAAGCCCAGTAGGTGTAGGTAACCACGGGTATGAAATAGAAGCTTGTACAGTAACAACTCCCTTACGCAAACCTTTGCTAGAAGCTACAGTGCCCAGAGAGAGGTGCCAGCACCAGTGGGGAAATGTGTTATTCTGGCATCAGCATAACCTCCTTTTCCTGGAAGTGCACATGTGACTCCACAGCTTGATTTACCGTCACTCCAGCGCCTGCTCTGCAGGTCTGTGACTGCTGTCTCGAAGTATTCCAGTAACCCTGTTCATTATAAATAGCAGACAGTGTCGCTGCAGGCTGCAAAACAGCTCATCACAGGAGCAACACTCTGCTACTCCAGTGCTGCAGAGCAGCGAGAGCAGCAGCTGGGACACGGTCCTGCAGTGCCTGGGCTCAAACCCCTTGGAGGCAACAAAACAAAACCTGCTCAGCCTTACCCTCTCTCATCCTTAGGCAGGGAGTGTTCTGCACTGAGGCTGGCAAGGAAGCATGCAGCATATAGGAAGGGAAGTTATTAGGGTCACATCTAGAACCTGTAACCTACACATTACTGTCAGTAGAGAAAAGGAAATGACTGTGTCTGTCCTCATGGCTAGCACTGGTGCAAGGGAGCAAAAATGTGTGCATGAATTCTTTAAGTGCAATACAAGTGGGAATTTGGGTGACCAACACTAGCAAAACAAGCTACCAAACCCCACTAGAATGACAGTACACCTGAGGCGTTATAGGCATATAGGATTTTGCCTTAACAATGTTTTCAGGTGCTTAAAATTCTGCACTATGCCCTCAGGTACCACTGCTGTGGCCAAGATTATCGTAACTCTTCTGCTGAGAATTACAGACTGGCCACTGTCTTGACAGCCTGGTCCCTTAGGGACTCCTAACACATACCTAAAGTATTCAGCATTTAGCAAAAAACAAACAAAAAACCCCACCCCAAACAGTAGTCATTTCTGTCACGAAATTAATTCCAACAGGGTTTTCATAGCAGCCTTGTGGACACAGCACTCACGAAGGAAAGGGAAAGCAGGACGTATTCCTTTCCCTGGAAGGGATTCAGAGCCATGTACACCCTGGGCTGCTGCTGCACTGTACTCCCAAGGAAATGAACAGACCCCAAAGAGGAAGCTCAAGCCCACCCTTGCAAACCGAATCTTTTGAACACTACACTACATTCCTGCTTTTATAGATTAGAATGTTTCCATAAAGATTATCAGCCCAGTGTATGAGTTTTGGCAAGCAGCTGCTCTCAGTCACCTGCAATTCTTCTATAAACCAGGGGGTCAGGCATGCTCCTGAGAAGAGGAAGCTGCAGAGCTGAATTCCTTCAGAATATGGAGCTTCCCTATGGAAGAATGGTGAAAGGAACTGACTATTAACCAAAAGGTTGCCTTACCTTCCATACAGGTCCCTCTTTTCACGGCTGAGAGAGAGACAAAGATAACAGAACAGGGTGCACGCAGGCATTAGGCGTGATTTTGTGGGTTGTTCTGTTAAGGCTAGGCCCCCGTGCTCCCCCTACACTGCAGCAGAAGAGCTCACATGCTCATTTTTGGATCCAGCCTTCTCCCTCTCTCACACTCCCAACAGGTGCTGGACATGCTGCTGTGATTGCACCCACTGAGCTCTTCAGGCACCAGACAATACTGGTGGGGGACTCTGAGCCCCAGTCTCACACAGCACTTACCAGGCATCAGTCCTGAGAAGCATTAGAGAATTAGAGCTCTCATCCCTGGTTAGGGGCATATTGAATACAGGACCTTTGGGGCCAGTTGTCTTGAAGTTCTTTATGCAGGGTCACCCGCAAAAGAGTTTTTGGAATCTGAACACTGTGCCTGCCTCCCTTTTACACTCTTCTTAAAGAGCTGAGCAAATATCTGACTTCAGCTGAGGGGAAACTAAACATTTTTGTTTGGATAGTATCTCCCAGGGAATGGATGCTTCGAGACAACTAGCAGCAAGCTTGCTTTTCCAATGAATTTAATGTCTAAAATCATTTAAAAGCTGTGTGGCTTCAATCCTCTGTGTCTGCGTGTAATAAAGACTGTCTTGTGTCTGCTACAGCTTGGAGCTTTGGGCACTCATCGTTGTCTAGTTGAACAGGCTGCTCCAAGCTCCTTTAGGTTTTATCACTCTCTTCACGGATTTTCTGTTTTGTCTGCTGACTTACTGTTATCCCGTCTATTGCCTTAAACCATATGGGTGGAACTACATCAGAAAGTGACCATCTGAGCAGCTCGACCAGCTACAGTAAAGGAGATGCAATCTGAGGTAGTATCCCCTGGTCTTGCAAGGGACAAGCCAAATGTCTTACTTGTGCACTTAGAAAGTTTAGGATGTTGCTTCAAAACTGGACAAAAAATCTGTAAGCTAAATATCAGCCTTTTTAACCCATTTAGTGGAACAGGACAGTCTTTTGGTACAGCAGTCTCAGCTGTTTCAGTGTTGCTGCTGCCTATAACAATGTGGACAGAGGAGCAGCCTAGAGCAGACAGTCTCTTGTGGGCCTCACAGTTTAGATTTTTCCCTGTGAAGTATTTTGCAATGACTAACTTTTGCCACAACTGCCTTAAAGTGTGTTTCTATATGCAAATCTGTCAGCTTGACAAGAGTCCATCACAGCTTTTGGCTTTGAAAACCTCTCTTCTATATCAGCAATGACAGCAAACAGAAGGCACAACCATCCTGATTAATTAATCCCCACACAGCACCTCCTAGCAACCCAAGGCTGTTATGCTAACACTTCTAGCCGGAGCTTGTAAGTGTATAACTTAACCACATGGGAATGCACTATCTCACTCTCAAGAGCTCAGAAGGCTTTAAAGGAAACATTACCTACCTCAGCGCTTTCTCTGAGATGCTGTCAGAGGCTGGACAGACAGCATGACCAACAGACAGTCACAGCAGGCAGGAAGAGAAGGTCTGATACTAAAATACGTAGTTAATTAGCAACTCTTCCATTCTCCCAAAAGGCTGGTGAAGCCACACACTCAGACCTTAGCTCTGTGTCCACTACAGCAAACGACAAGGGATTCCAGAGATGATTGGCCTTTTTGCAAGGCACCTAAACCATTGATTTGTGTCATGGAGCTTGCACAGCATTAAGTGCTGATAAACAACTGGAGACATGCTCATCCAGGATGCAGGGCAATTCACAATTTCCATGGATTTTTGTCACTCTGACAATACACTATCTGCGTGAGATGAGTCTTCAGGCTCCATATTCCAACAGCACTGGAGCTTCCACCACTGAAGCTTCTCAGATGCATTGGTGAGAGCAATGTCACATCCCACCACTTACTGCAATATTACATTAAATCTCTCTCCCGACCCGGCATCAACAGGTTTTTAAGGTGCTGCTTCAGAATGTCTGTAATCTTGTGTTCTTAAAATACAACTTTTACTAGAAAACATTAGTTAAGCAAAGTTAGCAGAGAGAGGCATCTCAGCCATCCTGAAGTAAGAGGAGAAAAGTATCTGTCTCCAGCGTTCACACTTGAGACAAACCAGGAGACTGCCACCAGTGCTGTTGATTTACCTTCAGTAACTGCTTTACACTGGAATGCACATCCACCTGCTGTGCTGCCCCAGCTACGGGAGGTCAGTTTACATGTTCTTTGCAGAAATTAATTAACATGAGGAGCAGAAATTTATATAGTAATTAATTAATTTTCAACATGCTACGTTACCAGAAAGCCCAAGAAATGTTTATAACCAGTGGATCTCCAGGAAATAAGAATATACACAGAGACCATTTGAGATTAAGGCTCCTGCTTGGCAGGACATACTGGAGCATGAAGTTGCACCTGATAGACTGGGACAACTTTAACAGCTGTAGATTAGTTCTGTGAGCCCAAAGTGCATAAAGGGGTGTTCCAGGAGTCCTCACCCATATTACCAGTGGTTATAAATGGATGTTTCTGTTCTAACACTTGCAAATAATTTTTAAATTCTAGAAATCTGGGGGTTTTTTGTTTTTCATTTAAACATAATAAAACACATTTTATTGCCCCTGAACCCTTCTCCGGTAATGAGAGGCACGTCAAAGTGATCTGGGAAATGCTGGCACTCCTCCCTCCAGGCAGCACCGCACTACCCACTTAGGAGATTGGCATGGTTCCTCATCAGACTTGTCTCCTCTGAGCAGAACATCACATCAGTAGCTATAATGTCATCTTCTCTTCAGATCCCCTCTCACACACATTTCTAGCACCACAAATGTGTCTCTCCCCTCCTAAAAAAGGCAGAGAGACCCTTTATTGAGGATAGCCAGCCAAAAGATTGAGGAAAGTTTTTCTTTCTCAAGTCCAGCCACTGACAGCAGCATCAGGTGGAAAACTCAGGGTGGGAGTGGGAAGATACTGGGGCGGGTTTTCACAGGGACTCAGTGAGGTGTCAGAAAGCAGCAGCACTGCACCTGGGCTGGGGTCACACCGGCAGCATTCCCACGCAGCCTCCCAGTCCATGGCCACAGCTGCAGTGCACTGGGACAGTCCTCAGGAGCTGGGCTGGGGGACAAGAGACTTGCTGACTTTGCTCCAAGGCAGTGCAAGATCAGAACTTAGCAGCACAACTCATCAGCACAGCTGTTGTTCATTGCAAATCACATACTGAATTCTTTCAATCATACTCCCTAAAGACAAAGGTCCATATGTGTCCTGGCCTGACAAAACATGTGGGAAGCTGGAGGAAGAAATTACTTTGAATATTGCCTGATTGAAAGGAAGCCATTACCCTTCCTACCGTGCCTTACTCTGCCATGCCCAGGGCTGACGTGGGTCTGTCTCCATACCCTGACCTGGGTGCAGCTCCTTGCCAGCCATAGCCACAAGCAGGAGGGATGCTCCCAGAGCCAGGGAGAGAACTGGAGAGTGTCAAAGGAGCTCAGCTCTGAGAGTGCATTATTTCCAGTCTAAGAGGAACACTTTCTCACTGTAACTTCTCATCTTCCTTCCCAGCTCCTGGTTTTTCGCTTCCTGACCTATTTCCTTGTAAGAAAGGAGAAAAGAGAGAGAAAGTGTTCCTACTGCAGATGTTCAGTACGGCTCAGTAGAAGCCTGTAGTGGGTCCAGACAGCTCCTGCCTCTCCGGCAGCACAACCACCCTCAGCCACACAAAAACAGGACCTGCTGTTGACAGCTGCTGGTAGCAGCCAGGGGCTGGACACTGGGTAATTAATTTTTAACTTTTCATTAAACCAGTCTGTGCATCAGCCCCATTGGCAGAGACTGTCTAAAAGTTGTACTCATTCAAACACAAGCTCTCATCAGTCCCAGCTCCAGGCAGCTCAGCAGGTTCTCATGGGTTTGGGCAAAGCAGAGCAGCACACAGCTTTGGCTAATAATGAACAACCTCTGCAAGGGACTTCTGGTCACCAGAAGTTATCTGCCCAGCATACTGCCAAATGAAATGGAAACAGCACCTACTTCGATAGGCAATTATCAGTGATGCAGGAGAATGTTTCCCCACATTTTACCAGATTTTTCCCTGTGGCCTTTCTCAGGTGGTACTTCCTCGGTTCTTACAAATGCACTTCAGACGGCATCACACGGGAATCAACCCAGTCCGTTTTGGTTTGGATGCTGTAGAATGTGTGTCTTAGTGGGACATGTGCTGACCACATGGTGAGCATCTGGAGGTAGAGTAAAGTGCTCATTTCTGAAGAGACTAGACAAGCAAAACACAGTAGTTTCAGATACCTTCCACAGCAGGTCAGCCCCCTGTATCTTGAATTCTGTTCCGTTTGCAGCCGAGCACTTCTAAGGTACAATGGCTCACGGGTAACAGGAGAAAACAGCTGGAGAATGCCAGGCTTGCTTGAACTGACTCTGGGCATATTCATGATTCAAGAAAAAAACAAAACGCCAAACTTGAAGCCTTGATCCTCTTCTGCTCAGTTCTTACCCAAGGGTTTCAGGAGAAGTGTGGTCTGAAAGAAATTTTGTGTGTGGTCTCAAGATTTTATTGCCTAACTGTAATGCAGTAAGAATTAATTACATCCCATGGGACTCTGACCCTCCCAAATGAAACTCCAAGATCCTGGATCTTGATAGAATGATGCAAAGTGGCCAAATTTGGTAATGAATAGAGCTGGGACCTTCCATGGTCTTAACCACCACTGAGGGAAGGTTTGAAGGTTTTAATGTCATGATGGAACAACCTCTTCAAACTATTACAAGGCACTGTAGTTTAGAGAAGTGCTCAGGCTGTCTTAAATCACTTACAAGATCCTACTGACTTCTGCTGGCCCTGGAAATGAAAGGAACAGAGCAGTTCTATGCAGTCATTTCTACATTTTCCTCTTGGCTTATAACCAAACCCTGGAGAAGGATGCCAGCATCAGCCAGATGTGAAGAGACACAGATGCTCTGAAACTCAGTATAATGGCATCAAGCTTTTCGGTGTTCTCCCCATGTTCAGAAATCACAGCCCCAGGCTGGGTGCACAGGCATACTCTGCAATGCCTGGAGAGAGCAGAGTACCTCAGCTGGGGTCCACAAATGCCTACAGCATGAGGAGAAAGGAAAGACACAAGGGCATTTTGATCATGGTGCCAAGTCTTTGACAACTAAACACCGATCTGAGATGATCCTCAGGGAATTTATTGGTTCAGGTAGGTGTTTAGTGTGTTCAGATGTCTCACAGCTCAGCCTGCAGCTGGAGAGTGGTTTCAGGACTGAGTTTTTCAGTGCCTATTGCAGCACTAGGGCAGTACTTAGGTACCCAAATTCCTTTGCTTCTGTAACCCACCGTGCCTGCACTTGTTTCCTGGAGCTGTCAGGTGCCCATTGTCAGGTGTCAGCTGCAGTTTTGATTTACAAACTCTGGTCGTTCCCATCAGTTATCAACCTGCATGGCTGGACTATTTCTCACCGGGAGGTATGATCACATCATAACTCTGGACAGAGTCGGTCACTAGACTGAGGTATCGAGATACCTCACCGATTTCAATGCAGAAGCAGACAGATTATGCCTTACTGCTGCCTGGAAGGAGCGATCAGAGTCACACAAAGTGTCCTTTGTAGCAAAGTCACCTTCCCGGTAACAGGCGCTCCCGATGCATGCCTGATCTTTTGTCACCTTTACCTTTGCGTGCTCCCCCGGGCCAGACCCCGTAAGCCGGCGCTCCCCGGCCAAGGCGCTGCAGCCTCCTCGCTCGCAGCACTGGGACCGACGGACCGTGAGCAGCTGCTGCCACCCTCAGGTCGCCCTCTCAGGAAACCTCGCTTTCTGCCTTTGCTGAAGGCTCTCTAAAACGAAAGGAAATGAAAAGCGAGCACAGCAGAGCTGCTGCTGCTAGGACTCTCACACCTTACTGGCGTGTTGGCCTTGCTTCCTGTGCATGAGCCAACAGGTTTAATCTAATGTTCTATGTAAGAGCGGAAGCAGAGGCGTCTCTGACATAAAAGAGCAGAAGGACCAGCAGGGCCACAGTCATAGAATCATAGAATTGTTTAGGTCGGAAAGACCTCCAAGATCATAAATTCCAGCTATTAATCTGGCACTGCCAAGTACACCAAAAATCATGTCCCCGAGTGCCACTCCATCATTTTCCCGGGCAGACTGTTCCAGAGCTTGAGTCCCCTCATGACTGAGTTTCAGGTGCAGGAATGGGGCTGCAGTGCAGACCCGCAGCCAGGGAGCAGCACACGGCCCCTCTCTGCTGCATGATGCCTCAGCTCTCCCAAAATCCTCCCAGCCTAGCACACCTGGGCAGCCAGCCAAGCAACTGCATCCAGCATGCAGGAACACATAGTTCAAAACAAGCTGTGCCTGCCCCAGGAGCATGATATCTGCAAGGACTGGAACTGCAAGAGGGAAACAGGAAACCAGAGCTAAAGAAGGAGGTGCCCTCAAGCCACCTTAATTCCCCACTTGCAACACCCCAGGTAAATCCCTGGCTAAAATTAGACACCCACACCCTCACACTTCTCTTACCCAGCAGTAATTTCGCATTCACAACTAGAACCACTGCTGTGGCCAAAGCTGGACAAAAGCACTGCATCAAGCAATCCTAATTGTTTTTTAACATGTGTTTTGCTTGCATTTATGGCACCAGGCACCACCTACATCACCTTGTACCAGCTGAGGGGCATAGGCCTTGACACAGGTGAGATGAGAGAGCAACAGGGGAGAAAACTGCCAGCTCTGTGAGGCAGGGTATCACTCCAAAGGCAAGCAGTGCGCCTTCTCGGTTCCAGAGCTGCTGCTCTGCAGCAGGAGGGATGAGCTTGGTGGAGAGACTTTAGCTTATGGCAGCCCTTTGCAGCCAGGGGCTTGGCTTTTACTGCCTAGCCAGTTAAACAAAAAACAGCTTGAAGGCGGGCAAAATCTTTGCTCTTATTTCTCTCCTGCTATACCTATGGTCTTTTCAGCTCTGTGATACCTCTGCAATTCTCCTAGGGAGAGGAAAAGAAATTGGCTGAAGATAACTTTTACAGGCACATCTCAGTGCAGAACTAAATAAGCTGTGTCCTGGGGGAAATTTTATGTCCTCTGGATGATGTATGCTCAAGGTGAATGCTGGTGATTAAGATTCTTCTTGGAAGCTTCTTTCCAGAAGTTGCTTGCTTGCCAAAGTAGGGGGAAAGCAGAAATTATTTTCCAAACAAGTTTTGTTCATACGAGTGTCAAGTTCAGCATCAATATTTTCATCTCCAGCATGTTCTTCCCTTCTAATATATTGCCTGTTGGATTCTGAGACCATCAAGGTAATTTCTGGGCTGTGTTTAGCTTCAAATCAAAGGTGAGATTTCAGAACTTGCAACAGTTTAATAGTTTCTTCAAAGCCTTCTCATTAAATTTTGCAACATCTTTGGGAGGAGATACACAGCTTGCTATTCCTTCTGAGTTAGCTTTTCTTTATTGTACAGCCATGCAAAACAACATAGTTTGTCAATGTCTAGGCAAAGAGTAGAGTCATTGCTAAAAGCATCGTGAAAGCTGGAGCTACAATTTCAAGTGGTCCTTAGCTTTAGGCAATCTTCCACTGTTCATCTGCACGCTGCAGGCTCCTTGGTTAACTCTGGTTTCTGGAAGCTGCCAACACACAGTAAAAGACCTCACAACTCTTTCCAGGCTCCTGATTTCATACTGGTCGTATTGAGTTTTCCTCCACAAAGCAGGATTCCTGAATTCTTTAATCATATCAGGTTTTAAAGTCTCACTGTTCCTGAGCAGATTCTTTTGTTCTACATCTATCACAGGTTTTAGATCCCAAGGACCTCTTGACAATAGTCGGTGACCACTAGCCAGTCACAGGCCTCACAGATCTGTACTTTCTTCATATTCCTAATACAGTCCAGGAGATCAATGACATTGGAAGGACCCCTTGGAGGTCCTCTAGTTTAACCTTCTACTGAGAAAAGGACCAACTTCAATATTAGACCAGGTTAATTGGGATTTTGTTTCAATCTGGTTTTGAAAACCACTAAGGATAGAGCTTCCACAGCCTTCTGGGAGGCCTCTTTCAATCTTAATCTCTTCTGCTGTGTTGAGTGGTGGTTATTATCATCATCATCATCATCATTATATCCAGTCAGATTTTCTCATTCTACAGTCAATAACTGTCTCCTCTCACTTTTTTGTTATGCACCTTGGGTAAGAGTTCAGATCCACCTTCTCTCTAAACCCCAGCTCGGATTACTGATTTCCCCCATATACAGCCAAGTGTTGCATGGAATTTGACTAATTTATCTTCACATCACTGCTATCTGATTAAGAGTTCCTAACTGCACTTATGAGGCGGAGCACAGATACTAAAGACAGCAAATAAAAGTCACAGAATCACAGAATAAACTGAGTTGGAAGTGAGCATCAAGATCAGTGAGTCCAACTCCTGGCCCTGCACAGGACCATCCCCAAGAGTCACACCTCGTGCCTGAGAGTGTTGTCCACTTTTTGAACCCCAGCCTTGGTGCTGTGACCACTTCCCCGGGTGCCCAGTTCCAGTGTCCAACCACCCTCTGGGTAAAGAACCTCTTCCTAATCCCAACCTAAACCTCTCCTGACTCAGCTTCAGGCCATTCCCTCGAGTCCTGTCACTGGTCACCAGAGAGAAGAGATCAGTGTCTGCCCCTCCTCTTTCCCTCACAAGGAAGCTGCAGACTGCAATGGGGTCTCCCCTCAGTCTCCTCTTCCCCAGGCTGAACAGAGCAAGTGACTTCAGCTTCTCCTCATACAGCTTCCCCTCAAGGCCTTTCACCATCTTCATAGCCCTCCTTTGGATGCTCTCTAATACTTTAGTATCTTTCTTAGATTGTGGTGACCGAGATATTGGCTAATTTGGAATGACCACTATGAAATGATACCAGATTTCTGTATATGTAGAAAACACCAATTCCATTCACATCAGCTGCAACACAATTTATTCCCAGGTTGCTGTCCATCCCCTTAGCTGGATGAAGCAAAGAAACAGAATATGTGTTCACGCAAGACTTCACTCTGATGCATATGAACAAGGTCATTAAACGTCCACAAGGTGACACTAACCCTGAACGTCCACGGCTTGCAAAACAGTATCTGTGTCCTTTAAGAGGTCTTGCTGCAGTGAAGGTTGCAAACTTTTTCAGCTGGATTATACTTTCAAATTTCCAGTGATTCACAAATCAATAGCAAATAAGTCAATGACTCTAAAAGCTTACAGACATGAGCTGAGAGGAAACAATTGCTTTGACAGTGACTCCACAGGTGTATTGGGTTAGAGTACGAAGATTTTGGCAGCAGGAGGGCTCCAGGTGTGGCTTCTGTGAGAAGCTGCTTAAAGCTTCCTCCATGTCTGATAGACCCAATGCCAGCCGGCTCCAAGACAGACCCACAGCTGGCCAGGGCTGAGTCAATCAGGAATGGTGGTAACACCTCTGGGATAATGTGTTTAGGGGGTCAGAAAGGAAGGGTCTGGAAATGTGGAACAGCAGCTGGAGGAGAGGAGAGAGAGCATGTGAGAGAAATAGTGGCAGAGAGGATGAGAAGGAGATGTTCCAGGTGCTGGAGCTGAGGTTCCCCTGCAACCCATGGTGCAGAGCATGGAGGTCCACAGTGGAGCAGAGATCCACCTGCAGCCTCTGGAGGACCACACGCCAGAGCAGGCAGATACCTGAAGGAAACTGTGACGGCATGGAAAGCCCATGTTGGAGCAGGCCCCTGGCAGGACCCGTGGCCCCAAGGAGAGAGGAGCCCATGTGGAGCAGGTTTCCTGGCAGGACTTGTGACCCTGCAGGGGACCAACACTGGAGCAGCCTGCTCCTGAAGGATGGTACCCCATGGAAGGGATCCACTCTGAAGCAGTTTGTGAAGAACTGCAGCCTATGGGAAGGACTCACATTGGAGAAGTTTGTGGAGGACTGTCTCCCATGGGAGAGACCCCATGGTCTCTGCTGAAACAGGAGCAGAGTATGAGCAGTTCTGTCCCTGAAGAGGAAGGAGTGGAAGAGACAACCTGTGACTAAATGACTGCAACCCCCATTCCCTGTCCCCCTGAACCTCTGGGAGGGAGGAGGGAGAGAAAACTGGGGGTGAAGTTGAGACTGAGAGAAGTGAGGGTGTGGGAAGCTGTTTTAAGATTTATTTCTTATTATCATATTTGAAATTTGATAAGCAATAAATTAAATTGATTTCCCCAAGTCAAGTCTGTTTTGGCCATGACGGCAATCAGTGAGTGATTTCTCCCTGTCTTTATCTCAACTCACGAGCCTTTTCTCATATTTTCACGCCTCTGTCCAGGTGAGGAGGGAGTGACAGAGCAGCTTTGGCGGGCACCTGGTTAACCAACCACAGCGAGCATTTGCTGAAAGCAGAATGGTGAGACCAGGAATCATGGAGTCCATTACAGAACCTGGAAGAAAGCACTCTCATTCATTTTACCAAACTCAATCCCTCTCTCTGTTTAGTAGTGGTATCTGGCTCCAATCTTGATTTTTTTTTTTTTACCTTTCATCCCCACACATCCTGTTCAGTCAGCAGGACACCATTTAAGTCTTTTTTGCCCAGTCTTGGTCCTCCCTCCTATCATCTCCTTGCTTCCCTAAGTCCCCTCCACTTTCTTTTCTCTCTCCATAACAATCCTGATCTCACTGGTTTCCTTATCCCATATCACCTTGGCTATAGTGTTACTGCAGTGAGTGACATGGTTCTCTTTTCCTCCTGGAGGTGCATGGGACGGCTTATTTAGGACATGGAGGAGACAGTTCCTTGCTGTCAACTGTGGCACTGTGCCCTGCCCAGCGGAGAACAACTGGAATCAAGAATTGCAGAAAGAATCTCTTGAAACAACTCTGGTCAGACTGCATTTACTCACTCTGTGGGATGTGGGGCATTCAGGGCCTGATCACTGGTAAAAGCTCTGAGGGAATGCAGCTTGCTCAAACTGGTAACACTTTGTAGTTCCGAGTCTCATACAAGCCTAGTGTAGAAGAAATCAGGGGACATTTTAGCTGCTCAAAAGAAAGTATATTCCTACTGCCTGTTTTTTTGCAAATATTTATAAACTGGTGCAGAAACTAAGGGGAACAGTGAAAAACATGCTAGTGTCGAAGCCATGCCTTTTCCTCCTATTTTTCTCACCTCTATTTTAAGTCCTAATCCAAAATATGAAGGCAAGAAGGCATTTCAGCCGAAGGGTTTCCAGTTCTGGAATAAGAACAAAACAAAGTGTTTTCTCCTACCCAGTCTTAGGAACAAATCAGATATTTTTGCTGAAGGTTTTGATGCAATACAAACATAAATCAGCCTGGCAGCANGATTCACAAATCAATAGCAAATAAGTCAATGACTCTAAAAGCTTACAGACATGAGCTGAGAGGAAACAATTGCTTTGACAGTGACTCCACAGGTGTATTGGGTTAGAGTACGAAGATTTTGGCAGCAGGGGGGCTCCAGGTGTGGCTTCTGTGAGAAGCTGCTTAAAGCTTCCTCCATGTCTGATAGACCCAATGCCAGCCGGCTCCAAGACAGACCCACAGCTGGCCAGGGCTGAGTCAATCAGGAATGGTGGTAACACCTCTGGGATAATGTGTTTAGGGGGTCAGAAAGGAAGGGTCTGGAAATGTGGAACAGCAGCTGGAGGAGAGGAGAGAGAGCATGTGAGAGAAATAGTGGCAGAGAGGATGAGAAGGAGATGTTCCAGGTGCTGGAGCTGAGGTTCCCCTGCCACCCATGGTGCAGAGCATGGAGGTCCACAGTGGAGCAGAGATCCACCTGCAGCCTCTGGAGGACCACACGCCAGAGCAGGCAGATACCTGAAGGAAACTGTGACGGCATGGAAAGCCCATGTTGGAGCAGGCCCCTGGCAGGACCCGTGGCCCCAAGGAGAGAGGAGCCCATGTGGAGCAGGTTTCCTGGCAGGACTTGTGACCCTGCAGGGGACCAACACTGGAGCAGCCTGCTCCTGAAGGACGGTACCCCATGGAAGGGATCCACTCTGAATCAGTTTGTGAAGAACTGCAGCCTATGGGAAGGACTCACATTGGAGAAGTTTGTGGAGGACTGTCTCCCATGGGAGAGACCCCATGGTCTCTGCTGAAACAGGAGCAGAGTATGAGCAGTTCTGTCCCTGAAGAGGAAGGAGTGGAAGAGACAACCTGTGACTAAATGACTGCAACCCCCATTCCCTGTCCCCCTGAACCTCTGGGAGGGAGGAGGGAGAGAAAACTGGGGGTGAAGTTGAGACTGAGAGAAGTGAGGGTGTGGGAAGCTGTTTTAAGATTTATTTCTTATTATCATATTTGAAATTTGATAAGCAATAAATTAAATTGATTTCCCCAAGTCAAGTCTGTTTTGGCCATGACGGCAATCAGTGAGTGATTTCTCCCTGTCTTTATCTCAACTCACGAGCCTTTTCTCATATTTTCACGCCTCTGTCCAGGTGAGGAGGGAGTGACAGAGCAGCTTTGGCGGGCACCTGGTTAACCAACCACAGCGAGCATTTGCTGAAAGCAGAATGGTGAGACCAGGAATCATGGAGTCCATTACAGAACCTGGAAGAAAGCACTCTCATTCATTTTACCAAACTCAATCCCTCTCTCTGTTTAGTAGTGGTATCTGGCTCCAATCTTGATTTTTTTTTTTTTACCTTTCATCCCCACACATCCTGTTCAGTCAGCAGGACACCATTTAAGTCTTTTTTGCCCAGTCTTGGTCCTCCCTCCTATCATCTCCTTGCTTCCCTAAGTCCCCTCCACTTTCTTTTCTCTCTCCATAACAATCCTGATCTCACTGGTTTCCTTATCCCATATCACCTTGGCTATAGTGTTACTGCAGTGAGTGACATGGTTCTCTTTTCCTCCTGGAGGTGCATGGGACGGCTTATTTAGGACATGGAGGAGACAGTTCCTTGCTGTCAACTGTGGCACTGTGCCCTGCCCAGCGGAGAACAACTGGAATCAAGAATTGCAGAAAGAATCTCTTGAAACAACTCTGGTCAGACTGCATTTACTCACTCTGTGGGATGTGGGGCATTCAGGGCCTGATCACTGGTAAAAGCTCTGAGGGAATGCAGCTTGCTCAAACTGGTAACACTTTGTAGTTCCGAGTCTCATACAAGCCTAGTGTAGAAGAAATCAGGGGACATTTTAGCTGCTCAAAAGAAAGTATATTCCTACTGCCTGTTTTTTTGCAAATATTTATAAACTGGTGCAGAAACTAAGGGGAACAGTGAAAAACATGCTAGTGTCGAAGCCATGCCTTTTCCTCCTATTTTTCTCACCTCTATTTTAAGTCCTAATCCAAAATATGAAGGCAAGAAGGCATTTCAGCAGAAGGGTTTCCAGTTCTGGAATAAGAACAAAACAAAGTGTTTTCTCCTACCCAGTCTTAGGAACAAATCAGATATTTTTGCTGAAGGTTTTGATGCAATACAAACATAAATCAGCCTGGCAGCACAAAAGTAATGGGGGAAAAATTTAGTCCAAAGAGGAAAAGTAGCAAAGGAAAGAGAAAAGTGGTGTATACCAGGAAGTGCTGGCCAGCTTTCACATTAGGAAGTACTGTTAAACCATTCTACATTTGTAGTACATATATCAAATGTGACATTAGCATGAATAACACACAAAGGTTCATCTACTTAACTCATTGCTCTGGGAATTGAATTTAGATCTCAGGTCTGCAGAGTTTTGCATAAGCCTTTACTCCTGCACAGAACTCTCTGTTGACTCAATGAGGCTGTGAAGACCTGTCTGCCCAGACCACCTACAGGATGAAAACCCCATCAAAGGCAACATGTTCCAGGTGGAGGGAGGAAATTTCAGACTGCACTTCTATTGTTGAGCAAAACTATCTTTCAAAAGGAACCTTGAAAAGTCAGTGGTCAAGAGGGAACTCACACATCACAACTCACGCTCTAGAAAACTAAAACCTGGGCCAAGGTAGTGATATGTGAAGAGAGGGAAAAGATCTACGAGTAACTGACAGAAAACATCCAAAAAGCTAGCTCACAGGGGCCCAGGCTTTTGTCAGAGTGACTGACATTTTGCCTACTTGGAAGGATATTAATTAGAGGAGAATGAAGAGCATATGTTGTCAAGTGGGTGTAAATCAAACTAAGCAAACAAAGAAGTACAGGGAGAACTCAAGCTGACATCAAGGCTGAGACAGAAGAAAAGGCTGGAAGCAGCAACAGCCACAGAGGCTTTTAGACAGACATATTTGCTTCCAATCTGCCTATATTTCCACATGTTGATGAAAAGCTGGCAGAAAGGCAGCAGCAACCAATGTACCTGAGAAGGGACATTTCTAGCACAATACTCACAAGTGGGTTGCAGTGTTCAGGATTACTTACCTGGTCCGGATTGGTGCTGCTTGTGCAAACACGTACCACCTCCCAGGAGTGGAACACTGCATCACACATTCTAAGTCCTGTCAGTACCTATGCCTACAAAAGCAGTCTTGCTTTGGTACTAAGGAAAAGCACATAAGGCCTTGTTAAAAACCGTTTTCAATTCAGCTTATTCTTCAGTTACTCTATAAAGCCCAAAGTGGTTTTTCTCATTGTTCTTTAGAGCCTTCCCAGATCTTCTCGCCACAAACACGTAATTTATTTAAGCCACACATAAACAACCATGATTTACGTCAACTTTTCATTCAATGGAAAGCACATGAAATAACTACTTTCCTTCTGTGTTTTACTTGCCTGCAAGGGCCGGAGCACGTCTTTCCAAATTCCTGGTGGTAACCCCAAGCAGTTGTCAAAGCTTGTTCCATATTTGGCATTTTAAGAACTTCCCATGAGTTTTTTCCATTACAGAATCATTCAGTCACCATTTGGCACCTCTCTGTACCAGACGACAAGTGAAAGAACTTTATGACCTCAGAAAAAGGTAGACCCTTAACCGGACTTGATGTCAACCTCTTGTCAGAGTACAAGATATATCTATGGCAGTTGCCATATGAACTTGTATGACACCCAAGTGAATGGAGTTATAATTCAGTTTGCTATTCTGCAAAGTGAATAATCATAAAGGGTCACCATCTCAATGACAAGAAAACCTGTGCCAAGATGGTTAAAAGCTGAATCAACAAAAACAGTCATATGAAACCAGTTAAAAAAAACTTTGCTGCAGTATACAGAAATAAATAAAACACCACTCCTTCTGCTTTTTAAAATCAGGGTTGGTCTCAGGCAGGAACATGCAGTACACTTGTCTCTCTGGCAGCATGCCCTGTACCAGAAGTAATTTAAATTCTCCAAAATCCCCTCCTCCCATCTAAGACCTGGCAAGGAACAAACACAATATTGATTGCTGTATTTGAGGGCTGGCTGACAGGTCTCCATGCCCAGTGTGATTCAGAGACCTGCAGCAGTCATTCTAAGATTAGCAGACGATTCTCTAAAGAGCAAGCCTTCCTGATCTCTCTTCTGACATGGTTGAGCACTCTTCTCTGCACCACTGGTGCAAACCAGCTCAGATCAGTGTTATTCCAGGGAGTGCCCTACAACAGTCTCAGCTCAGATGGAGCAGACCCTGACCTGATAACCCTCAACACCTTGTCCTTGCTAAGTGAAATAAGCTGTGTGAACCCTGCCTAACAGCAAACAGGCACCATAGCAGCTGGATAAGCATGGCCACCACAACACCACACACAGGGTAAGGAACAGGCTCTTTAGCAGCCAGCCTAAAATGTTAAAGATTTAAACTCTACCTATTAGCGTAATTCTAATTATTACCAAGAACACAATACGCATGCCAAAAAGATGTTCAGAATTTATGACTTTCTCAATCATTCTCTCACTTCGGTCTTCATTATTTCGTGGTGTCATCCACCATTAGAGTCAAAGGAAACTCAAAAAGCCCTATGAAATAAATATGGATGACAAATAGAGGTCAGTGCACACGGCTTTCAAGTTCCAAAACTGCATTAAAATGCAAGGAAAATGTCTGATGATTGTTGCGGTGTATGGTTTCCTGTGGTGGCACGGCATGCCACTGCCTTCCCAGAGAGTGCTGCGGGGGTCTCTTGGGGATAGCAGCTGTGCTGCATCCCACAGCCTCTTCCAGGCTCCCCTCGCTTGCTCCGGCTGGCTGTAGGCCCCACAACACGGTGATGATAAAGGAGGCGAGAAGGCTCCTCGCATGGGGACTGCAGAGGATCTTTATTCCATGGTGACAGGCTGATCCCCAGAGGCAGCGAGCCAGCACATGGCTGAGTCCCCCAAGGCAGAGAGAGGCTGGTGCCCCAAAGCAGAGCAGCAAGCAAGAGAGATAGAGAGCACATCGCATGTGGCCTGGGGTTTATCCGGGGAAGAAGGGGGCGAAGAGAGCACACAGACCAATGGTCTCAGAGCATAGGGGCGGTACATGGGCGGAGTTGGGGTAACAGAACCAATAGGAGAAACGTGAGGGAGTGGTTAGGGCTAGGGGCGGGGAAGGGAGAGCCATGTGGAAAGGGCAGGCAATTTGGTAAGAAAAGGAATGGGGAAATACAACACCACACATGATGGGTTAGGATGGGCTGTGAATTCAGTGACGGTCTAGGGAAAGATGGAGTACTAACAATAACATAGACAATGATTTTAAATGTTTTCTGAATTTTGGTTGGGCTTTTAGGCTCTGTTGCCACATTTACCAAATATCATCCTGTGACACAATGCAGGACTATGACAATGGAGCCCTCTTCTTGCTCAAGAAGGGAAATACAGTCATTGAAAAATACACATAAAAATGCTCACTACTTCAGGGTTTGGCAAAACTCATCCTTAAAAGGAGTTAACAAAATGAAGATAATCCTGTACTATGTATGTCTGAGAAATAAAGTTTATTTTCCCAAGTAAAAGCAATAGCAGAATTTCAGAATATTTTGACACAGTATCAAGCCGTTGCCTCAGATTTTTGGACATTAGTGACTATTGCTCTGAATTTCATTAAATTGTAAATTCAAGGGAAAAAACCATCTACCTTGTTATAAAGCTGCATTTATACAGATATATAACTTTTCATTGTTATAACAAAAATCCAACCAGAGTCCTGTTAATAGCATATACATGTATATAGCATTGCCAAAGTAGACTTACAGTAGGAATGTACATAAAAACAATCTTATTAATTATGACACCAAAGGAACAGAATACTGGAAAGCAAAGTTAGTTTTAAAAATCTGTATTATAATTACAGCAAGTATGATTAACTTAGTAATAACTGTAACTTTGTATAACACCAGGAATCGCATTTACCCAGAAACCTCACGAGAAACACACAAAACAGAACTGGGCAAAAAGAACAATAGGTAACTGCACACCATTTGTTTACAAGGCCTATGACAAGGAGGATGCAAGCAGTAGAGAAAGACACTTAAGTTTTATTAGGTGGGGAAGTAGAATTGGTTACATTCTGGAAAATGAAAGAAACATTCTCTTTTATCCGTTCAAGGAAAGGATCAGCAAGAGTCTGATGTTGCCCAGAGAAATGCTTCCATTGCATCAACTGTGACATGGAAAGTGGTTTCTTTGAATTAGAGTTCCCATGGTTTTGTTCAAGCTGGCAGCTTCTAGATATGGGAGGCTTTTCTGAGGAAGTATCTGAAAAAAATGCAGTAGACTAATCAGAGAAAACTAAGACAGAAAATTTCAGTCTGAATCAGTAAGACAGTTGGTGATAACAAATGAGGGAAAATAGAATAGCACATATAATCATTCTGTATCAACAAAACCCAAACATATATCCACAGTAAGAGGGGGAAGGCTGTTTCTTGCTCAGTGATTGAGGTTATCAAAATCACCATATGCTAGCATAAAGACAAATCCTTTTACACATGGATGGGAAAGAAAATATCTTATCTGGCACTTTCCTTTCCTCTGTCTTCCTAATTCTGTGGCATTTGGCCTGCTCCCATTCTTTAAGTAAATCTCAATCTAGATGTATGTTGCAGCAAAATTCATGCTAGCTTCAATTTCTTCCCAGAGGAATCACCCCAGCCAGCTAAGAATAGTTTGAGTAGCTGTTGCATTGACTCAGCACACTAGATCTGTACACTCTGTACATCCAGATTACGCCAAGTTGTTCAATATACACAATACTGTATATCACAGTAAGGAAAATATTATTGCTGTGAAGCACAAAGAGATTAATTAATTTTTAACATAGGATTCTAAAGCTCCAAATAGTATCAGGTCATTGCAGTGCACATCACACTGATGGCTTTATGATTCATCTGATGCATGGGATACATGAAGAAATAATTCTGTATGGAAAAAAATTGCATCATTACTGTTACTGGTTTAAAACTTGTCATCAAATATTTTCATAGCAGTATTATGTGCTTCTTAGGAAACACCAATGATGTGAGCAGCATGACTCAGAGTATTCCTGAGTTTTTTAAAGTTTCTGAGAGCCCATAAAGACTCATATAAACAAAACTTCCCTTTTGACTGACATATGACGTTTGACGTAGATTTGAAATATATATTTTTTTACTGGCCAGAAGAAAATTTAGAATACATGCATTTACAGACTCTGACTTCCTAATTCCTCAAGTACACTATGATCAGGTAAAACAATAGGCTTACAGCTTTGTAGCTGATCTGAAGGCCAGCAGAATAGCAAGTAACCCATCTGCATGATCCATGCACGGGATATTTCCTCCTTTCAAGTTTTCTAAAGAAGACCTAGCGTGAATGGACTACAGGAGATGATGGTTGTGAGACCTGTATTACATCATTTGGCTCCTCTTTAGTTTATCTTTTGAATCATACTTGCTAGATATGGAGGAGACAAATCAATGAAAGTTCTTGGCTTTTCTGTGCAGCAGAATCTATCCCCAGTAACCTGGAATCTGGTTCCTTGATGCAGTAATTTGACAGTTTTCTGTTCTTAGGAAAGTGTTGTGGTTTGACGCTGGTTTAAACGCCAAACACACGAAATCCAATTATATGCATAAGGGGAATGTGGATTTATTGAGGAAAATGTAAAGAAACTTCGGGGCAAAACAAGGTTCACACTTAAACAGTTGCAATATAAAGGAAAGTTTATTACTAACAGAATGAAAAAAAAGGAAATGGTAAGAAATTAAAGCAAACCTTTAAAAGCCTTTCTTTCTCAGTGCCTCTTTCTTTACTACAAACCTCTCACAAGTGAAAACAAAACAAGAACATGGGATTTTTGGTCAGAGTTGCACTTTAAGAGTTTTTCTATGCTTAAGGAAAAGAGATTCTTCTACTGTGCCATAGAATTTTCACAAACAGTCTTGCCCAGAGAAAATCTGTTGACGTGAGAAAGGTATCTCTCCCATGAATCTTTCAGTCTTCCCACACTGCCAAGTCATGGGCCACAGGAGAAAATGGGGTTTC
>VZTD01001802.1:127250-190172 GCA_013397725.1 Rhagologus leucostigma
GAAAGGGTCGAGAAGGGGTCGAAAAGGGGTCGAGAAGGGGTCGAGAAGGTGTCGAGAAGGGCCCGGGCCGGACCTGGGCCCGGGGCCCTCTGCCTTCGGCCACACCTCGGCCCTTGAGGCAAGAAACAGAGATCTCCCACGCTTGCACAGGCTTCTTATATGCAAAATTGCAAAAGCGCGATTGGCCCAAAAGCCCGTCAGTCAACTCAGGTTCTACCTATTACAGAAAGGGACAGAGACAGCCAGCAGCAGCTGCATTCTGGGGTGATCAGACTGAAGACCATGACTCAGAACAATTTGACTAGGGAGGCAATGAGCCAGCTTGTCCTCTGCTCTTTAGAAAATCAAACCTTCCCCTCACTCTATCATTACCACCACTTAAGTCTAATAATGGCCTTCAGGCTTTTCCTCGATTTACTGCCAAAAGGTTTTGTTCACTGGGACCAGGACCTACCCTTGAAAAAGTCACAGAATCCAAGAGGCCAATGTTGTGGTTGAATTGATGGAAAAAATACGTGTTCAAAGCATAAGATGTCAAGATGTTAAGACAATTGCAAGCTGCTAAAAAAAATTACAAGCACCAGTGTTCATCACAGTAGCAACACAAATATTCTCTGGATTTCTGCAATCCAGGAGCCACACCTGCCTCACTGCATACCACTGGGAAAATGCGGCTAACATTTAACACAAAAGGTGCCTTTCCCACACAGATCCTGTAATAGTACCTAAGTGGAGGATGGTAAATTTAGAACGTTACTTATGCAGAAACAGAATATCTAATTTTTCAATCATTAAAGAAAGATACAAAGATGATTTAGTCAGCATATGGAGCAAAAATAAAGGAGATAATCAAATTCTTATGGCTACAGAAGCCCTGTGCTATCACAAGCCATGTCCTCCCCATTTTGGGTAGAATGATATGAGAAAGAAGCACAAGTCTAACCTATTACCTGGGAACATGCAAACCATCAAGCAAAATAGTATTGGGTCTGCAATACTTCTTTTCTTGCCCCATCTATTGAGAACACATGCTCTTGCACCCATTTCTTGAGTTCTTTTTATGGAGGTTTCTGTGTGCATTAGAAGACATCAGTATTGGTACCATAGTATCACACCTGTAAATAGTGTACATGGATATTTCATGCCCCAAAAAAGAAACATACCAAGGCAACAGACACTCTTTCCTTTAAGAAATTAGGTGAGCTATAAAAATCAAAATGGATAAGATGCAAACATAACTTACTCTCATTTATTGTTTTTAATCCTGCTCTTAACTTAAACCTATATACCTGTACACAGCAAGGTATGAAAACAACTTTGATATGCCAAAAGAACAGGAGACAGGTTCCTACAGAAAGGATAGATGTGAATATTTGCTACTTGGCTTTACAGCTGCCATGGAGTCTTCCAGCATTATCTCAAATAACTATTTTAATCATCATGCATCAGCTTTAGTTAACAGCTCAGAAATGAAGGCTTATATACAGAGAGTTGGCATAGATTTTCACCTGGTATAGCTGTCCTCGGATAAACTGCTTTTTAACTAGCCCTTACCAGGTTTTCATTACTGTCCTTGAATATTTTGAAGCAAAATCCCATATTGTGTCATTTGGTTGTAACAAATCATTAGTTGACTTGGACATAGCTAATTCAAGGACCTAAGAGGCATGATAAATGAACTAGCTGTTACTGCAAGGAATTAATCTTTCTCCTCCTCATTTCGTGAAGGACTCCTACGGATTAGATAAATCAGCCACTATGTGGAAGATTCCATAATGAACCCCTTCAATCCTCTTTTACTGAGCATCAAAGTTTTCTCCAGGGATGGACTATATATTAAGAATGGATTCCTCAGCAGTGGCCAAAGATAATGAAAAACAAACTCACTTTGCTGGTCAATCTTTCCCATACAGTCACACTCAAGCAAGTCATGAGTAACACAGCTGGAATCTTCATGAAGAGTAAAGAGATTTTTAAGCTCCTCAATAGAAAAATGTGTGTGTTCAGATGTCTTGGAAAGGTCTACAACTGCCCCAGAAAGGTCTTGTTTGCTGATCTGTCTTTGATAAATCTTTTCTTCTATTGAGCCTGTATTGAAAAGAAAAACAGATAAATTGGGATAATTTTTGACCAGTATTTACAAAGAAGTCAAATCCATTTCTTGGTAACAATATACATAGGAGATGCTAAATCACTATTTTCAGTTATTTAAGAAAAAGGAAAGCAAAGGCAAGTGAATCAGTGTGATGTCTCCATCTTAACTGAACTCAGAACAAATCTACATTTTTAAAGAACAAATAATATGTATTTTTAAAGAACAAATTACTTCCAAAAACACTCTCTCCCTTTCTTTTATGGACAAAATGTCAACATGTGTCTCACTCTGGGTAAGTTGAGCACCATCTCTGACCTGTGGTTAGCAGCCTGTAGATATGAACAGTATGTTTCTGACCATCTCTCCACACTCTAGCCATTGCCTGAGGAAAGCAAGATGAAGAGCATTAACAGCCTGCTATACAAGGATACTTTAACTAAAGCTTGTAGCCTTCACTGATTGAATTACCAATTCTGCTCACTTGTTCAAAGAGATGTCTGGATAATCCATTCCTCAATAACTCTGTGTGATTGTTTGTGTAAGTTTTCTGGTATTAATTGTAAACAGTTTTGAAAACATAATTTCCTTTCTGCCATTTATGCTTCTCTTCCTTTCTGTATACTAAAGTAGGAAAGTAGGTGTTTCAATTATTTCCTGAAAGAAATGCCCCCTTCATATTTGTTTTCCAAGAATTAACAACTATTTAATATTTCAGGAATACTGATCATTCTCCCTCATCTCCAAAACCGGCTTTTTTTGACAAAATACACCTTTAAAAGTGACTTTTACTTTTCTTTTGAAATTCTAAAAATGGTTGTTTGCACCTCCTTTATTTCTTAAACAAACAAAATGTAAAACTGAGTATATGATCTCTTTTTTCTGAAAATGTATGGCTTACACCCACATACTCAGTACAAACACACACAACAGGGTTTGCAGTCTCCGGCAACCTGTAGCAATTTTGTCTGATTTAGCAGACTTTTTCAAGCAACAAGACAAGTGACCACATGAGGGTACTAATTCACCCTGGGAAGAGGAGCAAGGCCAAGAATCAGAGCTTATTTCAGGTATTAAGGACACAGCATTACTCTACAATAAAAAGTTTCTTACTGAGTTCATAAAAAGATTTTTTTAATTGTTATTTTTTAAGGACTATTTTAACTGAAGACTCTTATGCCAACTAAACAATCCCTTGAGGCCAACAGTGCCTTTACAAGAATAGCACAGCATTGGCTTTCTTTTCTTTCTTTTGGCATCACTGCCATGTGATTTTCTCATTCTTGCAATTCTGATCAGAGTCTCTCCCTTTTTCTCAGGGATTGCAAATCAACAGCAACATTTGCTATGCAATCTAATCCCATTTTCCTTTTCTTTTTAGAAACACAGCAACTCCCCAGATAAAAAGACATCAGGAGACAAAGAGGATACGTGACTCACTCCTCCAAAGAAACCAGAATAAAAATCTTTTTATTTTTTACTGCAAGAGGGCTTCTAATGATCCCAAGATACATATAATAAGACAGAGAAATATTTCTTCTCTTCTTCTCAGAAAGTTTTCCCTCATTATCGTACTTGTCCAGATACAATGTGATAATTGGTAGCAGTAAGACATGTAAAGCCAGGCAATTCAAAATCAGTCAAGAATTCATTTGATGCCCATCCCAACCCACATGTACACAGTTGTTACCAGACCTGAATATCTGTAGCTGGATTCCAGTCGATATCATACAGGATCAAATGAGATGCTCCAACCAGGTTCAGTCCTACTCCACCAGCCTTCGAACTCAGCAAAAAGATAAAAGCTGGGCTGAATTTACTATTAAAAGTATCAACAATATGTTGTCTCTGGGAGACAGGAGTATGTCCATCAAGTCTAGTATAGGAGTATCCATGATGTTTGCATACGTCTTGTAACACGTTTAACGTCTGAGTGTAATTGGATACCAACACAACTCTGTCAAACAGTAGAACAAAGTCATCATCCTAACCCTTGGTAAAATTAAAGTTCAGTAACAAATTACTGAAGACATCTAAGAAAATTAAATTAAAAGTGAAAAATTACTCATCAACCCGAGGTCACTTTTACTTTCTATGAAATAAAACATCTCCTATTAATCAGAAGCACATACTAGATCTGGATGCCTTATACCTGCTGTCAAGCATTCAAATGTTAAATAATTAACGTCTCCCTCTGCAACAGAATTTGGCATAATGCACAGATTGCAGGCATTCAGAACCAATCCCAAAGATAGATTTTTTTTAAAATATCTGTTTATACAAAATAACTGTTGTTAAGACAGCATTTGCAGAGGATGTTGTAGGAGCTAATAAATAACATATATAACTCTATTTACTGAAAAAGCTACTATGACTTTCTACAGAAAAACTCAGAAAATTCTAACAAAAATCATAATGAAAGTCAAGTAGGAAAGCAGAGATTCTTTCCTACGTTTTATGGCTGAAAAGAACGAGGATGAAGACTAGTGAAAGATAGACACTAGGTTTTTTAGAAAGCAAAATCAGTCTGATCCCTTACACTAATGGCCCGAGCTATGTTGGTCTATTTTCTCTGAAATTTTGCCTAAATAGGTTTCAAAGGTCTGAAAATCTAGAATTCCTATCCTCCCAGATACTGAGGATGATTCTACTAAGTAGACAAATATCTTTTGAATTTAAGCCATAAGTAAAAGAATAGGGCATTTTCTGCCAGATCTCGTTTGGAGGTCTTTTGTAATCTAAACTAAATGTAATACATTTCATTATTTTTTAAAAATAATTTTGATTAAAAACAAGTTCTGAAGAACTAGACTAATAATTTCAGGGGAAAATGAAAATATTAACATTTCAGAAGTGGTTTAGAATATTTTTATTATTACAACTGAACTACATCCATTACTTGTTTGTAAAGACTTTGCAAGACTTTTTTTTTTGTCAATCAACACAACATTCACACCTTTGTTTTCACTCAAAAATAGAACATAAACTTCAGATTAGGACTAGAATTGAGTCTGTATATTGCAAAAAATATTTAGTACCAATGAAAGCAGAGAAACCAAAGAAAAATAAACATGAACTGCACTGAATTAAAGCAACAAAACTTAAAGGCATAAAGTAATGCCTCAACTCAGCAGTTCCTAAAGTACTGCTACAGGGAGATGAGCATTTTTCTGACACCCCTGGTTTCACTGACCTACACGAAACAAGCCCAGTACATTCAGCTATTCAGCTGTCATTGGTTTCAATGGATGCTAAGTATATAAACTCCAGCAACAGGCTCAACTTTCTGATTTGTAAAAAGAGTATCTTCATATTCCATTACATCAGTGTCAAGAGATCTGCCATTACGTCCCACTACTGAATTACAGTGTGTGCTATTTAAGCATCAGTTGAAATAAAAGTTAAAAGTTAAATACTTTCGGAATAGCTAGGCTTTAAGGCTTGAGTCCATAAAAATTGTCCTGGGACACCAGGTCATGTGAGATTCCCACAAATCAGCAACTGCACAGAAATTAATCATGTGCGTCCTATTACCCCACGATAAACAGAAGTTTTCCTATATGTCAGTGGCATTTACCACAGGGGAAATTCAGGGCAAGTTCACCTGTTGAGAGTGGCTGCCCTGAATTTTAGAAAAGGCAGCAAGCAGTGGGCAGTTAAGCATGATTAAAGAGGAAATAACTTACAATCTAGTAATGAAAATATTTTAGTGCAATTTAAGAGAGTAACACATCTTCTCAAGAAGATACAAAGCATTGGAAAGCCTCTGCAAGTACAGGATGCAGCACGAGGGCTGTAGCAAACTATCTTACTTGCTTTACAATGTAAAAAATACAGGTATTTGGAAATATCTGGAAAAAATATGAAGAGCATCTTTAAAAATTATGCTATCTGCAAATTCTAGTTCATAATTTAATGAGAAAGCCAGGACATACAACGCAGAAATTAATTTGGCACCCCTGCAAACAGCTGCAATACCTTTATTTTGAATGTTACACCCCCATGCATTTGAAAAGCAAATCAATATCCAGAAGGTCACTCCCATTACCTCCCTTCTACCTTTGTTTCACACTTGCCTTTCAGAAGAGTTTAGCTCATGGATTGCTGCTAACAACTTCACCAGCACCTGCAATTTTCCTGAATCAGTTTCAGAGAAAGTGTCCGAAGTGTAATCTTGTGGGAAGACATCTATTACACCTTCATAGAGGCTGGACTCATCATATTCCTCAGACATAGCATCACGGCTTTTTTCCTGTTGAAAATAAAAGGATTAAAATTCCATATCCCCTCTAACATAATTTTTTTTTACGATTGCTATATTTTTATCACAAAGACAAAAGGAGGCATAAATAGCTGCCATAAAGCAATGTATTACGTGAGCATGAGCATGACAACCTCCCAACACTGGATTGAAAGCAAAGTTTTAAAACACTTAACAGTGTTTATTTTAGTTTACATCCTCTAATCTAGGACATTGTTTGCAGCTAAGTAGGAAGTTGAAATACTTAAATCTGAAAAATGTGTACAACTTTTCTACTTAAACAACCACACAAATGTATTTCCACAGTAAAGACATATCTAAACCTTGGGAATGAGAAGGAAATCAATACACTGTTTATTCTTTCTAAATCCCATAATATCTTATTATGAAACTTCCCAATCATTCACTCTGTTTAGGAAAATACTGTCATTAAGATTCAGTTATACTGCTGGAAATGAAGAAAAGCTAGCAAGCAAAACCAATAAAATAGCAGAAATACAGGTAATATTTTGCTGTACTTAGAAAATCAATGTTCCACAGGGAGGAAAAAGCCAGACTACTCAAATGCCAAAACCACAACGGCAGTGAATGACTTGCACATAACAGTCCTTTCCATCCCTATATTTAATAAAGGCTTGTGTTTTTGTATATGAAAAGTTTCTAATGCTTATACTACGAAGTAAAGGTAATGAACTTTACTTGGCAGTGCTGAAAGTTACAGGGATACTGCACCATGGATATTCCACCAAAGTCATGAAGTACGTCTTTTAAGAAAGATTTACATTTCCACTCACTTTACTTGGATGTCAGCTAGAGGCCATAGAAGCTACTATTACCAAGTTCTAACTATCATACTAATTGCCTATAGGAATAAGAACATTTCTATATATACAATCCCAGGAGAAGTGGTAATGGAGACATCTAGTACCACTGACATCTTGAGCCTGCAGCTCCCAGTGTCATTAAGCTTGAAGAAGTGAAATTATCATGTGGACAGGGAGGTTTCAGAGAAACCAGCAAAGTACATACAGTAATCTCTAGTTAACAGTTTTCTTTGTAAAATTCGTATTTATATGTATTTTTACAAATATTCAGAGACAAGGTTGAGAGGGAAAATACATTAAGAGAAAACAGCATGAGGCAATAGGAAACTGGTGAGATACCTTCCCTGAGTACATTCAGATTTCCTAACATTTGTGCTTTTGTAAGCAGACTTCCTAGAGCAAGTTGTACGTGAGAGTAAGGAAATTACCTTAAGCAACATGCACATTGACCATAACACAGTTTTAGTGACCTGTGTCTGCAGAAATGACTAACGGCAGGCACACACCCCCATGCAAATAGATACCTTTATAGCTTTAAACAGAAGACATGGATGATTGCAAAGTTTTTTCAAAGCTCCTATACATATTAGGTGAGGACTACTTTCTAGCCTGCCTTGTAGACAGGATGTAATAACACGAGAACTAAGCAGTTTTCGGTACAATTCAAGTTGCAGTGCTGTTGGTTGGCAGAAGATTATGCTCTCCTTTTTGGGGGGCAGAAATTTGTTTATAACCTCCTGTGTTCTTCTTAGAATAAAGAGTCCAGTGAGGCGTGTGAGTTCTGCTGCTCTTTTTACTCCTAATTCCTTTTCCTCCTAAAACAACAAAGCACAAAATTATTTATAGTCTTGCATTTCATCAGAACAATATTCTGTATGATTTTAATTAGGTATTTAAATAATGTTTTAAAAGTATGATACCACTTTTTAACATGGGACTGTAATGACCAATTCTTCTTCAATTAGTACCACTGCATTATCTTAGTTCTATGTCTGGTTTCTAAAGTCTTAAACAAAGGAAAATAATGTCCCAGATGACATCCAAGGCTTGAATTGTATTCTAGAATTTTTCGAGATGCAGTGAAAGCATGCAGACCTCACAGTACTGTGGAGAAACTAAGAATGAATGAAGTACTGTCACATGGCAATGCACACGGCATTTAGGGGAATGCAGGTGCTGGAAGCACCATTGTTGCCTGATAATTAATAGGCAGCCAAAATGAGGTGATTTTAACCTGTGTACTCTTTCTGCTCCCTCTGGAGAACAAGTGACTTTAAGTCAAATAGGAAGGTGAAAAGCTTCAGGTACTATTAGTAGTCCAGAGCTTCACTTTACTCTATAGAATGCAAATTTCACTTTACTATGAATTTTCTTCTATAACTGAAGTTTTTAACCAAATACCTCTGTTGCTGAAGGTTCTCTAGATCTGACAATTGGTTCCTCATATATCTTTCTATATGTGGATAAAGAACCGAGTATTCCTGGATTCACAAACTCTATTAATGCATAAAATTCTTGCAAGTCATTTTGGATCGGAGTACCTTGAAAGAGAAAAAAATTATTCTGGAATTGGTAATTTTCTCTTTAAACTGATGGAAGTACATTGAATGCAGGGTTTCAGTTAAGAATGCATCTTGAAAACAGATGTTTTGTGTCAATGTGAATTACTCAGTCCTGAATTGATCTAAAACTTTACCAGGAATAACAAGATACTGTACTACTAACTAAACAGACTGAAGATCTAACTGTTCTGACAAAAAGAATTTAAAAAGTCAAGTTCTAAATCAGTTTTATTAAATAACTACAAATGAAAACATTGAGTGTATGCAGAGTCCTGATTCCCCTACAGAAGATCCAAGGCTCCTTGCTTGCCCCTGAAGACTAGCAAGTTTTGCTTTTATGTAAAAAAAATTGGGAATAACCTGTTTTTACAAGACCTGAAATTTCTTCATTTAATACCCATTGCCAAAATTCCCACTGATCTCCTGCTGTATTTAGAATATCTTTTTCTTTTACCCCAACCTAGCACTATCAACATAAAAAACCATTAAAAGTAACTATAGATACTAACCAGTAAGGATAATTCTCCTCTCACAAGACAGACTAGTAAGGGCTGTAGTTGTCTTAATAGTGCTATTTTTCAGACGATGTCCTTCATCACAGATTAGGAGGTTAAATTCTACAGCCTGAATTTGATCCAAAGATCGCAATATCATCTCGTAACTGATTATCATAACTGAATAAAGTGGAGAACCAATGAATTCTTCTACTTTGTGGTCCTGCAGGCATAAAGGAAAATACATCATCCAACTATTTCTTTGGAGATCACATCCTTAAAAATCATCACATTCCTTAAAAATCCAGTAACTACAGAAATATCTTCTCGCATGACACAAGGTATTTACTGTCTTCTTCATGACTTCAGATTATTGATTCTTTCCTAATTTGCCAAGGAGATCTGATGCAGCAATTTAGAGTTTTACCACCTCATTAAAAAATAATTTATTATTCTTTTAAGCCTTCAAATCCTCTGAGACACATTATCATGAAGGTGAAAAGCACGGAGTTCCTGTAACAGCTTCCCAGTGTTGGCATTTGGGTGAGCTTCCAATGAATAATTAAAGCCAAGATAATAGAGAGACACAGGTAGCTACTTGTATATTCACTTTGGATCTCAGCCTGGTAATGTCCAGCAGGAAGTTACCACATTCTACCAGAATTCCCTTTGTAGTTTTTAATTGACTATTATATTATTGAATATGATATTATATTGATATTATTTAACCTATTGAATAGGTTCTTGGTATCGGATTGTAGAAGCAAAGTTCAGGTTGCTCAGAGCTCATTTGGGAGGGATTCTGCAGGAAGCTTTCATGGAGGCCAAAGGAACTCACAAGTACCGGGAGTTTTTCAAGAATGCTCTTCTGGAAGCATGAAAATAGTTCATCTCCTTTAAAGATAAGGGAAACAGGTGAAGCAAGAGACCCCCTTGGCTTAACTGCTAGCTTCTGAGTCAAAATCAAAAGCAAAGTGTACCAGTGACAGAAATGTGGATAAATACCTCTTGAGACCTACAAGGGCATTGGCCAGGGCCTGCAGAGATGCAGGCAGAAAAGCAAAAGCTCAGCTAGAAATTAATTTAGCCAGAGACATCAAAAACTGCAAGAAACGGTTCTTTGGGTATATAAAAAACAAGCAGAAACAGAAGGAAAATATTGGCCCACCGATAAACAGGAGAGGTGAATTAGTCACAGCACTTTCTTCATCTCTGTCTTCACCAGCAGTGCTGGGTCCCCCACCCAGGGAACAAAAATCCAGGCTGATGCAAATACAGACCCACCAGCATCAGTGAAGAGTGGGGGGTGAGCTATTACAGGAGCTTGACCCCTATGGATTAATGGGCTCTGGCATTGCCCAGGGGTGTTAAGAGAGCTGGCTGCAAGGCCACTCTGCATAACTTTTGGAGAAGTCAAAGGAGAGCAGGGGATGTCCCAGAGGACTGGAAGGATAGTATCACCCCCATCTATAAGTAGGGCTTAAAGGAGGAACTTAAAGTTATGGAATGAATCTTCATGGGAGCTCTCACAAGTCAGATGAAGCACAGGATTGGGAAAAGCCAACAAGAACTCAGTAAGGACAAATTGAGGCTGACAACCCTGATCACCCTCTGTGACAAAGTAACCTGCTTGGTTGATGTGGGGTGGGTGGTGGACACTGCCTGCCTGGATTTCTCCAAGGCTTTCAGTACGGTTTCCCACAGCCTCCTCCTGGAGAAACAGATGGGCTATGGTGTGGATGAGTGCTCTGTGCAGTGGTGGGAACTGGCTGACAGGCGGCACCCAGAGGGTGCTGGTCAATGGCTCCTTTTCAAATGGTCAGCGTGGCACGAGTGGAGTCCTCCAGGGATCGATGCTGGGCCCAGCGCTGTTTAATATCTTCGTAAGTGATCGGGAAGACGGGATCAAGCGTACCACAATGAAGTTTCCCAATGATACCAAACAGAGTGGGAAAGTGGACACTTTGGAAGAGAGAGCCGCCCTGCAGGAAAATTTGGATAGGCTGGAGAGTGGCTAACAAGAATCCAGTGAAGTCCAGCAAGGGCAAGCGTAAGGTCTTGCACCTGGGAAAACATAACCCAGGTGTGCAGCACAGGCCGGGATCTACCCAGCTGGGGAGCATCTCTGTGGAAAGGGATCTGGGGATCCAAGTGGACAATCAGATCACTATGAGCAAACAGTGCTGTGCTGGCAAAGAAAGCCAACAGGATGCTGGGCTGCATCCACAGGGGCATCACCAGCAGAGATCAAGAAGTCATCATCCCACTCTGCTCAGTGCTCATCAGGCCACATTGGAATACTGTGTGCAGTTTTGGTCCCTGCTGTGCAGAAAAGATGTGGACAGGCTGGAGAAGGTCCAGAGAAGAGCCACGGACTGGGAAGCCTGTCACAGGGGAAAAGGCTGAGAGAACTGGGTTTGTTCAGCCTTGAGAAAAGAAGGTTTAGGGAAGACCTTATCACCATGTTCCACTATTTAAAGTGAAGATGGAGACTCCCTTTTTACAAGAAGTCACATGGAAAAGACAAGGGATGATTGGTACAATTTACTCCTGAGGAAGTTCCAATTGCACACGATGAAAATTTTTCACAATGAGAACAATCATTGGAATCATCTCCCCAGGGGAGTGGTGGAGATTTGGCTGGACAGAATGCTGGGCCATCTTGTCTAGACAGTGTTTTTACCAAGAAATGTTGGATCACATGATCCTTGAGGTCCTTTTCAGCGGGGTATTCCACGATTATTCTACAATTAACTTTGTTACTAGCCCTTAACATTGATGGGTTGGCCAACAGGTAAGCTCACCCTGGGACTCAGAAAAGAAGAGTCCATAAGTAGCCCCAGAAAACATGTCTGTCTACTGGTAGATTTCTAATCCTTATATTACCAGCCAGAAAATGATTGTGACTATCTCCTCTCTTATATCCCCTCAAGCCCTTTTCCTTCAACAGACACCAAGAATTTTCATGTCTACTGAAGGAAATGCACACACTAAATACTCACTGTAATGGGACAGTGAGCTTCCTCCAAAAATGTTTCCTAGAAATAGCTACATTTCTGTGCAGACTTGTAAATGTACTAGGATTGTTTACATGTCTTGCAATTATGCATAAAAATGGAAAAACCTACTGTGGGCACATCCCTTACGTTTCCACTTGGCTCCAGATGCTAATTTCCTGAATGCTTCTTCCTGTGTCCTAACAGTATTCACTAACTTAGCAGGCTATGGGTGCACCTGACAAGCTGAAGAACCTCTTTAATTGTGAAAGCAAATCAATCTAGAGCCTTAGAAGGCATTTTTATTTCCAAACAAGATCAGTTACCAAACACAGACAACTAAGTCTGGAGCCAGATGGTGTAATACATTGTAAAAGCAGCACCACTTAATTATCACAACCTTTAGAGCCTCCTAGCAGGTGATTCAGATGAATCTATGGGATAAGTCCAGCACATTAATCTCACAAAGTGCCATGCAGTAGATCAGTCCCCCACATGCTGCTCATGAAAAGGCCCAGCGTGTCGGAGGAAGCAAGGAGTACTAAGGACCAGGTAACAAGGACATGCACCCATTTTCCCCAGGTATTTGGGACTGGACTTGAGCTTTCCTGTTGTTTCCAGGACTGTCGTTAACTGCCTGTTTTCTTGTTGTATTTTTACTGCCATTTTCAAAACAGGAGCAGAAAATTTTCCAACACAGGAACAGAGACACAGAGGAGCCCTGTAGGGAAGACCCAATGTTGTCCCAGCCCAGTATGCAGGCTCCACATTGCAGCCTTGAAGACAGAGGCAATGCCTCTCTGAGCTTCTCTTGGGATGGTCCACCATCAGAACATGCCCAGGGTTCAGAAATCATTTTCTTTTCCTACACTTTCAGGTTGTGAGCTGAGACTATGGGGGAAGTGCTGAGGCACTGGGGAACAGCCTCCAACATCCCTCCCCTGGTAAAACATCAAGTGTTCAGGACAGTTTGAACTCCTTAAAAAAAAAAAAAAAAGGAAAAGAGTCCTTACTTATTACAAGCCTCATGCAGCCAAATACAGTGTATTTCCTACTGCATGTAACAACAGCAGTGGATGATGGATGAAAAATTAAAATAAATTTACAAACTAATTTCAAGTAATTAATTGATACTCTTAACTGGCTGCAAGATATGTCTGTATTATAGCCTCCATTTTAACAATTACCCAAAGTGACTTGACAGGTTTAAGCGTGTTGCCTGGAGCCACATATGGAGCAATTGTCAATCAGTATTAGAAGGCCATAATGTCCCAGACTTCCTCTTTGAACAGACCTTTCTTTGCACTAGTTCAAATCCAATGTAGCTGCTGAAGTGTAAATTCAAAAATGCTGAATCATAAGATTCAAGCAATGTAAACCTGTAATTAATTATTTTTCCAGATATTTTGACTTAAACACCAAATCAAAACAACTCCAGTAGGAAGCGATACTCTGCAGACAGATAAAGGAATTATTCTCTCAAACACATCGCAAATGCTGATAATATGAATTAACAAGACCTAAAAGCAACCTTTATGGGGATGCCTGCATTTTAAAAGCAATGTTCTCTACATGGCATTTGCATTTTAACATAATTAAACTGTAATTACATTTTAAAAGCAGATAATATCCCAGTGTTTTAAAAGGTCTATTACTGAAGGGTTAGGATCAGTTTGTGGTGTTTCAGTGTGAAAGCGAGGAAAACATTTTAAAAAGTCTGCCAGTTCTTTGAATGCATTCCTCATTGACAAGAACAGAAAAAAATGTTTGAGACAAGCTCTTCCTTTTAAGTTATACTGGAGAAGTAACAGTATGGTAATTGCTGTTTTTCCAGAGAAGATAGACAGTAAATTATTTTGAAATACCTCATTATACCCCAGGTAAGTCATATTGTGTCTTCCTTTTGCATGACAATGTATTCCATGGTATTTGGGAACACAATCTTTAAAGTTGCTGAGTGTCCCCAATCAAAAAGGTCCAATGAGATGAGTAAGAGTGCTAAAGTTATTTAAATTTAAAGAAAATGAAAGCTACTATCATTTTGGGGCATAGTAACTGTCATCAAATTCAGGCTTTCTCCTCCCAACATTATTCATAAAAACTGCAAGAAAACGTTTAATTATCTCTAACTACCCTTTTAGGTTAAAATGTTGCCATATTATATTTTGCCTTGTATCCGTTTCTCTTAGGAAATTTCATATCTCCCATCCTAACCTATATTATATTACAGTTCCTGACAAGTCAGTTTGCTTCATTTCCACAACCTGAAACAAGTTACTAAGAAAAGTAAATGATGCAAAATACACCTATTACACATGCATTGTCTTCAGTGGAAGATCAGCAGTTTCAAGAGTTTGGCAATAACGAGCCAAATTTAAAGAAATAGTTATTGTTACAAAATTTTGTACAGTCTACCAAGAAGTAAACTTCCATTGAAAACTTCTGTTTCATCTAAAATATTCCTTCTTCCATATAGACAATAAGGATAAAGCAAGAAACTAAAGGCAAATCTGGGTGATGTTGGAACTGGATAACCTTTAGAATGAACTACTATTTGTTTCATCGGTCTACCTATATGGAATTATTAGATTAAAAAATAATTTTGGAATATATGTATCTTTATCTTTGTTGCAAGCACCAATGCAGGTACTGTAAGCTCTCCACTTCTTTGGGACTTGTGAATGTTAATGCCAGCTGGAACAGCTTCACTATAGGAGGAGACAGGGATCAGCGTCATTCTGCTTCTTAATAAGATTTGTACTTGTCTGCATTCTTCTAGAGACGAGAGATAGTCTCATTACCTAACACTGAGACTCTAGGCTTGGTAACTCATGAGACTTTAAATCATCCCAACAGAGATCTAATTCTTGACAGTGACAGTAAAGGGAATAACCTCCTGAAGTACCCCAAAATAGGCAGCCAAAACAAACCAGAAGTTTTCAGTGCAGAACAAAAGCAACTACCACAGAAACAGACTACAAGGTAGATGCTTTGGTATGTAAAGCAGGGAAGGTGTGCACTTTGAGAGACAACAGAAAACTCCTTAAACTGAAGAGGCACAGGGAGGAGTGTGTCACCTTTTACAGCTTCACAGGTGAAACCAGGGGAAAGGTAAGACAGATATATGCTACCTGTGAGCTTGAGTTATGACCTGCTGACTGACAGCAAAATACCCATATGGACAATTATCTGAAGAATAAATAAAGTATTACAAATAAATATTAACAGAGAATTACTAGGCTTGGTCTCTAGTTAAAAAAAAAAAAAAAGAGGACAAAAAATCATAATTCCTATATTCTGAGCCAATAATGACCTAATCCTCTTTTGTAAATAAATCTTACCTGATCAACTGTAAAGACTTTGATCCTTTCACTTCCCAACCATTTCTGAAATTCTTTTTTCCAGTTTTTCACCAGACTCCCAGGGGTGACTACCAGTGCTCGCTTTAGTACAGGTTTGCATCCATAGGGCCCTTGACGCAGAAGAGTCCAGACAAGTGCAATGCATTGCAGTGTTTTTCCTAAGCCCATCTCATCAGCAAGAATAGCTCCAAATCTGCCACTAACTCTGTAAGATGTAATGAGTCGGTGGTAACTTTTTAAAAGACATATCTATAATCTTTCACAACTGGTTTAGGGATTTGCTTCTGTGGTTGTTTTATGAAGTATAAAGAACCTATTTATACTTATCACGGTACTGTAATAAGTATATTGTAGGTTTTTATTCAGTTATATTAGAAGATCTTAGAATGAAAATTCTCATTTTCTACAGTAACTCATTAGTCCTCTAAAACTAAAGTTTAAATCTGCTTTTAGAACTAAAATTATTATCTAATACCTTAAGGAATCTAGTACTTGAGAAAACACTTTTGAAAACAACGCTGTATTTTTTTCAACAGGTTGAAATAACATCTTTTTTATTCTAAATGCCTGAATTATAAATTACACTAATTATTTTGAATTACATGAAATATAAATCCCAGAAAGCAGTGTTTTTCAGCATGGTTTTGATTATATCTGTGTTTACAAAACTTGGTACGTAGAAATGACAGGTCTCTTGGTACACTAGCTTCTCATGACATCTGGCAAAATCATGGTAAGTGTGATGCTACATTTAGGTCAGAAAAAACTTGTGCAGCCTCTTTTGGGAGAAAATTACTAATATTAATTAACTGAACAATTGCTCAAAACTTTCCAAGATGTCACATTTCAAACATGGGTATGAAAATACTATAGGTATTAAAAGCCAAAAGAATAATTATTACCTTACCTCATTCCCATTACACATTCATATAGAAATATAATTCCTTCTTTCTGATGTTGGCGGAGATTATTTGCAATATAAGGATCTACAACTACATCCACCACAGGTAAACCAGCCTTATTGAACATCCACTGATGACTTGAATTTGGTCGTGGCATAACTAGAGAATCTTGAAGTTCAAAGCATAATCAAGTATTACACAAAAGCATTACTTTTAGTCTGTTAGCAAAATCTGTTAGGGTTAAAGTCAATGATCTAATGACTGTTAAAAATACTGTTTAATATATTGACCATTCTCAGACTGAAAATGCATTTATAAGTACCTAGATTGCCTTCTACATAAAAACGTTCTTTTAAAGAGGTTTTCCAAATAGTTTGTATTTTTCTCAAAGGTAAAGGTGATAAACAGAGAAATAGGAGGGTTTTTTTCTGATGAGGTGAAACTGCCTACCTAATAAAAGTTGCATGATGACTTTGAATTCATAGAGTTAAATTAGAAGTTCCAAAATACTTCTGAATTGAAAGTCTAAGAAAAAAATCATAAACAATGACCTACATAAAATCTAAATACTGCATTTCAAGGGGATATTCTTGTAGCTGCCCAGAAAGAGTTCTCTGCCCAAGAAACAGAGATAAAAGGCACTGACTTGCTGAAGAAAAATAAGGAAGGATTAAGCATGAGCTGACAAAGACTGTCACAGTGCATGAATAAAAGAAGTTGACAGGTTTGAAGACATACAGAGGCAAAGAGAGAATGAAGTATTGAGCAACATCTGAATAAAAGTTTTGCTTGCCATAATCTGTTTACAAACATCATAATTTTGCTAGACAATGTCCATACTGGGTTGCTTCTGCTGCTGCTACACACCTTCACTGAAAATTGTATTGTCAGAGGACAGAATGTGAAAGCAATTTATAGCTTCTGGTATTTTTATGTCACTAGAGTAGATCTATACTGATAATTTATTCATGGGAATAGGTTGGTTGAAGGCTTGTATCAGTCAGGAAGATTTTGTTTCCTACTGACAAAGGGTTGAGTTCTGATGGATTAAATCAAATTGCATGTGTATATATGTGGGGGCCAGTGGCCCGTAATACAAGGGATAGAAATCCTCTCCAGGTTAGGGTGAACTAAAAAGCCCTTTCCTAGGATGCCGTTTCATTATTCAAAATGCATCCCAGTTCTGCTTCCCCTGTTGGCCTCCCCGCCCCTTTATACCTTACCTGTTCCTTCCCTAGAAAATTCTCCCTTCCCCACTCTCCCATTGGACCTTGTTCCCTGCCACTCACTCAGATTTTCCCATTGGCTCCCGTACCCTAGTCCCGCCTATGTACTGCCTCTGTCCCTGATGCTTTCCCTGCCTCTGTATATAGGCTGGAACTTTTCCATCCCTCGATGTCTTTGTCCCTGGCCTGCTTTCAAGGTAGAGCTGAAATAAATCTCTGCTGTGGAAATTCCACACAAAGACCCTTCCTGCCTCCTTGCCGTCTACCTGTCGGGAAGCGATCCAGAGTGAGTGCGTGTGTCTGTGTGAATGCAGTGACTGCCAAACAACTTTCTGCTGGAGTCGGATCAGGAGGTTGTAGCACTCCACCAGAACACCCCTCAGATTCCGACATATATATTTAAGAGTCAGTGACAAAAAGAGAACTTTTCTGACACAAATTTGGATGAAAATGAGGAAGAAACAAGGCTTGGATAAACACTGGACTAAAAGCTTAGAAATTTTATGTGGAAGACGTAGCTTTGCATCTTTGTCACTGTGCTCTGTTCTGCTGGCTTTCCATTTTGTAGAAGCTGCATTTTAATCAACTATAATCAGACTTCAACATGAAAACCTCTGACTGTTTCAATATCAAGGTCCTGGTCTTGAAAATTATCCCAGTAACTTCTGCAAGCGGTTACGCAATCAGGCATAAAATAATGTGATTCTCCTGTGTAAGCAAACCTGAAGACTGAGAGAGTCCAACCTATTGATGCGTTGAAGGCTCCCAAAATCTGATAGGAGGTATTCAAATTCACCAGAATGTCACAGAAGACAACTAGAATAAAATGTAACTTTTCAACAAACAAGTGCAGAAACAGTAAAGAAGTTAATTTATGTGCTGAATATATTGGTTTTTTTTGGTCAGATTTTCAGTTAGAATGTTAATGCAGCATCACCTTGCAACCACAGGAAGGAACATTCTTAGATAAAATGTAATCAAGTTAAATTAAGACCAGAAGCTGGTGCTAATCAGGATGCCCTACTAAAGGGCCAGTGATATCACTAATTACCACTTGATTAAGATTTCATTGTTTATTTACATAGCAGCTAGGTAACAGCTTCAAAAAGTCCCATAGTATCAGGATATGAGGTAAGAACTAGGACAGAGGTATTAGAGTAGGAATGTAGAAAAAAAGTGTATTTTTTTAAATAATAATTGCTCTGCTTAGCAACATTTGTTACACTCATTATCTCCCATCTGAAAGAAAGAGCCACCAGCAGAATACAGCTCCTAAATGGTTTGTAGACAAAAGAATACTTCTGCTTAGATAATCAATGCCACTTCCTGCAGCTATCAAATGTTTATAGGGTCCCTCTTACACAGCTGCTTAACCAGCCTTTTCCTATACAGTATGTGAACTCTTACGGCTCTTCAGCACACCATACTTCTAGCACTATAAAACTCAACATTTATTCCAAAACATATCTGGTTGAGTTTGAGTACTGTAGTTATACTCACTGGCTGAGAAGGATCAGGAATTGTCAGAAGCAATTCTCTGAAAGTGGCATAACTTTTCTATTACTGATCCTCCTCTGTAATTACTGTGCTGCCACATTATGGCAGTGCTTCACTGACCCCAGTGGGAAGCTGGAACTCATCTAGAACTTCTGGCATGTGTCAGATTGTTTCTCCAATCAATAAACTAATTTTCCTTGGAAAAACTCTCTGAAACTACCCTAATGTGTTTCCACAGCCATCTGTAACAACTATGTGAAACTTTATGCAGTGCAGAGTATTTTACTGGTTAGAAACACACATGACAAAATCCTAACATTGTTAAACACTAGTACTGTAGGTCAGAAATACTTCAGTAATACATTGAATTACACATTCAATATTTTTTGAAAGTCAGAGGATGTTTAAAGAAACTTAAAAATTTCAATCTTACTTGAAGCATTTGGATCATGGCGAGGTTTGCAGCTTTGAGAATCTTTGAGCATATTCTCTTTAGTACTGGGTTGACAGACATTTTTGAATGGTTTACAGAACGGTTTTGTATTAGTTTGAGATAATGCAGTTGGGACTGTGTCATGAGTCCCTATTCCAGCCTGAAAACACCTGCCACTGCTGAAATCATCTGCTGAAATTACACCCATCACTTCAATTTCTTTTCCGCCAACCATCAGTGTTTGACCTTCATCAAGACCTTCTAGCTCTTTAGCTTTATATCCAGTACCTAAAAGAACATAAAAATGAATTAATTAGGACAACACAGCATGTACTACTTCCTTAACACCAGTACGCATCTGCAGGAAGGAAAAACTGTGCAAAGGTATCTGATTCTGAAACGTTTGATTGTTACACATAAAGCCTTTCCCTCCTTAACAGAGTGACGTGTGAGTGCTAATAATCAGAATTAGATAGCAGAGTATATGAGCAAATATTCAGTCATCCTCATCACCAACCAAGTCTACTGAATGTCAAACAACTGTTCAAGAGATGTTTTAAAAATTAGCCCCACATTGTAAAATCCAGCAGTTTGCCTTAATAACCATCCTAGGTCCTTTTCCCTTTCTTTCACGCCCCAAAAGAACTCTCCTAACCCCTCTCACTATTGATCTAAACAGAATATTCTACTTTTAAAATAATTCTAAATTAGTTTTTTTACACTTAAAGATTCAGATGCATCTGAAATCTTCACTTCTACATATGCTCTGGAACATGCTCTGATTATTGCCAAGATTTATGAGTAAGTTCAATAGCTGTTAGGCTCGGTCAGGTGGGCATTCTCAGAGCAGCTACAAATACTACTGGTCTCATTACAAAACACAGCTACAGCTGCCGCTTCCTTTTAAGATAACAATGTAGGAAAGAGTGGGGGTTCCTTCTTTTAAATGGCAGTCTACTGGTTGAAGCTCTCACACAAGAAACAGAGGACATATATAATTTATTTTCTTAACTCAGAGAGGTCAAAGCCACATCTCTACTTCAGAATTCTTTACCTCAATTGTTGAATTTGTGTACATTTAGATAAACAGGCTTGAATCCTTAGTCAAGCCAAAAAAAAAAAAAAAAGGCGTGAATGTGTAGACCAGCAGTTAAATCAGTCAGCTGTGAAGAAAGAAACAAGGCCTCCCAAGGCACATTTTATCCAACAAACACCACATATAAAGACTCCTGGAAGCTGTTTGCAAAGCTCAGGTCTGCCACTTCTAGGAATGTGAAAGGTTGGAAGGTGAAGGTCTGGATTTGAATTCCTTTAAGAGGAAAAAATTACTGAGGTGTTTCACAGTCTAAGCAAGTGCTGAAAAATAGTCTGGCCAAAAGGGAAAGGGAGATACTTTTCTTCCTTTCCTCTGAAAGTATTCAGAAAGCACACAGTGAACCATGTTTGGTTCTTGAAAGAACACTTGCTTTCAGGAAAAAGCTGAAGATGTCTGAACACAAGAGAATATATGTGTCTTCCTGAGCAGGGTGCTTGGGGACGGTATTTATGATCTCCTTTGCTCTGCATTTTTGTTTTCTGTTATTACCTCTACATAGCTTCAGGCTGAACATACTGAATACAGGCGTGTATCCCTGTGCAGATTCTGGTCAGAAGAGTCTAATCCTAAGACAGGATGGGCTTTAAGGGTACATGGAAACTGGGAAGGCAAAAAGCAAACCTACAGAGCTCAACTGTTTATGCAGCTGCCAGAAATAACCGTTTCTGTAACATACAGCAATTTACAAGAGAGCACGTCCTAAATTCTTTGCAATGCATTATTAAGGAATTAGGACATTGCAGGGGAGAAGAGAAAGATGTTCTGCTGCCTCAAAAATGAGCTATAATCTGTGCTGATTTTAGGTTCCCTTGTGCCATCCTTGATCCAGCCCTGGTAAGCCTAAGGAAAAAAAGAAAAATTCTTCCTTTGCCTTTTTCTTCCCATTTAAAAATAATAATCCCAGGGACTCATACACACTGACTAAAAACTTCCCAGTATTATATACAATTTTGGAGGTAAGCACCACTACTGGACCTTTCCTTCTCACTCAGTGAGCCAAATAATAGCAGAAATTTAAAACTCACACTGCTTAAATTGGTCAATTTATTATTTTCTTAGAATCAGGAAGAATTGAAAGCAACTCTGAATGGGCAAGTTAGCACTAATGACATTGGTATTGTTGTGCTCTCTGACACCATCAAACATGGTGAAAAAACTTTTACCAGAGAAAATCATGATGTTCATTTTTCTATTGTGTTTGCTGCTAATTCAAGAAGACAGGACTTGAGAAAGCACAAGAAGAACAGGGTGGTGGCTGATGCATTCCAGGCATTACTCTCTTTCGCTCTGCCTTTTTCAAAAACAAGCAAGTCTGTACATATATTGCTTTGCTATAAATAAATTCAAATTAACTTCTAAGTCACAGACTGATTTGCAAATCAAAACTGCCTGGTCCTAACAAGTCTCACAATGTCACGATTGTAACAAAAGAGCAGAGAAGCCATCTCTGACCTAAAATAAATCAAATTATGCTCTGCAGAAACATTGTCCAATCCTACTCCCTTACAGAATATCTTTGGCTCCATTAGCAAAGTTAATTCTTGCTTTCCTTTCAGTAAGAAATTACTGCTTCAAGTTGACGGCAGCCTATGGTTTGCAAGACTTATTTTTAACTCTGATATCAACCCAAACTATGTCTTACAGCAGCAGCTGCTGCTAAAACTACAAGACTAAAAATTGCTACACAGTTGACTTTGGCTGGGCTGGAAATGTTGCTGTTTGCCTGTCTTTCCAACAAAGATAGTATTTTTAGCTGTTTGACTGGCTGGAAAGTAGAGATCCAACCTCTGAAATTCCTGACTGCCCTACTGGTGACTGGAATATCTACAAGAAACTTACCTGTATCTTTTCCCCAGATTTTAACTCCTTCACTTCTGCATTACGTGAGCAACTTAAATCAACTACTCATCCCTCATTTGGCATTTCTGAATTAGTACAGCCGTTGATTTCCAGATCCTCTCTTTGGACTAGCATTTGGTGTTTCTGTGAATAATGTTATTCAGCCTGCTCCAGCCTCCCCCATGCATCTGCCTTATATGTAATAAATATAAAGCTTTCTTGAAGTCTTCCCCCACCTCCCCCCCCCAAGAAAAAAGACAAACCAAAAGCAAACCCAAAATCTCTACTGTTTTTTCATCCTGTGATCAACATTGGTATGAAGAACTAAAATATCTAAAGAGCTGGGTCTGTGTTATTCAAAGCACAGCGATTTTCTGCCAGGTGTTCCCTTGAGCAAGTATGCAATTCTACAGTACCTCTGCCAATGTCTTTGCCTTCCATATCTTTCAATATTACTGACTTTCCTTTTGTAATAAGAATAGCATCTCCTTCCCACTTCTTGTGCTTTTTCTTTGATGCCTTACACCACACGACACTGAAATATTTCGCAAGGCAGTCAGGTGCTTCCTGAGCTGCTTCTTCCTTTGCTGTCCCTGATGTTGGCAAATACAGTGCATCTAAAAGGGAAATAAAATAACAAAGAATATCTCAGGTTCTCCTGATAGTGTACAGTCTTTAGCATTTCAAAAAAATCAAGGACAATCTTTACATTTCATCTTATATAAACAAAGGGGTATATTTCCTGTCCTTATGGTAAGTTTGGATTGAGACAGAACAGCACATAAGGACTCATCCTGAAAAAAAAAAAAACAAACCAACATTCATTGTTTCAGAAAGTATGTACTTCCAGGGAAATCAGATTACTTGTTGCATTCGTGAGCTCCTAATTTGACATACACACAAGACGATAAGAATGGAAAAAAGAATAAAAGGAAAGGCTGAAAAAAAAGCAAAAGGGAAATGACCACAGAAGAAAATGAAAACAGGGTCCTCATGAGATGGTGCTGGGCAATGTTCTGGAAGCAAGGACAGGAACAAAGAACTCAGAAAAGGGAACAAAGGAGTCCAGGAACCAGATCTGGAGCTGAAGTTATCTGTACTAAGTGGCAGAATAACCGTAACTGTAATAACGCAAAATATAATTTCAACTCCTTTCCTTGCACCCTTCGAAAATAAGTAGTTGTGAAAATCTTGAAACACACTATCTCTTGAGTATGCACCAACTCAAACACCGTTAGTAGGCTTAGATTGATTTAGATTTGTCAGCAGTTACCTAATAATAAGTGTCATGGATGTAAACATTAATAGGCAATATTTAGGTTAATAAGGTTAAGAAATGAGAATAGATCAGACAGCAGTTGATTATAACATCTATTAAGAATAAACACATGCTTTCAAGAGTTAGCAATCTGAGATAAGTAATGGTAGAGAAGTCACCAGCATTACCTAAAGGAATATCTGTAGCATTCCTTTTCAGCACATGCACAGCTTCAAAGGGAGAATCAGACTAATTTTCATTAAAATACCCTTGCATGCTGGTTAAAACCTTAAATCGGTTTGCTCCTTTGATTCCATCTGGGATTCAACACTATACAAATCTGTTACAGAAAAACGCTTATGCCACAGACTAACCTTTCCAAAATTTCCAAGTGTGCTGGTAGTTAAAGGAGAAGCAGCAAGAGGAAATTCTTGCTCACAGTACTGGTCCGATAAAAAAGCAGCTTTACCACTTCTACATCAAGTCTACATATTCTTAAAACTGCAAAATACTCATAAGTTACACGCCTAAAATGAGTGCAATTTTTCAGACTAGTACTTACTAAAAAGGTATTATCTAAATGAAAAAGGCTGTATTTATTGAACTGAATTTTCTTTCCAAAACACTCTAAAAGTTGTATTGTCTGTATAAAACTCTATGTTAACTCTGTGCCTAAAGCAGATAGGATTTTCCATACATAGATGTTTCTTCAGTGCATTAGCCAGCATCTGTAGTTTCATGCAGCAGATGTGTCCCCATCTCCAAGGAATAACAGAGCAGCTACTGAACACTGGCATTTCACAGAAGGATAAGAATATGGAACAGAGTATCCCTTTTTGAAATGTAGGGAATTCTTTGTAGATGAATCCTAGTAAATGAACCAGACAGTAACAAAAAAATCCTTGCAGCTCTGTAAAAAAGTTAAAAGGCTCTATTGGATCTTCAGTAATCACAAGTGATAAGATTTAGAGAAGCGAGAGGGGGTAAGAGAGAAAACCTGTACCTTGCAAAAAATACAAAAGATTAATTTCATTCTATATTGAACTTCTAATTGTAAATTGATTCAACAGATAAATACAAGATGGTTTTCTTTTTGTTTTTCAAACTGTTTCTCTTCGTTTAATCAGTAACTACTTTCCTTATATTAACATTTCAAACTATTACTGCAAGAACTGGAGACTTCACTGCAGAATTTTCTTCTTCTCTCTTGAAGGATGGCCATCCATAAACAAATGACCACCTCTTTGTCTCCTCCACTGACCTCCTGCATGAGTTTGGTGACCCCTGAGATCTGTTTTATGGTCATTGCTCTTTTACTCAGAGCATCCTGCATGGTATTATCTGAATCACCAGTAGATTAACTTTCAAGTCAATAAAAAGTCTCCAAACTTTTCTTATCCCTGCTTCATTTAAAATAATTAGAAAACCAATAATTTAGAAACAAAACTGGAAATTGCTAGCCTTTTGTAATACTGACTTTTGCTGAAAAAGATTTCCAAAGCAAGCTGTCCCCAGTAAGAAGCAAACTGAGCACCAATATTCCATGCAGTACTACCATGTTCCTGTGGGAAAAATGAAAAATAACAGCCTCTGCAACGTTCAGATTTCTTCCCTCAATTTGTCTTCTGAATTACCACAACTTCTGTTTATAGAAATATTCAATAACAATTTGTTTCTATGCTACATAAATGATCTTCCTTTTACCAATAAATACAGTATAGTTTCAGATAAAAGTGTAAGGTGTTTTTTTTTTAATTAAACATTTTTATGTAAAAATAATTACATCCTCTCAAAATTATCTTCCATATAATTTTCTTGCATAGAACACCTAAACCTGTTCACCAACAATGCTGATTAGATATTTGCATTCAACCTTCTTCTTATCTTATCAGTTTTGTTTGTATTCAGCTTCACACCTATTTAACTTTAAAGATTATTCCAGTGCAATAGCAGAATATTCAAATTCAATAAATACAGTGTCATGAGCTTTTCAGGAATTGAAACGAGACTGGTATGTTATGCACAGGAACTAAGTTCAGTGTTTGATATAGGGGTACAGAGAGCAGTGGATTCAACAGAAACCCCTTGCTGCTCAGAGACCGTAGACAGTACCTGAAATAGAGCTGGATTTGCTGAGACTCTGGAAGATAAATTGCAACAGTACCTTCTGAGCTCTGCTGTTAATCAGTTCGGAGTGAAAATAATAAGTAACAGCAACTATGCATACACCATGGTATGAGAAACATCAGGAAATCATGCCCACTCATTTCTCTCCCAAGCAGTCAACAGCCCAGCCTGGCAGTAAGGTTTGCTTAACCATGAAGAAACTGTAGCAAGCAGCATGGCTCTCCTCCCAAATGAAGGGCTTGGGAACTTTAAGGACATGGCTAACAAGGCTTTGAAAAACTTCCACAAATAAAGCTTTCTCTCTCCGGTTGAGAAAACAAGGGCTTAGGTTTCAAGATATAAACCATAGCCTAGCTGATATGAGGAAAAGTTTCAGCAGCCTCAGGAAGGTGATGATTTACAGAAATTGGGACGGGATCCAGGAGAGGGGACGGGGAGCATTCCAATGGCAAACTAGTTTAACCAGTTTCTGATGAGCAGGATTTAGAGAAAATGCATCGATTAAGTGCGTTGGGTTACTCCCAATGCAGCAAGAAAGTAACTGCATTACGAAAGACTACCCAAGGTAACTCAAGTGTTCATTTTCAGGGCACTGTGGGCTGTAGCACCGCAAGAACACGCGCGTTGCCGTGAGGTGTGAGGGGCACGCTCCAGTGAGCCGGGCACTGGCACCTTGGCCTGGGTGTGCTTTAATGGATGGCTTAACCCCATCCAACTGCAGGCTCTTGCCAAAGCCCATGAGCTCACCTTTCCTTCCCTCTCCCGCTCTGCTTCTCATCCACCAGCTGCAAGAAAGCCAGCTCAATGAATCCCATCAGCAGCTACAGTCAATACAGGGAAGGGGTATGTGCAGTTTGGACCAAGGAGACGGGGAGGCTGCCCATTTTTTTGTAGCAGTTACTGTCACGTTGGGGTGATTTTTAAACTATGGGTCCTGCGTTACCCAACACTTCCATACTTGAATTTCCACAGTGTAAGCATGTATGAAACAACAGGCAAGTTTTCGCTCAACTGCTCTGAATCTTCTCAATAAAATGTACTGCCACAATGCAAAAATTACAGTTTAGAGAAGACAACTTTGATTCAAGTTGCACTCTATAGCACTACGGAATAATTAAGAAATAGAGGGAGGCAAATCAAAAAATCTGAACTGCAGTAAAAGGAGACTGGGGCTTTGAATGAATCACAGCCCAAACTCAATGCCAGTGCTCTGCTGCAGCCTCTGCAGTTACTCTGCTCAGGTGCCATCAGTCTGCTCCATGGAGCCAGCATCATCTTTCTTCTGAGCAGAGGAACTAATCAAAAAGTTCCTTAATTAAATTAATTCATAACTTTTGAGAACAGACGTTTAAATAGCAGTTAAATGTCTAGGTGCCTATGAAAGATCTGTCACACACTCCTAAGATATCCCGGGAATATTTAAAGAAATATGAATCAGATAGCATCATCTTTCACTTGCAAAGCAATTTAAGTCTAATGATAAACTTAATACTGTGCTAACATGTAAATGTATATTAGTGTGCCTCCAAGATGGAAAAATATGTAATAACTATTCCCACAGCACTTCTGTGAGACTTCAAGAGGAGTGCAAACAGTAAGAGCCAAGCTGACTTGCCCTAAACCCACAGGAATCAATGACAGTCGGGATTACATTTCAGAGTCATTTGATTACAATCCAGTGCTTTGTACCTCTCTTTCTAAGACAAAATGTATTTGTAATTAATTTTGCATGTATCAGCATAGATAGTAAACTCACCTAAACACTGATATTTCAAGCAGAAATATTTTCTTTGGAAAACACATCATTGTTTGAAATCCAAAATTATTTTTAAACAAAAATGCAAATTATAAAAAAATTTAAATATTTTTAAATTTCTGTGTCAAAGTCTCTTAATAATCTGAAATGCAAATCAAACTAGCCTCTAGATTCCTGACCATGTAATACTATGGGGATTTCCTTTAGTAGATTTTTTTTTTACATAGCTAATAACTTTGCCAGGCCTTCATCAGTCCATAGTACATCTTCCATGCTAGCTGTCTCAGTTTAAGTACATATATTCACACACATGCACAATGTCCATAAAAACTGGCAGTGAAAGAAAAATCTCTGTTTATAAGAAAAAAATCACAGATTAATCCAGTTTTAGCCACAATGAACTTTTATTCCTTGTAGAAGCTCTACTAACTCAATAGTCTGGAGAAGAATCTAAAAATCTGGAGAGGAGATAACTGTTTGTTTGTTTGTTTTTTTGCTAGTGTAAAATTTTTCCATTCCTGGAAGCTAAAAGCTTTAAGAAATAAATGCAGTTTGCACATTCTCTGCAGCTTAATTTCCTGAGGATTACACACTGGACATGCTCTAACCGAAGCCGAGAATAGGCTTCTCTGTATTCACAATTTCACTGCTCAGACCAAAGTTGGGTTTCTTCCACAGTTCCAACAAGGAATTTTTCCACGGCCCTCTCCTTCAGACCATCATCCCCTCTCCTGCCACCAAACAGGTAAGGATGGCAGAGGGGACAAGGACCAGCTATAAGGAAGAGCAGTTTGGGAAATGAAGCCTGAAAAGAAAGACTATTGCTGGAAAGGAAGGCTGATGTTAAACCAGTGGAAAATTGGCAACTGAGTAAAAAACCGGAAGTCTGAGCTGGAAGCAGAGCATGCAGGGAAAGGCTAGAAACCAGACAGGGAGTAAAAGAGAGGAAGACAACAGGATATGTTAGGAGGAAGGTTGGGGAGAACCACTCAGGCAGACTGGGACTGGGGTCCAATATAAGAGTCAAGGACCAGACAGAGAGTTGGAATTTTCTGAGTAGGAGCTGGTGCAAAATAAAACTTACTGCCTCTCCTCTCTGACTCTCAAAATACAAGATTCACTAAGAAAATGTACACCTGGAAAACACTGAGGGAAATCACAGGACAACTTGGGAGGAAGAAATGAGAACAGGAGTTGATTAGGCAATGACAGGGAAAAAAAGTGGAAAATGACAACAGAAGAAACCAACTGAAGACAACATGGTATTGCAACATAAAAAATGGCAAGCAGTTGAGCACAGAAGGGCATGGATTGCACAAAGACATGAAGCACACTCATATAAACAAAACATCCTGGTAAACAGGGCCCCTTTCTCTTCCCCATCCTCTAACTTTTTCTCTAATTCAATTTTTAAGACTACCAAGGCGGTCTTAAAGGTAGTCAGCTTAAAAATACTGTAATTGTTCCACTGTTCTATATAATTTTACAGACTCAGGTTTGGTAGCTGCTCTGCAGGTGAATAGGGCTGCAATGGAAGATTTAGGTGCAACGTAAGAGATGGAGGTAATTAAGCTCCTGAACTGGATCCATTTCACAGATTATTCCCTGCAAGACAAACCCAAATCAATTCTGAGTTTAGGACCAGCAGAAGACCCAGATTCAGACAAATAACTTCTAGTGGACAAGTTCATAAAGGCAAAGCAGAAGCTAAAGTTTAAATCATCGCATCACTTTCCCTAAAGTTCCCTCGGTACATCCTGCTCTTCAACCGAAAAATTTTCGGTCTTTCAATTTCTTTGCTGTCAGCAAACATGTGCAAAACTCACTGGGCAAAAAACACTACATGATGTGATATTAATGGTCTACACTGAATTCAGTGACATCTTAATGCAGTAATTTGCTTTATTACTCCAAAGGAGAAAGATAACGTTTTGAACCCTGACTGTCTTACATAGATGAAAACATCAAATTATATGAAATAATCGGTTTAGAAATGTTAATTTGCTCCAAAACCCAAAAGATTAACATCTAGAACCTTGTGGTACAAAACTATGCTACCCACCTGCCCACCACCCCTATGAACCATCTTCCATCAAGTGAATAGTTTTAAGGTTGCGAAGTCAAGCAAAGTTTGAAGATGTCAAAAATAAGGTGTTCCAGTGACCTGACCTGTCCTACTGTGCATATGCATTCATGATAAAGTCTTTAGAGAAAACATGCTGCACTACATTGCTGTGGGACCTCTTACTCATTCAGTGCATAGAACTGAACTGCTGGAAAGGCAGGAAAAGTGGCAGGAAAAAAGGCTGCTGCTGCCTCTGCCATCCCTGCACTGCGTTATTGTAAACAGCAAAAGGTGTGGGATGGAGGAGGCTGCAAGGACAGATAGTCCAATCTTGTGGTTAGATAAGCTGAATCATGCCTTGGAGAACTGGACTTTACTGGCATGTCTTCTGGAGTTCCTCTGTGATGTAAAGAAAGTCATTTACCCCCAACTTTCAGCAACAAACATTTGTCTGAGCGCCTGACTTGCGATTCAGTCTCGTTTGTATTAATAGTGAACACTCATGGGTGTAACTGGAAGTTGTGGTTGGGAAAGATTAACTGTACGGTATCCTAAAGCACTGAGACAATGCAGTCCTCGATGATTCAGTCTGCACCTTCCATAAAAGTGGGGCTTTTTGATGTTATTCTCTGTGCCTCAACTCGTGCTTTATCTCCTAGAAAGTGGGGATTAAACCAACTTTTTGTCTCACAAGGATGTTGTGAAACGTAATTACATCTTGGAGGCACTCAGATACTATCACAATGAGCACCAGAGGAAAAAAACTAGCTAATTAATTCAAAATAGTTTGAAAAATGTGCTGAGAACAAGGCGTAGCTCTATAACTGAACAAAGAGGTGGAAAGAAAATACTGAATAGTGACTCACTGAGTCGACACAGTCCATTCTGTGAACTGGCAAGGAAGCCTACAGAAGTACAACCCTTAATCGTGTACTTAATGACTGTACCCAACAGAATGTGAAAACTGGGTTCAGGTCGCGCTATTTGCGAGTTTTTGAATACTTGAGTATGTAACCTTTATTTTCAAATCGGAACCTTCTATATACAATAACAGAGCTGGTAGATGCATTTAATTTGAAGAAGTAGGAACAATCCTCTCATCACCATTTAATGAAACATTTACCTCTTCAGGGTATCAGCTGTAGAGGAGGGAGGATGGAGAGCACATACTTTCAAAATTACAGCTCCATGGCAGAAAACTGTTCTTCCTAAACCTCTCAGCTGTCTAAAAATCCAACTGACTCCAGCTTTCACTGTAAAAATTTAATGAACTAAGCTGAAAGCTTCTGTCAGGTCCACAGAAATAGATGTGCAAGTCCTATTATCAAAGGAAAAAGCAGCATCATTGAGAATTCTGAAAAGCTGCAGGCATCATTCGGTGCAGTGAGCCAGATCAGCTCAGTAAAACACTGGAACCACTCAAATGCCATCCAAATCAATTGTTTACTATACTTCTTAATGTTTCTACCCACACTGAAAGTTGTTTTGATTAATTTGTCAAGAAAAGGGGTTTTTACTTCAAAAAATAAATGCAGATACCCGAAAGCAAAATTTATTCTTGGGTTCTGTAAATATTGAATGTTATTGCAATGAATTATAGTGTAAATGGGATATGAAAATATTCCAAATATTTAAATTACCAAAAAACCCAAATTACTAAAAAATAGTTAACAGACTATTACACAATCAGAGGCTAATTGTGGCCTTCTCAAAAAGCAATCATTTTTTGAAGCGGTTTGCAGAGATGCTAAGTGTTCATCCTTTTGTGTTTAAATGTAAATGGAAGGTACTCAGCCAAACTCATATGTGGTACTTTCAAAATACATGGTTTGGCATTCTCCTAAGCATTTCTTATTACTTCTATCATTTTTTTTAGAAAAATAAAACTATTTCTGGACTGTACAAAAATGCAAAGACTTAGATCTGTAACAAAAAGCAAGCAGGCAGAAAGGGATTTATTAAGATTACATATCCTTCGTATTAACATCTGTTTTAACACATACTGGAAGGAAAAGCACTTTTAATGTCGTGTTTGTGTTTGTTAATGGCCATCTCTGATTTCCCTGGATTACAGTAAAAAGTCCTTAAATTACAAGTAATCAATAAAACCTATGCCCACTGTCACAAGCACGAAACACAACATATTCCTATCCTAAATTATTTAAACAGGACTGTTTAAAATTTATGACATTACCCTGGGAAAAGGCACACAAAGGATGAGTCATATTTGTTAGAATTTTCATGTGTTATGCAGCAATGATTACTTGCAGAGTGGCTGACGAAATATTTGGAAAGGGAAAAAGTAATCTTTCCAAATCAAGTTATATAACTTTGATTTACATAAATGTAATCCATTCAGTAGTCCAAGCTGAAAAGTAATATTTATGGCCCAAGCACAAAAACCTAGAGCTTTAGTTGTAATTCTTACTAGGAAAGCAGAATAGAACCGGGAAGATAAAGGAGAGAAGAGAAGAAATTCATCATTGTGGAGGTATGAGGTGTTTACTGTGCTGCCTTTTCTGGCTCTGGATGTAAGAAAACTCAATACAACTTAAATTGCATAGAAATTCCAATGCAAATTAATAAGATGATACCATGAAGGAAGCCTTAAATTCATTATGCTTTTAACAGAGCCTACTTTATGTCAACCCTGCCTATTTTTGGTCCTGAGCTGACCACTTATATAAGGAAACGCTAGAAGACATGGAGATGTGGCAGCTTTCCATCAGCAGACCAGCTCTACTTGCTGTTCCCAAAGGACTGCTTTGACCCTTGGTGTCACTGGAAAGCCTCTGCAGCACGTGCAGCTCATCAACTGCCCCTATGTGCATCTCGTTGGGTATATGTGTGCCACGAATGTACGTGCATGGGCATGCTCATGAGAGAAGGACGAGATTTAGGAAAAGATTAAATTTATCTGCATTTCATCTGAAAACAATCTTTAGAGATGCCCACTAGATCTTCAGAGCTAAAGTATCTGCAACTCTCCAAGTATATTTAACTTCCGCACTGCTGAAAAACATCTTCAGTGCTATCTCAGAAGTTCACTTAGGAATCGTGTATTTTCAAAACTCAAGTAAAGCAAATTAGCACATAGAGTTACATAACAAAAACTATTCTGAAAGGAATAGATTTTATCTAGCAGAAATAATTATAACAGCTAAATTCCCTCAACAAACTTAGTTCAGTCCTTTTCTGCATACACACTATGCAGCACTCTGAATCACAGAGCTACACGCCATATTTTCCAGGCTATTGCTGGTCTTTTTGCAAAATTGCTGGGCCATTACCTATCCAGCTGGACAGTCCAACAGCTCTGAAATCCTGACCGCCTCAAAAGAAGGGCACTTGTGCTTGAGATCCTTGCTGTCATCTGCCACCCTCTGGATCTAAACAAAGTGGCTTTCTCACTGAGGCTGTCTGTCCCATTACTGGCAAAACTACAGACACATTTTCTCGCTTTCATTCAAGGTGTGCACAGCTGAGAACTCCCTGATCCACTCTCAAGAGTGCAGTGTGCTCAGGCTGGACAGCCTTTCCTAAGAATCAGTTGTTATGGACTACATCCAAAGTATAACAAACTTGTTGTGAAAATGACCACCTTCTGTGTTTGCTAATAACTTACAAATTAAGACAAATTGAGTGAGGTTTTATAGGAATGGCCAAAGACCAGATTGATGCCAAGTTTCAAGTACTTTTTCAAAAGCACAGGGAAACTGGAACACTACAAAGGAAAGATGATAAAAATACAATATATGCTAAACAGAGTATTCTCCCTGCAATTTGTTTCACAGGAAAAAGATGAGTCATAAACAAACACAAACACATACATAGAACACAGCCATTAAAGCCCGAGAGGAGGTAACACGGCATAAAGTATCTTGGCCAAACTGATAATTAATGCTACTAAGGTCATCTTGTCATGTACAACCTACTACCAAAGCCTCCTTACAGTGCAGAGCAATGCAAACATTATTTGGGTAAAACCTTCAGAGTTTACAAGTCAATTTTTCTGGGGGGGTGGCTTACAGCACAGTCCAAAACAAATGCCACATTACAATAGAGAACATGGCAATATCAATAGTAATTTACATACTGCTGTATCTCTGTTACATACCACACATAAATGTTTTGACTCCACAAGTATTCTTAATAGTACCGACAAGTGGCCTACGTAAAATTTACCTGCAAACTGCTGCTGAGTTACGATAAATTACTTCTTTCACATGACATCTTCAGTGATTAATAACAAATACAACTCTACACTACTGCAAGTTTTTATCTGATGCAATGCAGGACACAAACAATATTGTACCAACTAACCACAGGCAGTCCAACATCCCTTCTCCCCATCCCCAAACTAGATAAACATTTTGTCCAATTGCTTCTGTTAAATGAAAGCTAAAAAAAAATAAATTTAAAAATCAGTCATTTATAAACTGTTTTACTTATTTCAAGCATACAGAAAGTTCCAAACTTTGAAAACGCATATATTTTGAGACAGGAGTAGCAATACAGACACAGCTCTTACAACAACACACAAAGCAAGCAAATGGCGACACACAGAATACTGTAAACTAAATGACTGAGCCTTAACCAAACTGGGTCCTGAAGTCAACCAAATCTGGAGGGGCAATGTAAGCCACTGGAATCATTTTTTCATTATATTTACGTCAAATTATGCTAATTATTGTGCCTACCTATAAATGAAAATCAAGAGCCAAAAGGAAATGGCCAGGAAACAATGACTTCTTTGCAAAAAAACCATAATTGCATATGTAAAATACAAAAAAAATCAGTAGCATTTTTCAAGTCTGCAGTTTTGTTAAAGAGCAAATAGAAATCATAAATTATGTGGAGTAACTGCTGATTAAGAATTCAATTAAAATTCAAATAAAATTATATGATATTTTTCTTCTGTGACTAATTCAGAGTCAAACAAGGTGTTATACTAAAGAAATATTTGGACACATCAACAAATCATTCTTTGTAATCACTACGGTAAAATAGTGTGAAAATCTCACAGCATGGAAGAAAGGCAGGGGCAGTGGGGAACGCCAATGCCTACAGAAGGCTGAGATTTCCTTGGGTTCCCTGACCCTCATCCACCTCCTCACATACACAAATCAAAAGCAAGGTTTTCAACTATTTTACCACTGAACGACTGTAGGTTTTACAAGGAAGAATTCACATTTTGTTAGTTAGCATTCAGTGGAACTTCAGGAAACTGTATCTTTATTATGGAGAAAACTTTACCCAGACAAACTGGATGCCAGTTAGGAGCAACCATCACTACACACAGGTTGACACCAAGGGGAACACTTTTGGTTTTAGCAGAGATAAAATACAGAAACATAGGTCACAGAATGATTGAAATTTAGTCCTGTGTTATACAGTCTGCTAATAGATATTAACTACTGTAAACAGCAACTTTTTTTTTTTAATCTAAGACACAGACAGTAAGATTTCTCAAATAATTTAAGACCTGGATATTTAAAACAGAATAATGGCCTTACTTGTTAGGAATACACACTGAGAAGCTATATTTAATGCATTTTAATGCTAAAAGTGTTCTTTTTAGAGGCTTCTCTATATTTTCATAGACAAAATGGAAAATTAACCAACATCTTAGGAAAACAACATTTTATTATCTTCTTGAGTAACCTTTTTAGTATTTTACTGAAATTAAAATTGACATGGAAGCATCCTAAAGCACTTAAAAATAAGACATAGGAAATTTTAAAAGACAGCTTAGCCTGGCAGCCTGGGTATCACAATTCCGTGTTTCTTCCTCCCACTCAGAAACAACTCTCATTTAATTATAAGGAACTTAACGGCTTTGACTATTAGAAATTCAGTGAGCACAAGTTTGCCCAAAGAAGACAGTATGTAAGCTCAAGTTTACGCATTTTCATTGTAAGGAGGGGGAAAGTCCCAAGTCAGAAAATGTGTAGAAATATACATGAAAGAAATTAATTTAGGCTAGTGAGGTGGAAGATGTTAGAAAACGGGGTTATGACAAGTACAACTAGCTACAAGCAATCTCTCCTGGTCTTGGAGTATTCTCTCTTACTGTTTTTACCTGATAAGAATTCTGATCTAAGGCAAGCATTCCACAGGAGTCAAAAGCTTACAGGGTGAAACAGGAACAAAAAAAGCAAGATAAGTAGGTAACAGAGATGAAATTATAGACTGATTGTTAGACAATTATTTGGATAGATGAAATTACTCAAGATGCTATCACAATTATCACGAAGTTATCATAGTTACAGTTTTTTATTCTAATCCTAAACATAAATCCATTAGATGTTCGGAATTAAATTACTCCTACAGCCTGTTTATTGCAGTTATCTTAGTAGAAGGACAGGAACATACGGTAGAAATTTGTCCTTGCCTAAAATTACTCTGCTTGTACTTTGTACATTATAAACATGCAGACGGGGTATGGCATTGCCAGATGTAATGAAGAGAGTAAGAGGATAAGAATGAGGGTGAGGGAGGGAAGGGCTTCCTACCATCCCTTTCACACATGCTAGCACAATATCATTTGCTGGAACAGTAAAAATTCATAGCACTTCATGGTCCAGAAGGACCAGTCACAGCTGTGGTGCACGTACCCAACATTAGGAATACATGGAAAAAAATCAGGAACAGGCACAGAGAAGTGAGAAGTCTGACTCAGAAAGAGAACCTGATACTGTAAAGCAGATGTGGAGTAAGAAAGAAATGCAAATCCACCAACATAGAGAGGTATAATATATAGTCAGCACCACACTGCACTGAGAGAGAAATATAACAGCACTGAAGGAGGAAACACTTCTTTAGTGACAGGAAATAAACATCATCTCACTAGTAAAGAAAGGAGCAAGCTCCATGCACACTGAACAGATGTTTTCCCATTCCCAAGCTCCCCAAAAGTCAAAAGACACAAAACTGAGAACACAGCAAATGAGAAGCATGAGACCTCTGAACTAGAGGTGCTGCTTGCAGAAAAGAATACAACTCTTCCACTAACAAGTGACACAAAGTCAGAACAACGAAACACAGAAGAACACCCGCTAGAAGGGGACAGTGTATTTTATTTCTTTACTCATTTGCATCCTTCCCCTTCCAACATCAAGAACACAAGGGAGACTTTGCTCGACGCAGAGTCCTATTTTTGCAACTAACTTGCCTGCCAGTTCAGAAAAGACTATAAGCTTTCCAAGGCTGGAAGTTCCTCTAGTTCTAGTCCTCGAAATAAAAATACCATGCCAGTAGAAACCCTGGAAGTCACCTCTTCATCTAGCATTAAAAGAAAACATTTTAAAGTCTCTAGAGCATTTTGGTGGCCAGTGTAAAGAGTACCTAGAATTCAAAACCACTGCAAGACAATGAGCCATATGGGAATTATTTTCTGAACTATTAAAAACTTGTTCATTTGCATGATATGTAAGAACAGAAACAAGACATAGAAATTAATTCCTTACCACTGGAAACCAGAATTCTGATTTTCAGCTGAAAGGATAAGATCATACATTTCCAAATTACAAGACAAGGGCAGATAATTTAGTGCTGTTTCCAATTTCTGAGAAGCAGAACAAATAAAATCTGTATTTATTTCTTAAAGCCAGCATTTTGATTCTTGTAAACTCAGAGAAGTGAAGATCTCCTTGAAGCATTTCCAGCTATACAGAAACAGATCAATGTCCTTGAACTAAGAAACACAGCAGAAAGCCAAGGACTGTACAGGAAAAAAGGCCACTTATCCAGGCACCATCATTCTCAGTACACACAAAAATTCCCAAAACACTTAAGAGTACTCTCTTCTCAAGAACAACTGAAAAAGTATTGGGGAACTCCACATTGCCAACGTCTGTTTTCACTGTTCTATATTTTTCCTCAGTTTGTAAATTAAAGACTTGCTTCCTTTACTTTTCCTACCTGAAACCTGTTAAAGTTATCCTGGGAACTGACAGTCAAGATTATTATATCACAAAATTTAACTACCATTGTTTAAGCTCCACTAGCTCCTCAACTACACTTACATGCTTCCCGTCTTCAGTTTTCAGTAAGTATCTACCCCTGTGGTACTTGATTTACTCAGAAGACCAACAAGGAGGTGTGAGGCTTACCTCATTGAAAGTCTGCTGATGCAGACCAGTGCCCCACACTTGCATGCAGAGGTTTGTGGGAGTGGGGAAAAAGCAAATTCAGGAAAACACTGGTGACAGGAGAGGAAGAAATAGTCTCCTTCCTATTGCTTTTGTTCAGTCTGGTGTTGGGGCCCTCTGAGATGGGAGGCACCGGAGGAATTACATTTCCTTTGTTCTCCCTTTTTCCTTGATACTGTCTTTCATTTCCTTTTCTTGCTGTAAAGGTTAGAGGAAGGGGAAAGCATTGTTACAGGGAATAAGGAGCCAGAGGTCTAAGGCAGTTTTGGATCCATTCACAACAGGCAGGAGACTAAGAATTATGAAGAAATATCATCTGGGACTGATATTTCCCACGTATTTTTCTTCCAGTTATGAACGTTGATCATAACTACAGAGGAAACAGCTGCTACCAGGACAGACAGAAGAATCAATTTTGTTTTCATTTGGGGCTTTTTATTTGAAACTAATTGAAAGATCAGAACAACAGCATCTATAAAAGGGACCCAGAATAACACAATCTTCTGTTGACTTCAAGTCACATGTTACTCACATACAGAAACTATTTTATTTCAGTAGCTTACAGTCATAGTGATATTGATCAAAGGCACCTGCAACTGTCTTGGTTGCACATGCACTGTAGTAATTATGCATGCAAATGAGCAAAGTAGATATTTATGTGGTTGATCACCGGTATAATTACTATAACTGAATACACAATCATGGTAACTGTACACACAACTTACATATGCATGCAGTTTTAAAAACCAAGTGTTGCATTCATTGTCTCTATTTTGATAACATCCTATGGAAACACTTCTCCACTGGAAACAATTAAAAAGTATTAACTTTTAAAAAGATGTACATTTAATCAACTGTCTACTGAACATTAAAAAAATATAACAATCCAGTCATTTTGTTTTCCAAGCTGACATATCAGCAAAATGTCACTACTGTCATAAGATTTAACAACTTGAAAAGAGTAAAATATTTAAACATAGCCTCTTATTTCTCCTTCTTATGTGCATTTATTAACCTGCAACTTCATTAAGATATTAAAGGTGATTATTTGAAAAAATAATGCATATGATCAAAATTTTTAACAAGAGCCGAGCTAAATTTCCACTAGCTCATTACAACTCTAGAGATAAGTGGAAATATTTTTAAAGTTTGGATTTTTATCAATCTAAACGCGTAAACGTACAGGATTTGATTCTACTTTAGACCAGAAGAGTTGGTGCTTTCAAACCCACACAAGGTATTTTTCTAAGGTACTTAAACAACATATGCTTTCATGTCTCAAGCCCAGATTTTGATCCATTCCTATTAACATAAGAAACAATTCTGCATTTATTATTAAGTATTTCAATGAATATGACAGAAGTAATAAAATATTTAGATATTGCTGTATTCTGGCAGATCACGGCGTAGTCGTATTGCCTTCAGCTTCTCTACTTTGATTTTCGTTCGCAACAGTTCTTCTTCCAGTTGCTGCTTTCTTTTCAAACCATCCCTTTTTTCTTGGACATAAAGACCAATTTTTCTTTGGTTTTCTAATATTATTTGATGCTCTTCTTTCAGCATTTGTAACATCTGTGGGTCATAACCACACATTGGTCTAAAGCGTTCTCCAACCTCAAGCCTAAAAAACTCATCTCTTCTTGGTACAGGAGAAGGAGACATCATCACTCTCATATCAACTGAAGACACTGATGTTGAAGGAGACCTTTCCATAATATGCACCAGCTGGTGTTCTTCCTCTTGTTCTAAGTTCTCATTTTGCTGTGAGTCTATAATCAAAGAAGGAGGAGGTTTGACATCCTCTTCCGACTGCAAGTCCATCATGACTGTCGCAGGATGGTGATCCAACATTGCCTGTGGTGAACTGGTACCAGCAATTGTTTCTTTATCGATACTAGCACTAGAACACACAAAATCATATTTAAATAATCCATTAAAAACTATTTTAAAAGGCATAGCTGTAAGTAACCAGAGCTTCATTTGAATACTACTCTGCTATCTACGTCTGGGACTCTATTTCATTACCTGAACACCACTTGTGCCCCTCTTTCTTTCCATCACAGACACAGCCCTGTCTTACTCCGATTTTATTGCTCTAAAGGCAGTACAGCCAACAGAGAACTCATCTGGTAGGCCCCTCTGACACTGAAGAAGGGCTATTAGTGACAAATGAAAATATAAAAAAAAAAGCAGCACCAAGTCATGCAAGTAACAGAGGACAGAGCTTATATAATATAAAAGGTGATTTTAAAAGGATATTAATTTAGATGGAGTGGACTATGGCAGAAACATTTCCATATCCCAAACCTATTAATCTCTCCCTGTTTTAATGTGCTCCCTGTTTCTGTTTCATGCATCCAAGTATTTGGATTTTTTTTTCAACGTAAAATAATCATTAAATAAAATTACACAAAGAGCCTTGAGAAAAGAAACCAGAACCCAAGAGACAACTCTTGCCAGCAGATTTGGGAACCAAGCTAATCCTTGCTCCTTCTCTTTGAATCGTTGATCTTAATATTTCTTCTGAAACTTCAAGACACAGAAATGTTTCCATTAAGAACAGCCTATAGTTCTGTGCATTTCTTTTTGAAAGAACAACACCCACTTGACTCATTTGTCGTTGTGTAAATCCCTGAGTCAGCAGCATCTCAAATCATGATCTGACATTGCATTGGCTTTGATGATAATAATGGCTCAAGCTGCTCCTGACACTTGTCTACCATCAGTTGTGTTTGAAACCCTACACTTCTGTACATCACTCCTTTACTCAGGTAATGCTTTTTTTAAGCCAGATCAGCTTCTTGATCTATTACTGTACAGATCTACAAAGAATACTTGCAGCATGACTGGGAAGGTAGTATAGAGTTACATGGGAACAAGAATATATTAACTTGGGATTGATAGCCAAGTCAGTGCACCCTCATGACCAGGACTGTCTAAAACATAGGCTGTAATTCGTGGTTGCAGACTCAAGACATTTCCGAACCCTTCAAAGACTACTGCTAGCAGTTAAAGGCAGCAAGTGGATCCATGATTAACATAACGTTCACAGATGCTCCCCAACCCTGGAGGACTTGAGTCGCTGTCTTAAATTTGGGGGTGAGCAATGCAGTTTTTCTATACCTTAAAATGCCTTCAGAGCCCTACAAGCCACACACTGAGAAACTATCTGATTATTAAAACACCATCCTGGTTAGAAAGAGATGTGGGTTCAAATTCCCAGAAGCAAAGAAGAAATGTAATCTGTACATCCTGTTCTCATGTAAATGCACTAACTCCTTAATGAAAAGGTGGCCTGATCATAATTTCTGGATGTCCCATGGTCTTCAAAACTCTTGGTTTAAAAGAAATAAGCAATCACAGTTGCAATTTCTGAAGGACCCTGACCTAGCCTGCCATCCATTAACATGAAAATGCATTTTCTATAATAAAAGCATGAAAGCTTCTCAATACTCAGTTGTAAAAATGCTCATCATGGTCAGAGCAATCTATTTTCCAAAAATAAAGCCTGTCAACCACACAAACTATTTATACTAAAGATTCTTTAAAAAAACACCATCCATCTGAAGCAAGTACAGAAAACTGACCTTTCATTAATCCCCTGAAGAAAACACTAAGATAATCTTAATTCTATTGACTGTTACCTGAGCTGCCTATGGAGTATCAATTATATCACCTTACTCCCTTCTACCTCATGCCACAAAGCTTCACTTTTTCCTATATGCTTCTTTCTCACATTGTTTTAGTTCTCTCAGCATCGGAAGCATTATCCTGCACACAAATTTTCACTTGTTTTCCCCAGTGCTGAATGTAATTCTGGGTTTGCCCCCTCTTCACAACCACAGCTTCTAATAAAGCTTCTCTCCTTCTTATTTGCTGGCTCCCGGCCAGCTTCTAGCCTGAGAAAAGTGGAAACAACCAGCAGGAGAAGCAGGTCATTCTGACAAAAGGAAATGGAGAGAGAGCAGAAAGAGAAAGTGAGAGAGGTTAAATAGAAGAAAGAAAGAAAGGTAAGATTTTGTCTAGCATAGACTAGAGCCTCCAAACAGTGAAAAAAAAATCCATCTCTTAATAGTGTAATCCACACAGACCTAGAAAAATTACCAGATCTCCAGGTAACTCTGATGAGGCTTGTTTTTTTTTCCTTAGTCAGCCTCTTAAGAGGAAAACAATTAGACAGCAAAGAGAGAAAGAAGGAATTGAGAAACAAAAGAGCTGCCTGTATGGTGGTTACTAATGTTGTTTCTGACAACTTGACTGAAAGAAAGACAAACAACAGTTACCACAATTGGGGCATGGTGTTTATAACCCTGCAGGCACCCATGATTCACCAGGTTTTGTTTAATCACAGCGAGCTAGAAATTGCTTAAAGGTGCGATTAAGAATTTGGGCTCGTTATAAGCCATATTTCCCTCCTCCAAAACCTAAGTCATATCCTGGTGAGTTAAAACCCAACACTGGGTTTATAAAATTAGGGTAAAATGCAACTCAGAGAACTATCAAATAATTATTTATTTGGGCAGGGAAAAAAATAATCTTTTAAATTATATTCTTTTCCTTCAGCCCACAGTGTAGTGGCTGTTCCTAGGAACAACCATTTTGGGTAAGCAGTAATCAAGTCAGTGTTCCCAGACCCATAAAAAACTGCAAAAAAATGTTTAAATTACAGGAGACAAACTATGGAGATCATTAGCTCTTAATCATTCACTAAAAGTGTCAGTGCTTTTTATAAGCTGATCTACAAACTAAAGTTCTCACACTAATTTTTTTTTCCCCTTCCTTACAAAAGTTGGTAGTCAAGACACTGCAACCTTTATTAGCGCAATTAAAAGCCTCATTTTGTTCCAGAGAATTCTTTGGAATGGTTCCTCCAGGGGCATTCACCAGGAGCAGCAGCACAGCCCAGTTGCTTTAGACTTCTTTACGCAAAGGACCCACAACAGAATATTTTTAGAGCATCTGGCATGTTGGGATTTAGACAATTGTTACCATTCAGTTCAACCAGTGGCACCATGAATCCAATTCAGCGAGTGTGCGCATGCCAGCTTTTCTTAGAGTGTTACGCTGCCGCACTCACTATCAGTATATCTGATTAAAATACGGAAAGTTTGCTTCCCATTAATCTGCTTGGGAAAATAAGAAAAATCAGAGCTTTCTCAAGGTTGCTGGGGAGTTATTTGACTTCCCTCCCCCACTCCCTAGCTTAGTTTTTGTATCTGGAGGAACCAAAACCTGACCCAGGCATTTTTTGATCCCTCAAGGACCAATACAGAACCAGCAGAGTGTTGCAAGTCAGATATGAGGGGCATTAGCCAGCTGTGGGAGAAAGCCTGCACAGTGCCTGCCTGTATTATGTCTGGCTCAAATCTAGACAGTGTGTCTCACTTTACTGAGCAGTAAAAAAAAGAAACCTTGCAAAAAAAAGAGAAAACTTCTAGTGCTGTAACTCTCAGTTTCTCTCTGTATTTAAACTACCTCACGTACGACACAGAACTGCTTGGAGTTTAGACTGCAATTAGCTTTGCTCCAGCTTCAGGGAACCACCGTCAATGCAAGAAAAGTATAATTTAAAAAAACATTTGCACTCACAAAAGCACTGCAGTGTGGAGAATCAATTTTTTTCTTTAAAGGGTTGGGATTAGCTAAAACATAACATGCAAACACCAAAGGAAATGAGAAAAAAAAGGTGAATAAGGTTTCTTAGCTCTGTGAACTAACTTTATTAAAATCCTATATAAACTGGTAACAGTTCCATATGTTGCAAAATGACTGCAGTATTACCTTAAATGGAGGAGAATAGCCATCACTTTGCCAGTGTTTGAATAATCTGCCTATTAAAAGGTAGGGGAGGGGTAGAGGTTGGAGCTACTATTTCTCTTTGATTCTCTCTTAACCCTCACTTTCCAGAGTATGACAAAGACTCTGAAACAAGCTTTGAAAGAGCTGAAAAAAATTAATGCAATGCTAAGTCCCCATAAAGCTTCTCATAAAACAAAAGCAGTATTATTTTTGTCATTGTTTCCCATTTGGGAATTTCTCTGATAAACACTTCCTTTAGGTGCCTGAGCACAAGCAAAAGCGTTACAAAGTAGATAGGAGGCGCCATAATTTTCATTCAGTAACAAAATAAAAAGAATTGTCTCACCTTTGAACACCGCTCCTGTCTCTTAAACACACATTGGAAATCTGTGGAATCATCTCCACAACTTTCTTGGTTGGCTCGGAAATGCTGCTTTTACAATCTGAGTGAGTCTCCTTTTGCTGCAATAGCTCCTGTTTGGCATATTCTTTGAGCCTCTTGTACAGCGTGCGCAGGCCCTGTGCAGTACGAGGAGGGCGATCTACTCCGATGGCATTGTAGTTATCAGCTATGATATCCCAGCATTTGTTTTTTTCCACTATTACAGAATGCTTATTGGTATGTTCCTCGAGAATTTTAACATACGGCTTCACGAGTTTTAGCAAATCGAGCTTTTCAGATAAGGTAAAATTAGAAGATCTGGCCTTCCCAACCATTGTTATCTTTGAATTAAGGAAGCCGTTCCTGGAGCCACCATGCAGTCCCTAGCTCTGCTCAGCTCTTTTTCACAAACAGAAAAAGATCAGGCTTAACTAGGCTAGTCTCATTTAGGCCCACGCCTACAAGGGAGGGTTTATTAAAATTCCTTCAGCTTAAGCTGACGCAGGTTCAGGAAATCTGCTTAAGCCAAGCCTGACCTACATAAGGCTTCAGACTGAAGAAGGCGAGAAGAAACAAGCAAAATACACTTTTGTATGAAGAGACCAGACATACGCAGGATTTAAAAACATAAAGGTTTAAAGATTAGCACGTTACCCAGCTAAAAATTACCTAATTTAGCTGGAGTAACAAGATCTGACACATCTCCCCAGCTCCCTCACACAATCTCAAACTGAAACCGTGCTGGAGATGATTTTACGTGTAACGACGTCCCCCCCCCAAATAAGCAACAATTGCTTTGTGCGAGGCAGGGCGCGTTACGGGGAGCGGGAGGCGGCGGCGCGTGTGGAGAGAGCCCCGGCAGAGCCCCCGGCGCCATTTGCATAGAGCTGGTCCTGCTGTCAGTCACTGCGGGGCGGCATCTCCCCCAGCCGGCTGGTTACGCTCGGGCTTCGCCGCAAAGCTCGGCTTCTCCCGCACTTGGCAGCCGGCGACAGCCACCGGCACGGGGGCTTCTTAAAGAGCCCGCTGCGCTTCCCGGCGAGCTCCGGCACCGGCAGGAGCGGCACGAAAGCCTCGGTGCGAGGGGGCCCTGAGCGCCGCCACGCCGGCCCTGAGGCGGCTCCCGGGCGAACCCCGGCATCGCCCCTCGGCCGGCGGCTGCGAGGCAGCACCGCCAGGGCTGGGGCTGCCCGCAGTCGTGACAGATTTACCGAGTGCGTTACAGCGCGTGGATACTAGGGTTTTCATAATATCCACCAGCAAACAACCGACTTTTATTACATTTATCCGGGCGTTTTTTCAGGATAAAAAAGTCTGGTTTTTATTAACAAGATGTGCCTCCATTTCTAATGTTTGCTCAACAACATATCACCTGAAAGCAAACCTTCACATAAAAACGCATGCAAGGCTTTAAATTTCTGTGGTCTGAACTAAAGCAACAAATCGGAGAACGAGAAAAACCAGCAGATAGAAGGAAAGGTGTTTTCAGGTACAAAAAGCAAAAACTAAGTTTGAAAAATGACGTACTCCACCGAACGGGTCCGGAGGGTGGAAACAAACACCACCTGAGATAGAGGCAACAGCTTCCTAAGCTTAACATGTCCAGCCTTGAAAACAAGGGAGCCTAGAAGCAGGGGGAAGGAAAGAGAAATAATTATAGTTTGAAATATCCTAAGGCTATGAAGATCTGGGTATAAACTTGTTTGCTCTAAGGCGAGAAAACCCAAAGCAGACACAAGCCGCATTCAAAACAAGAAATTCACACTAAACAAAGGGAGACTTTTAACTGCTAAAAATCAATTAGCATTTAGAGTAACAAGCACTTTTGGAACCATTTCTAAGACTTGGCTCATCAGTACCACCTAACAAAATTGTGACCAGTCCACTTCACTGGCACTGCTTTCAAGCCAAGATTAAATAAAGCATTTTATAGTCTGAAGCCTATTACACTTGAATTTGAGAAACAAAATACTCTTGTGGTTAGAAGCAGTGTATGAAAACCATTACTTATAAACACCTAATCCTTCCCTATTTCCCCTCACTTTGCACTTTACTAATATTAAGAATATAAAGCTGGTGGTTAGAGTTTTGGGTTTTTTTAATTTATGTTCTTAGTTGTTCTTCAGTAACTGGAAAAAAAATTGTATGTGCTTTACATAGTTTAGGCTCTGGCAGTATCAGCATTGAGGAGTCACAGGGGAGCCTATACTGTACTCTCCACTGTTAAAGCAGTTGTGCAGTGCTCACTCAGGCTCCTGACTTTTTAGTGACAAAAATAAGTCAGTGATTAAAGGCTCCTCCCCACAGACACAAAGAGCACAAATCAAGTGTCGGGCAGAGGAACCCCAAGAACCCAAATGAAAGAAACCAAGTCCTCAGTCCAGCTGCTCCCCGGGGGCAACACGGATCCAGAGTCCACAGGAGAGGCTCTCTCTAGACCATCTTGCAGACTGAAGGAGGGGGTCACTGCCCACTGGGTATGGGACTCATTGTGAGATGCCAGAAAGAGTATTTTGGGATTGCAGAAGGTAGTACAGGATATTTAGAGGAAGAACTGATGGCAAGACAAGGTATAGTGAACCATGAAAGTGGTTCGGGAAAGAACAAGCATAGGCAGATACTGGGCAGCGGGGGGAAAAGGGCTACGAGGGGCCAGGTGCATGTAAACAGGTGGCTGCCCAGTATGGTTGTTCAGCCATGCTCTGGGCCTGATCTCTGCAGATTGTCCTATCTGCTTGTTAAACTGCATTTGTAACTGTTTTCCTGGGTGAGGGGAGATCTCCGTTGGGTGTGACCATGTACAAAAACATAGGTGCCAGCAAGTGGCGTTGTACCACAGGTCACAGGGGCCTGGGGTGCTTGAGGCACCAGAAAGCAGAGGCCAGAGCCCAGGCACACTGCCTGGATACCTGTGTCAGTGTGTGACCTCTGGCAAACTCCAAGCCAGACTAGCCAGGCAGAAGGCTTTGGGAGCCAAGCAACCATGAGTCTGGGCCAGACACTGCAGAGACCAGGTCTGAATTTTGGATACTGGAGGGGACACCAGGACACCTGGGGACAGGCCACTGGTCAGACCAGCTGCCAGAGAGACCCAGTGTGTGTTTGTGAGTCAGCTGCAAGACCAGGGGATCCAGGGACCAGTAATTGAGCAGAATAAGAATTTAAGACCACTTGCTGGAGGATCCATGTTGTATACATAAGCATTTGCCACAAACAAACTTTTTTCAGTCAGCCAGTGAATGGAAAGGATGAGGCCACTGAAGCTGCTTGTGTTTGCGTGAGTGCTGAACTTTCTGATGTCTGGCTGTATATACACAGTGTGCACATGTGCCTCTTGAGGATACATCCTTGTGGTCTTGGCCACAAGGAGCTGCAGCAGTCTCCTCTATAATGGGCTACCGGATGCAGCAACTCCTAATATTAGACTTATCTAAACTTGTATTACTCTATTACCTTAGTGCTTAATGTTGCTAGAGAGACTAAGTTTCCACGCTAATGTAATTATAGCAAAATGCTGTTAAAAAGTTTTGTTTAGAGCAAGTGCCTGACGGAATGCCTGAATTACATATTGTTCTGCATGAGTGTAAAATAACCCTTATAAAAAACAAAGCTGGCTGCCAACCAAGGTTTTTTTCCTTCCATTTTTTTTTCCCTTTTTAAAACAGCTCTGCTTATCAGCCTAAGGTTATATTGATACTTGGATGAGAAATCAGAGAATGTGAAAAGCTTGGATATTAATGATACATAGAGACATCTTCGAGCTAAAACAATAGGTGTAGCTTCAAGACAATTACAAAAACCAAAAATGTAGCCACAATCCACCCTTCATCCTAAACCTTCCACCAACACTTGCACTTACGCAACACAGTGCACAGCCAGTTCGGCAAGATGATCTAGCTACAGAATAATCTATTTATTTATTTTGCAAGCATAATAATTTACTATGAATTTAATAATTGGTTTATGTCAACATAAATGTGGGACATTGTCAAAACAGTCATTTCTGCCTCCCCCCAACTGTGTCATGTTCCTGCCCCTTCACTGTGCTGATACAAGCACTCAAAAATCTGGACAACTCATACTAATCAGTTTTTTCTGAGCTGGGTTAGTTTCAATCACCAGCAGTTCCCTAATCCAGTATGCCACAGGACAAATAACTCACAAAAAGAAATATATTGAGAAAGCTTCTTCAGACTGTATCTGGATCATTGTAGGGTGAATGGCAAACTATATTCCTAAAGACTTGTATTACCATAGCTGAGGGGACAGCAAACCACAGGTAGCAGGAAAGAAATTCTGGTCACCACTGAAGAAAATAAACATGCATGCACCCCTCACATCACTTCACTGCCTTCTACACCTCCTGTTTTTGCAGTGAAAAAGTCTAGAATTAATACCAGAAAATGGTACAAACAGTGCATCCCGGAGAACTATTGAGATGAATGAATCACAGCTATAACACAGTCAGGAATTAAAGTAGCCAAATCACTATGAATTGCTGAAAAAGCTCAATGGCCACAAATTTTACAAGTGATAGGTTTGTATCACAGCCACTAACTGCATCAAGTGGCCCATGTAAATTTAGGCGCATTACATGGCAGAACACCCTGAAAAGGAGAATGACTTAAATCACGGGAGCCTTTTGGAGGGAGAGGGAGCATCCTTTGTCACACAAGACTGAGGAAGAATCTCTCCATGACAGACTTAAAAAAAGAATCACTATAAGGTACATGAGACAAAGGAAAAAAGACATCTGAGAGAACTGAGGATGCCCTAAGAAAGTATGTGTCTTGAAAGATGCAGTCTGGAACAGAGAGCAAACATGAATATTGAAAGGGATGACACCAGCATAAGTGATTCAGGCTGGGATCTTCTAGTGCAAAAAATATCAAATCAACAGATTGCTAAACCCTGTGAAGGTGCTCTGCCCACGAAATGGTAGCCCCAGGATAAGTCTGAAGGAATTCTGTTCTTATTTAGTAATACACAAGCAAGTCAGCTCTGCAGAGACCTGGGGTTAGCATTTGCAATCACCTAGGAGCCTGAAAATCCTCAAGAACAAGAGGATGATTGCGAGATTTGAATCAAAGCTAAAATGGAACCCTGGTAGCCTTGTGCTTAGAAAAAAATGTAGAAAGATTCAGCAGCTAGGATGGGGTATGTTACACACCACTGAATATACTGGGCTATTATGGCAGTGGAAACATTTGGTAAGTATCAAGGCAGTTGCTCACTCTTGCAAATGAATTTGGCAGCTGCATAAGATGAGAGTGTCTATAGGTAGTAAGGGCTGCAAAACTTCCATTAGGTCATCATATAGTCCTCTCTACTGACACGACAGCAAGACAGTGCCAAGTCATTCGATCTGCCTGTCTTTAAGAGCCTGCCTGAGCAAAGGGTGGCTGAGAAAACTTGCAACTCCAAAGGTTTCTCACAGGGACAGCTGTTTCATGGGCAATCTCTAAAGCCAAGGGGTGCAGGCATTATTCACTAAGGAGGGGGTTGAAGAAGACAGTTTTGTGAACCAAAAGTTGTAATACAACTTCACCTGGAAGTTAGAGTGCTTAAATACATTCGCACCAGACTCTTTAGAAATAATACTTTTAGGTCATTTGCGCTTCAAATAGCTTTCTCATGTCACTTGATTTTTTTTCTCATCTTCACCAGCACTTTCACGATACGTTTTATACTTTAGTGTTCTTATCTTTGCTGTACCTGGATCTCTCAGACCACTCCTTTCCTTTCTCCTGCACAATTATTTCTAAACCTCTGTTCTGCATTGGAGGTCAGACAAATAAGGGAAAGCTTTACCTCTTCTTTTTCCTGCATCTATTTTTTTGATCAGCATCTAGCTTGTATTAACTTCCAACCCCTAATAGTTCTTGCAAATGCTGCAAGCACATGAATACACAGACGTTAACAATGCAATAATTACCTTTACACAACTCTCTTTTAAACTAGCCTGAATTACATCCAGCCTGCTCCAGAGCTATTATCAGCTAAAATTCCAAGCATAAAAGATAAATACAATTCTGTCCCCTCTGCTGATACAAGGCATTCTCTCAACATCTAGCCCACTGAAATGGGGAATACATGAGTTAGCCAATTAAAATGCCCCCCATGCCAAATTTTAAAGAATTTATCTTCATCTCAGTGTGACATTCCAAGACCCACACATTCAGATCAGTAACCATCCTTCAAACTAAGTTTGGCTTAAAGCTACAGGACTCTATAACTGTACAGCTCCATGAATTAGCTCTTCACTTTATAAGTCGTGTCCTTAAAAATAGAGAAGCTAAGAGCCCCATTCTTTACAAATTAAGAAGTGTGTCCATTCCTAATACATGCTTATACCTTCTCTGATCCTCTCTTCCAACAAGCTTTTTGATGACTAATCTGAGGCAGCTGAGAAATACAGAAATGTTTGAAAGTATGATTTTCTCAGGATATATTCCCCAAATTCTCACATCTTCACTAGCAAGACCCCTAGGAAAAGAAATAGTGTAAGAGAAGCCAAGTTTCTGCAATTCTCCTATTTTGTGCATAGAGAGGTTAAAATTTTGGAGATTATGCTTTTACATACTATCCTGAAAATACTACCCTGTGCACTATTCCCTGTATTTGACAGAGGAACAGCTTTCTCCATTCTTCTAATCTTGCTCAGCAGATATTTCAAAGCCAGTGAGATAACCATCTTATCACTATCTTGTTGGCTCAAGGAAAGTCATATTGTGACAAAGCTTCTGTTTCATGGAAAACTTAAGGCCCAAAGCCAAAAGCTGGGACTGAACTCTAGTTAGGCTGGCACGGCAACAAAGGGGATCCAAACAATGAGCACAGCCACAGAAACATTTGACAACTAGCTTTGAAGGAATCCAGGCCTAGTCTGTCATAATACTCATGATAGCTCAAAAAAACCTCCCAGTTCCCTTCAGTAAGGCATTTCTTGTCCCTCCATAAGGGGATGATAGCTGCATTCCCTCATCTTCTCTTAAGCCCACCTTTGTATCTACTGGAGACAGGAGAGCTGGGAATATACACATACACCAACCCCCAACAATCCAAACTAGGACTTTCCAAAGGGTGGGAGAAAGGAAAATAAAAACACACGTGAGAAAACGCGAATAGCCGTGTATTTCTCCTTAGCCCATCCTACATTCACATAGCCTGATAACAGATTTGGAAAATCAAAAAAAAAAAAAATAAGAAGAAACTATATCTACCGCTCCCCTCAGAATGAATGAGGGAATAGAAAGAATTATTACTGATAAACCTGAATCCTTTAAGATAGTCTCTATGCAGAGTATTTTCCAAGTTCCTTATTTTTAAAGTTACGGTATTGGATAATTTCTTTTTCTGTACATTGCAGACTATATGCTGTGTGTTTGCATGCAACTCTAGGAGCTAAATTTTACTAAATATATTGGGATAGTAAGTTCATTTCCCAACACATCCCCTGCCAGGCCTTGGAAAGGGGTGTTTGCTTTATATCTGCAGTTTCAAAAGTAGACCTCTCTTTCTGCATGAGTATTTAAGTCTTTCTGCTTGTTTGTTTACAAATTTTAAAGTTATTAAGTCATTGAAAATCAAAAGAAAATGCATGAAAGATTATCATCTTTACATGGAGCACATGGAGCTTTCTTTAATAACGGATATATCACTACTCAAAAGTAAAGAACCTGACAATTTATATTTTTCATTGTGAAGAAGCAGCCACAGTTCCATTTAATAGACAAGTTACTACTGCAAAACTTTCATTTTAATCCCTCCAACTTCTTTGGGAAATTCTGAATATCTTATATCTAATATAATTCTTTTTCTTTATTTTCTGATCATGTAATACCCTTCTGATTTCTGCTTTCCTTCCCCTCTCCTTCATTAGCTCAAATGCAAAAGCACACTTAACTGGGGCAAATGAAAAGTACATTTCTTGGCCAATTCACTGCTCTTTTCTCCAATGTGTGAATATCCTGGTTATATCATCTGTACTTACATAAAGCCTAGTTATTCACATGACAGCAAGATATGCTCATACCAAATTATAAATTAGGTTGTACTAACTCTGGAAATATCCCACTAGAATTAAGCAAGCCTGGATTTGCTTTACAGCAGCATTGCAGATAGCTGCCCTGTCCAGGAAAGCAGTTTTGCAGCTGCTGAACATTATATGAGATGTAGCCTTTGGTGGTGAAGCTGCTGTAAAGTTCCTTCTTTCCATCTCACTCTTGGCTGCTAATTATAGTAGCACCATGTATCTCAGCACTCAGCTGGTGGGCATCCCAAATTCAAGATGAATAAATAACCATTAGGAACATGACAGCAGCCATGGGGAACACCAAGTGTGCACAATCAGCTGAGGATACAATAAGGAAGGCCTTAAGACAGCAGCAGAGTAGAAGACATCATTTCACACCCCAAGGAAGAGCACCAAGTAAAAGGCGTCCTGAGGAGATGTTGAAGAATCCCAAAGCTACAGACCAGAAAATACAAGACCCACTGTGACTGATGGATAAATGAACACTTCTGGAACCAGCATCCAATGAGATATGGACATTTATCTTATGATGTATTTATGTCAATCCAGTTTTATTAAACAGTCCCCATCTCTTGAGATGACCTGATCAAACAGGCACAGATGACACCTAAACAGTAAAGAAACTCTCCTGAATTGAGAATAAACTTGTCTATAAATTTTTCTATTCACTATTATAAACTATTCTGTCTAGAACACTGGAGGGAGAAGGAGGACATTTTAAATCATAAAGATCTAGCAAACTAATTTGATACTATTTTGAATAAGAAATTACAACAGAATTTATAGACTTGTAAAATCTTTCTTGCAAACAATGCAGTAATAAATTACTTACACTCAGGCATCCAGTCACATCTTAGCTGTTCTAAGGTGTGCTTGGTAATTACTAAGAGCTACAGATGATTACGGAGTATCTTGTACCCAAAGATTTAACTGCTTTACCAGCTGTTTATAAAAACATTTGAAGGGCACACAGAACTGCAGCTACACATGTAGCTCCACCACTAAAACAGACTGACGGAAATACCTTTTCTAGTTCATCTGTGAAGTGCAACAACAGAAATTAAATTGATACTTGTACTTTTGCAGATATCCAAGTAATTCTAGGAACAATCTGCTTCGTTATGAGATGCCAGGCATGAATGTTTTTAGTTGTGTTACTAGAAACTGTAAGTAGGCAGTTAGACTGAAATTGGACAATATGACAATCCTGAAAATAAATTTTTTTAATCCCCTGATTAAAAGTGATAGGTAATTGATTGCTGCTATCATAAATGAACGGTGGATGTTCTCTTAATATTCACATTAATTGGTTAAAAGGATTTTATTCATATCAAGTGATAAGAGGTATCAGACAGACATGTAACAATGGTCTAGAAACCTGAAGGGACCACATTATGAAAAATTAAGCTTAAGTGTGCAAAGCATCCAAACCTTACAGACTAATGTAGTCAACATTCCAGAGAAGATAGAGAAAATAAATTCAAAACTATATGCAAATAGCAAGTACAGTTAATATCATCAGCATGAAAAACATTCAGATACATCTACTTAGAGACATAGGGTGAGCACATTAACCCTGTTATGAAATACGATTACAATTTGTCCTCATTGTTAGCTCAAAGATAGTATCTGAGTATGACTGCTGGCAAAGTTCCTCTAAGAAGATGCATTAGCAGATGTTAGTGATGGATGAAAGACAAGGTACTCTTGAACCAAAAACCAACCAAACAGGAGGTGAGCTGTAACAGAATAAAACTCTGTATCCAGTTTTTCTGTTCACCTACATCTGGTTCAAACAATGAAATCTCAGTCCAACTGGAATGTTGCGTCTCAGTGTTCAGGTGAAAGAGCTATTCATTTCCGCACACAGTACAGTAAGCCCAAAGGGCAAAACACAGCAACATTCTCCTAGATTAAAAGTACCAACAGAAAGCAAGCTGTAAACTCAAATAATAAACATAAATCAAATTATGTATGCTTTTATATAAATAAAATAAATATATATTACAGTCATTAAATTGAAGGCAAGGTGGGTAAAAACCTCAGTTCTTGCCAATCCCACTCACTAGCAACACTGAGGAGATACTAAGTATAGTTTAGGGATCTGCCTGTCCATTTTTTCTTCAAATTCAAATTAGTTGTATTTTCTTGTGATTGCTAATAGAACCTCAGAATATCAGGAGGACAAGTAGAAACCGAGCACTTGAGAAGTGCAGTAATATCCTTCCAAACATATTTATGGTTTCGTTTTCAGTTACTGGTAAATATTTTAGGAATGTTTAAATAATTTTCATTCTTAAAGAGCATGCACACTTAGCTGATAGAATTCTTTGGAGGCATGTGAGGAAAAGTATTAATGACAATGTCAAATAAATCACCTCTCTCCCAAAGATCCATTGGCTCAACAAGTACTATATTCTGAATACAAAACAAAGCTATCAAAGAGATTGCCATGTTCTTTGCCTCTTTAAAAACAAACAAACACCAATTAATAAAGCAGTAGTAAAGTTCATTTTCCTAAAAAGATACTTAACATTATTTTCCAGTATTCAGAACTTATAATCACAAGTCGTAAACTGCCCAGTGAACAGCATGTTCAATATCTTACAGTTCAAACACTCTTAAAATTACAACACATATGTAGGTTTCATTCAACTGTTGCTACAAACTTATTAAATGTCTCTGGAAGTACCTCATCTCACAGAATTTTGGAGTCCCTAACACTTCACTTTTATTAATGACATTTTAGGGAAAATTTTTTTTGAAAAGAAGCTTATAAAATGAAGTATTTTTTAAATCCAGATATGCTATAATTTTTAGATTGATTCCATCTAATCAAATCCTTACTTGTCTGCTCCAAGAAGTGGACACCATGTGTCAGATAACTGAGGTTTTTTGAAAGAATGCACAGCATTTTCAGGGCTGAGTTTCAGAAAGATTAGGCCTATGAACAGTGCAGTTGTCCAATGGTTCACAGGTGTTTCAAAAGAATTTCAGTGGAACCTAGGGTATTTATTTACACATTCCACTGCTGCACTGGAAACCCAAACACAGCAGCTTTGAGTGTGATATAAAACTATCAAACTGTTTGTCATCTGCATTAAATGATAAGGAGACAATAAACCAAAAAAATGCATACACACTGACTTTTTCAATCTTACAATTATTTTAATGCCCCTTTAACAGAGAAGTATGAGGCTCCAGAGACTGCTGGTCAAATACAATTCCATTACAATATTAATAATAATAATAAAAACCCCAAACTGACTCTGGCTTTTGCAACTGGTTTCCATTACTTCTGAATTTCATACCAAAGCCAGCTTTGACAAAACAATTTAACTTCGCACTACAAAGAAGGCTATGATTTACATAATCAATGTAATTGCGACATTAGCTGTAATGAATAGCAGACAAAAGTGACGTAAAGGGCAGAAACTGTCTTGGAAAATCTAAGTTATTAAGAAATTACTTAAGGAAGCCTCAATACAGGATTGTTTTCTCACTACAATGCTTGCATCACCAGTGAACCTGAAGACCATAACTAACATTGACATTAGACTTCCTTCTTTTATACCACATTTCAGGACAGCTTTTCAAAGCCTTGCAGGGTTAGCCCCATTCTGCAGGCATAGAAAGGGCTTTGGCACAAAATGCCTTGTTCAGAAAGGCAGCAGCTCATCAACAGAAGCAGCTCACCCAGTTTCACTCCACAACGTTTTGGTTATTTTTCTAAAGTCATCACAGAGGACGCACACCAGCTGCACCCAGAATCATGATACTGAAAAGACATTTAGTATCTTTTCCACATCACAACATTTTTTTGCTGGAATGACTGCTGATTTCCCAGATTATTTTGGAAATAAATCCACTATTTATCTTTCAAGTGCACGGCTAAGCAGAACTAGCAGATACAAATTTTTGCAGATGTACCTGTAGGGAAGCATGACCCCTCAAACAACATGTCCCATAGACACTGAAAATTTTCTTCAAGTGTAAGCTTCATCAGAACAACTGGAAGTTTCAGCATGCAGCAGATAAGCACAAAAGCTGTAACACTTAAAGACATACAAGGAAGCTGAATTTCCCCACATTAGCTCTGCCAAACAGAGTTCATACACTCTGGGTCACATACCATGCCAGTGGCAACCTCCTATCAGGGCTATCACATCCCCATTTTCTGGGGCTGAAACCCAGGAAGAAGAGTCAATGGGAAAGGCTCTCCCAAGCACCTTAGAGAATGGAGGGGTTTTCTGCCTAAGGGCCTGGAATTTGTGCCATCTCCAGATGCTAGAAGAGGATTTGATGGAGAAAAAAAGAATCAAAAACCACAAAGACATGCAAAAGGGACAGATGAAGATGGTTCAGGGAGGAACAAGCATACAACAATAAAAGGAAAAAGGCAGCCATTTTTAAACAGATGAAAGTTAGTAAGCTTCCTCAGCAATGCACTGCATCCTGTTGCCAGAGCAAGTCCCATCTTCTTACTAAACTACATTTCTAAATATTTTCCCAGGTGAAGGCTGGAGCTGGACCACACACAGGTCATAGGGCTCAGGTACCTGATATGTCAGCAAGCAGACAGGCCAGAGACCAAGGACACTGACTGGATATACTGTGTGAGATTGCTAACAAATACCAACATGAACTAGCTGGCAAGTAGGATAAGAGGCTTGGGAGCTGAATATTGGAGCAGCCATGAGTCTGGGCTGGATATCAGAAAGACCAGAGGGTCTGAGAGTTGGCTACTGAAGGGACCATGCAAGAAGTCCATGCAAGTTACTCAAGAGACCAGGACACCTTGGGGGTTGGCTCCTGGTAAGTTCAGCTACCAGCCAGACATGTTTGTACATGTGCATCTCTTGGGCACAAGGCAGCTGGGAGATCACTGAAGCCAGGAGCCCACCACTAAGTAGACCAAGTGGCTAAGACAAGTTACTGGCAGGGCCTGTAGTGTTCTTGTACCTGTGGGAGTGCAGGTCTGTGTACGAGCAATTGGACTGGGAGCTGTGGGCCTCTGTGGCTCATGTGCCCACAGCTGGCATGTCCAACAAATCAAGGAGCCAGCTACTGAACAGACTGAGTGCATAAGGTCAGTTACTGGAGGGATCTGAAGTCTCTGTGTGCATGTGTATTTACATATAGATACAGTGTATTCATTTGTTTTTCCACAAGCAGGCTTTCACCCGAGCAGCCAGAGGACAGAACAGGATGTGTCCATGGGCACTGCTTTTGCTTGCCTGAGTGCTGTGTTCCCTGTCTGTGTGGGCCTATGTTACCAGTCATGTATGTGTATATAGGACATATGTGTGCCTATTGGGAATAATTCCCTTTTGGAAATTAGCCTCACTATTGGCTGGACCTTGGGACATGGAGCTATGTCAGTTTTGCTTCAATCAGGCTTCAAGATTTAAGAGGTCTTAAAACAAAAAAATTAAATACAACTTTGTTAAAGCCTTCCAACAACTCAAGGTGATAAGTGGCCCTGAAATGCTCTTTTAAAACTTCACTCGCTACACAAAGTATTATTAATTAAATGAACCCTAAACCATCATTATCAGTGTAATTAATTATGAAGAAACAACAGTGAAATAACTGTAAGACAGGTGTTTAGAATGCCTGAGGTGGCTCCAAAAGGAGCGATTTTCATCCATCAATGTTAGTAACCCAGTTCAAGTGCAAGGCTTTCAAGATGTACTTGGCTCCTGAGGTCACACACTTGCACTCACACAACACGGAACTGTGCTGTATCTGTGGTCAGGGCACACCAAGACGGGGAAATGAAGACACTCAACCCCACAATGTCGTTCAGGTCCATCCAAGTGCACTTGCTACGGTTCAGACACTTCAATGTCTTTGCAGTGCTTACTACCCTGGTTTTTCGGAGGCATTTGTTACCAGGGCACAGCTGATGAAGTGCACACCCACAAATAAGCAAAGCCAGTTCTGCACTGTGGATAAGGTTGGCTTGAACCTTAAGTGCCCACTGGAGACACTGAAGAAAAGAAACCCTCAAGAATTCTGAAAAAAACCAAAAAAACCTGAATTCATTCAGAATGGTTAGCTTTCTCTGCATGAGGTCATCAAGGTCTCCAAATTACAACACTTTCCCACTATTTAAGGTATCACAACTCTTGTACTGCTCCAACTGTAGATTAGAGTGAGTTGACTATAAGGCTCTTCTGGAAGACACAAACCTGAATAGCAACACTATCAGCTGGCTTCCAAAACACCTTGGTTCTTTCCTTTTTTATTAAACAAATAGTTTAACACTTGTTTCTTTCACTCTATCCAGTAGAACACCAAATCATGCCACCATTGCACAATCCTTATAATAGTACTTCACAAAAGTTTAGTATATGCAGTCTATCATTCACAAGCTTTAAAATTCTCTTATGATACATGGTAGTAAAAAAGAAAGAGCATCTTACCAGCTTTGGGCACACTTAGCATTTTCATTTCTGCTTTGCTACACTTGTCAACACTGAAACGTGCTTTTGTCTTTACGTTTCCAGTTGACTCCACAGATTGTGTAAAATTTTCATTTTGATTCTGGACATTCATTTTAGAAAGCAATGAAGCACCTCCCTCTTTCTCATCTATCTGCAAAAGAGAAATAAGTTCACAATAGCGTTTTCTTCATACAGGTGAAGAGAAATAGAGAAAAGAGCAACAAGAAGGGACCTCAGGACATACTAATTGTCATTATCAAACTTGCTACATAAATATATACATCTCTACAAAACTATATGCATCACAACAAAAAGTGTATGCACACAATACCAAACTCTTGTGTAAATAGTTTATGAATTTAATTTAATACAAGTCTTCTGTAGATAAATAAAAATTGTGATGCTTTTCTGTGTCAATGTTAAAGGTTTCAGAGAAAGTTACTTTGCAGCAGAACTGCAACCCAACATACTGAGACTTTATTACAAGTATCCTGGGTTTTTAACTGCTTTTACAAAAAATAAAATCCAATAAAGCCCATGCCAAGATGCAATCCCCACCTCCTTTACACTAGAGAATAGCATTTGGGCTCAATAGTGAATAGTTTTATTTATTTGAATAACATTTTTCTGCAACCACTCCAAAGTTAGAGAAACATAACCTGAGAAGCAAGATCAAAGGTACTGAGACCAAAGCTATCAAAATTGGTTCTGAGTATATTATTTAAGCAGAAATTGTTCATGGTGAGCTCAGAATGTTATCTTTTAATCACAATACTGTACAAAATACATTTTAGTGCACTATTTGGTTTACCTGCTTTAACTTCATTTCTTGGTCCATCTCCTTAGTTTCATTCTTGAGACAAACAGGAGTATGTTTTCCTGGTGGTATAAACCTTGGCTTTTTGCCTGCATTTCCTAGGACTTGACTTGGAGCTGCAGATCGCCTCATATTTAGCTGTACTGCTCTGGAGGATGGACAGGAAGGAAGGAAGCAGATAAAGACAACTATAGTCAGGACAGGCTTTAAATATAAAAATATATCCACAGATGACAACATAAGCACTATTTCAAAATACAAGAGAGCATAAAAGATCTTCAAATAACAATATTAATTCACAAGCATAATAAAATTTAAGAAAAAGTAGTATTGTTGCAATGCTTTGTTTAAGTACTAAGAAAGATCAACTACAGCAAATTCTGCAGCTGAACATCTCATTTTTCATTTAAAAAGCCACTAATGTAGTTCCTAAAAGCAATAAATGCTCTGGAGATGCACAGTATAGGGCTACTTAACAAACTTACACCAGTTTATAAAAAGAAAAACAATTTTAAGCAAAACTTACTATTCTAAACACTTGAAACATAATTTTGAAAAGCCCATTATTAGTGTACAATGAACAATGAATGTTCAAGGTATGTGTCATACCTGGGAATAGCGTTATGCATTAAACAGTCAATTACATTGGTCATTCAGGTTCACCATAATAAAATTAACATTCAGCAGAAAATTATCTCAGAATTACAGTGGATATTATTGGTCCATGTTATGTCCACTTGAACAGTGGAAGGAATGTATTAGAGGTTTTCCTTCAAAATATAAGACCGTTATTCCCCTGAACAACCTTAGGACAAAACCAAACATATGCCAGTGTTAATATGACGAAGTTTACTTTGCAACCACTAGAATAACAAGTTATAATCTTAATGCTTCAAAGTAATAGATAGAAATCAAACAAAAGACGAAAACTCCAGCAGAATAACAGCAGCTGAAATGAAGAAGGCAAGCACAACTTAGAGTACAGTTACAGGTTTAATTCTCCATTTACACATGTTTATTTTAAATGATCCCCCCAACTACTAAGTTAAAAATAAACCATAATACAGATTGCAGAATCAAACTTCTGTGCTATCTGAACAGCACTTGCATCCTGCTGCAAAAGCCAGTGTGTTTCTACACCTTTTTTGGTGCTACTCTGCACTCCAGTGGCTTCCTGGGGCACAACCACCGTTCTTTCCAAGGCTTGCACTGAAGCAGTTTGCAAACGTGCAGATGCTGGTAGCAGGAGTACTGCTCTCTCCCCCATACTGGCACAATTAGCACATATATGATGCTGTATATATATATATATATAGAGCATATATATGATGAGATATATATATATATATATACACATAAATCTCAGGGGCAAAATGGCCTCAACTGTTGTCACTTCCACTGTGGCTGCTGTTAAAACTACAAGGAAAGAAGCCTCTGACTTTGCCTACAGCAGTTCACTTAAATTAGGCCTACCTGACAACAGTGATAGCATATGAATTTTAGTTAACCCTATGCAATAAGAAAGTAGCTTGGTTATTATAACAGGAGTATCTGTAGCGTGAAAAGTCACTGTGAACACTGCAAAGGTGTCAAGAACCTTCCGGGGGAGCAGACTGCAAGTGCCAGTGCTGAGCACAGCCAGCTTCAGGTGCCATGTGAATTTGAATGAGTTCTCTACCCAACCCTACACTGCAGAAGCGACACTTGGGAAGACAACACAGGATACCCCACGGCTCTGCATGAGGACTGTGCATAGCACGGCTGCAGTGCTACACTGACCCTGCCCACTGCACTTCTGGTTCCGTGGAATGGGAAAGCTGCGCAATTCATAAATTGCACACATCCATGATTAAAATGCTCTGGTTTCCAAATCCATTTGGACATTGTGCTGTCATTTGGTCTTAAACCACAAAAACAGACTCGTTAGGAGATTTGAAAATTACTAAGGCATTTAAAGACACTACCCTTGGCAACTCAGTAACTTCACTGTTACCAGTATTACCTACTTGCAACTACAAAGAGCCTTGTGGGTTTGTGGGGTTTAAAATTAAACATTGCATCAAGAAATACATCTTTGTCTTTACAATACAAGCTTTCATAAAATATAACAAAAATACGTTTAAAAAATAATAGCCAAAAGGTTTACATTTTGTCTTTTTACACTACTACACGATAGAAATTAACATCATGGATGTACAACAAACCACTGATGCCAGATCTTTTAGGTAAGATCAGAGTGGGTGTAGCAAGGGCAAGGAACAGCTCCACATTACAACTAAATGAATGAACATGCAAATATGCCCTTTCCTCAGAGACAGCACCGATACACCAGAGAACCTTGTACTTGCCTTACCATTAGGTCTGGCTGCAGGGAAACTGCTGCAAGCAATGCAAAAAGCACTGCTCCTAGCTTTTATTAGCAACCAGGCGTGACCAAACCCAGTGCACCATGAAACCACAGCCTAAACCGTCTCATGGGTGCATCTGCTGTCAGGCACTAAATTCGGTTGTACTTTTGTCCTTAAGGGTACATTAATAGCTGCATTTAAAATGACATGCACATACAAAGAATGTTTCAAAATTTTACACATCGAGCTCAACACGGTGTGCACAGAGTTCTGCTAAAGGCAGCTACAATACCCATCTCGGCTCAAACTTAACACGCTGCTCCCTGAGTGTTTGAAGAGGCACTGCCGGCACAGATGGAGGCAGAACAGGGGTTGTGCGCAACTACAGAGCCGTGACACAGCATCAGCTTCTACTCAGGTAAATTGCAGGCAGTGAGTGCATCGCATTGAGCATCAATATTACTGAAAAATCGCTTCAGATCAAAAAGCTGTAAGCAATTTTTACAAGAGCATGTAGTGATAGGACAAGGAGGAATGGCTTCAAACTGAAAGAGGGAGAGTTTAGATTAAATATAAGGAAGAAATTCTTCACTCTGAGGATGGTAAGGCACTGGAACAGGTTGCCCAGAGAACTTGTGGATGCCCCATCGCTCAAGGCCAGGTTGGATAAAGCTCTGAGCAACCTGATCTAGTGAAAGATGTCCCTGCCCACGGCAGGAGGGCTGGAACTAGATAATTTTTAAGGTCTTTCCCAGGGTCGCTTCCACCGGGACCCCCGCCCGCAGCTCCCGTACCTGCGGTCCCGCCGCCGGTCGGTCCCGCCTCTGCGCTCAATTNAGCCCCCCCGGCCGCACCGCGCATGCGCCTCGCGCAGCCTTCGCTTCCCGCCGAGCGCGCGTGCGCCGGAGTCGAGCGCGCGGGCCGTCCGGCTGGAAGGGACGCTGGGAAGGCCCCTCCCGCCCGCGGGAAGCGCTGCCGTGCGCGTGCGCAGTGCTTCCCTGCCGCTCCTGTGCCACACACAACATGGCGGAGCGGCCGCCCACCGCGCCGCCGTCAAGCGAGAGCGGCCGTAAAGGGAGCCTCGGCTGCGCGACAGCGAGCGGCGGCGGGCGGGGTGAGTGAGCGGGGCCGCGGGCCCGAGCGGGCCGG
>VZTD01001802.1:190320-239484 GCA_013397725.1 Rhagologus leucostigma
GGCGCTGCGCGGGGTTTGTCCGCCGCGTCCGTCAGGGCGCTGTGCCGGGCTGGCGGCGGTATCTCTGGCTTGTGGGGAAGGGAGCGGTAAGGGTGTGTGCAGCTCTCAGGTTGTTTGTCGCTGCTTGAGGCCGCGCAGGTGCTGTTTCTCGGTGTCGGGTCGCTTCTCCAGATGTTTCTAGGCCAGTTCTGTGTTCTGTGACCGGGATCGTTGTCCCTCCCTGAAGCGCCTTCCCAGGCCGGATCCGGAGGCCTTTCCCCTTCTACCTGTACAAAATTCCCCCTCCCACAGCTCCGAGGGCAGAGAGCTTCCTCTGACCCTGGTCTTGGCTCGGGGTAGCAGAGCCCGGCCCTGCGCAGCCTCGAAGGTGGTCACAGAGTTAAGCAGGTTGGAAAAGACCTCTGAGATCATCAAGCCCGTTCCAATGTCCGACCACCCTTTCTGTGAAGAACTTCTTTCCGATGTCCAGCCTGAAACCCAACCCCCCGGCACAGCTTGAGGCGATGTCCTCTCATCCTGTCGCAGGTCGCGTGGGAGAGGAGACCAACCCTCACCTGCCTACAGCATCCTTTCAGGTGGACCTGTAAGGTTCCCCTCTGAGCCTGTTTTTCGCCTGGCTAAACAACCCCAGCTCCCTCAGCTGCTCCTCAAAGGACTTGTGTTCCAGATCCTTCACCAGCTCCGTTGCCCTTCTTTGGACTGTGGTCTGTGAAAGGCAGGTCATGGATGGCACTGTTCTGAGTAGGTTTTGCAGGACAGCAAGTGTTGTATAAAAATGTTCTTTGTCAAAATAGTTATAGTAGTTGTGTGGTTCCTGGTAGATGCCTTAAATTGTCTCGTATTTATTATATAAGCTTTTTTTAGAAAAAACCAGTTGTCTGCATCAGTGTAAGGTGCATTGCTGTCCAATTGTTCTTACCCTCCTCTGTTCCTTTTCTTTTACATGAATGTTCATCAGACTCCCCAGTCTGAGGAGCTGAGCTGAGGGAGTAGCTCTGTGGCATCCTTGACCATGGACTGCTGCTGTCTGTCTTTCTTCCCTTTCTGCCCTGGCTGCAGTTGCTTTTCCCTGGTCATGCCCTGCTTACACAGTCGCTAGAGCTTTTGCTGAGCTATCTACAAGAAATTCTAGCCTAGCAAATCAAATCGGGGAGTAGCTGTCTGTATGGTAAGTCGCATGAGCCAGTTCAGGAAAGGGGCAAATTAAATGTTCTGACTGATTGAAAGGAGGAGGTAGAGGGAGGTTGGGACCACATTAATTAGTGGATAGATGGGCTTGGGCTACCGTAAGAAAACTGCCAAAGGTAATTTTTTTTCCCCCAAATCAGTCTTAAAACAGTTACCCAGAGTGATTCATCAAGTGCCTGAGAAACCACTTGTACTGTCACAGTTGAAGGGGTGAGTCTGCCCCTTTGGGCATTAATGCTGGCTTGAAGTGGCTGCAGTGTCAGAGTGGCATACAACACACTAAAATATTGCTTCTATATATCAGGATTTAAAGCACAGTGTGTCTTTGTGAAAATAAAGGCTGAAGGAATGTCACGTCTCAATGTCACCTCATCCCTGCGCCCTGCATAGACTCTGTTCCTCTAGCGTTTCTGAAAATGCTGTCTTAGCCATGCACATTTGTAGTTCTGTCATGGTTCACTCCAGCCTTTCAAACAGTTACACTTTGTTTTGTCACATGGAAAATAAACATTTTTTAAAAATCAGAAGCTTCTGTAGATGAAAAAATGAAGGTCACTAATTCCATTTCAGTGTTCTGACTTTCGCAGTGGAATAGCTTTGATTAGTGCCAGACATTTAGCAAGCTGTGTGATGATGTTGTTTTTGGGAACTACATCCCACCTGTGTTCTCCATTATCGTATGCACACCAAATCTCTGTTTGAGGGCAGTGAAGTCCAGAGCTCAAGGCTGGTTTTGGGCGTGCATCTGCCTGGCAAACAACATGGGATGACAACTATTGAAAAATTGCTTGATATCTGTGAAGTCTGGAGGAGATTTTTGCTTGTCTAGAACTGCAGGGAAAAATAAAACATGTGAAACAATAAAAAGCAAATAGCATGTCATAGTTTTGTGTCCTTTCTCTCCCAAACAAGGAAATCCCTGTAACTGATACCCTTACCATTTATGCACCCTCCCCTACGCACTCTTCACATGGCCCTTTTAGTCCAGTGGTGGTTTTTGGTGTGAGGTCTTCTAACATCTTATTGGATTCCCTCTCCATCTCCATGCAGGCAAGCCATTAACTCTTCTTATCTTGAGTTGCAGCTTCTGCTGATGACCATGAGCTCCTTATCTTCTGGTTTGTTCTGCTTGTGCACCTGCTTCCCCGTAGAGCATGGGAAAGTAAAATGAAGTCCTAGACTTAGGATAAACATTACTTAGCAACAACTAAAACATTGGTGTGTTGGCAACATTCTTCTCATTTTAAAGGCAAAACACAGCTCTGTACCAGCTATTGGGAAAATTGCTAAGGAAATTAGCTCAGCTCCAGCCAAAAGCATGTCTAGGCAAAAGTCCACAGCTTTCAGCCTAAGGCTTCCAGCAACCCAAGCTACATATGCTAAGCAAGTAGATATAAGCAAACAGCATTTTAAATCACACAGTATTATAGTTCTAAGTGACTCGTTCTGTTTAGAAGTTACTTTCTTAAGCTAAGCAGCTGATACCTCTCAACAAAATAATGCAATTTCTAGGTGTAGTCAAAAAGGAGGTGTGACAACTGGTGAATTGTAGTAGAATTGGGAAAAATAGTTTTGAGACCAAATGGAGAAGAGGGACATTCCTGGGAATAAGCAGAATCTGAAAATTATCTCATTTTGTGGTGAAGATACTGAGTAAAGTGATCTGTACTGCTAGAGTGCATGACATTCATCACATGCTCTCGGCTTACCTCTTGACTAAGGTGCGTCTCTTGAAGTTGACAAGAAGATAAAACATCTCTAGTTCTTCAGGTCAGGAAACTTCTACTGGAAAAAGTCTGGGACTTCAGTAACAACTGTTGTCATAGGTCCCAGACCCATGGCCACAAGGGTTCTGGCACTGTGTTGTGCTGCTCCAACATGAGTCTTGAAAATGTGCTGAAGAATCCCCCTTGACTGTACTTTTTGCCTCAAAGTTCCCATCCGCTCTTCATTTGAGCTCCAGTTTGGTTGGGGCTTTATACATCCATATATATATATATTTGTATACAGAGGCATATGTATGTAATATATATTTTTGTTGTTGTTGTTGCCCTTCATTTCTCTGTTAAGCACAAATAAAGTTTTTGTTCCTCATTTGATAAAAATACTCTTTCCTGCATTCTGTTAGTCTTCAAACTTGCTAAAATATACCAAAGAGTGTCTTGAAGACTTGGTCCTCAAGGACTAACAGTGTTTGTGCAAAATGTAGCTCACAGCATCCACAATTCCAGTACAACAGAAACTCTAGGACAGTAAAAATACTTAGAGTTTTGTTCTCTTGTCTGTCCTTGAAAGTTTTCTGAAAGCAGAATCCTCTGGGATCCACCAAACCAAATCAAAGTGTTAGGCTTACAGTTCATATTATCAAATCTATATATGCTGTTTAAGTCCTCCAGTGTAAGTATACTGTATGTTTCAATGTTTTCATCAATATTGAGAACTCATACTTCACATTCTCCGTACTGACAGTTAGCATTGTTCTCTGCTTTTTAAACTTTCCCTTGAAGTCCTTGCTGTCCTTCCAATCACGGCTTTGTGCCAAGATAATTTTGTTCGTGCTGAGCTAGCAAAGTCCTGAGTTTCCTGTCTTTGCAGTAGACCTGGAAAAACATACATAAAACAACAGTGTAAAAATAATTGTTTGACATCTCCGTGATGCGGTATTTTCTTAAGCAGATTCTTTTAAGACGTAGTATGTCCATGTTGTGGCTGAAGGAATGGCATATCCCAGATACCTGTAAATTTAGCTTCCCTGTGTTGTTGGTGACAATGTAGCCACAGAAGCACAGAGCTAAATGCAGTCTGTAAAATCTGCCAGGGATGTGGTCAGGAATCTCTGTGGATTGCACTCCCTGCTTCTCTAGCAAAGCCGTCAGTAGGTCGCATAGCTAGCAGGTGTCCCAGCTAATCTGAAGCTAGCTCAAGCATCTCTGCAAACTGTGGTGTTGGCTGTGTCGTAAACATCCCAGTAGAAACAAAACTTGATACGGAAGCCTTGCAGCAGATGATGTGTTTTGTATTTGGGTTACGTGCATGCTTGCTTGTGTTATGTATGCTTTTATTACAACTTTTATTAACTTCAGTCTTAGCAAATAGCCTTTTAACACAAGCACGTTTCATAATCAGTGAAGATAGTCTTTGATACTCAGATATATAAGATCTTTTAAATTCCAGATTTATGTTGTATTCATGAAGAGGAATTGCAAAGTTCTTTTTTCCCTTCAGAGTAAAACTTGACCTTAGTTCTTAGAGATCCTTGGAACTGCTAGATATCAACTTAAGGGATTTAAGTAATGACATTTTTTATAATGTTTTAAGTGAGCAACCTTAGTTATGCTACATATCACAGCAATGATATTTGCCAGTACAACAAACCTCACTGTAATAGTTTTGTTTTAAAAATAAACTGCCTGTCATGACTAGATAAGAACAGGTTAGATAAGGAAATTCCATCTTTTTGAGGAATATAATTTTACCAGATTTCAGTTGCAACTTTTCAATAATACTGAATTCTGTTGTCTTCAGTCTTACAAACAAAACTGGCTTCAAAATTGATCATCAGCAGGGTGTTCAGTTTTGTGATAAATATCTGCATCAGTAGTAATTGAAACAGAGACTGATGTTTATTTTCACCCTAATCTAGCCAATTCTCCTGTGTTGTAGGTTTTCAGTGGCTTGGTTTGGAAAACTTGGGTTTAATGGGCTGTTAGGACAGCATCTATTCAGTTGCTGGCTTGTTGGACATAGGACTCAGTAACTTAGGAAACACTGCTGAGCCTTACTCTTTCTAATTTTTCTCATAGGCATAATAAAGCAGTGAAGAGAAACTGAAGGAAGTATTACATGCCTTACTGATCAGAAAAGTGTTTCCAAAGTATTTGGGCAAAGTACATATATATGTAGTAAAATCTACAAAGGTAAGATATCTTCCTTTTATTTAGAAAACCTCACAACTAATGAAACCCTCTTTCACTGGTCTTAATGGGTTTACAAAAGTAACTTTGTATGTTAAGGAGCAAGGTGGAGCTTAAAATTTACTCATTTAAGTGAGTTCTGTGGAGTCTTACCAAATTCCACAAGGCTTTTCATTATAGGATTTGGATGAAGGCAGATTGCCTGTTAGTTCTTCTTCACAAAGCTTTTGAATCCATTTAAAAGCTTCTCAGTTTTATAAAGTAGATCATGTGGGAGAAGACAGTAGTGCTTCATGATTTCAGGGTTAGCTGAAGTTTTGGCTTCCTTAACTTCCTGAATATTAAGTATGTCTTTAGGCATGTGGAGATTTCATGCTGTTCCCTCTGAAATGGATGTCTAAGTGAGTGGAGAATCTTTTTTTCAGTGTGAAAGCAACATCTTATGTGATGTGCAGTTCATAAATCCAGGATCTGCTAGCTGAAAGTGCCACAGCTATTGTCGGTAAGAACACTGTTTTGTAAGTTTGTTAGACATTACATGAAAGGTATTAAAATGGAAAGCAAACATTTGCATTTGAATTTCTGTGATGTTTCTGCTTCAGGTAGAATTCATGTAAATAGAAACTGTATGTTTCACAGTGGCTGTTACGATTGTGTTTAATAACAGAGTTCAAAATATCTTGATAGAAAATGGGGGTTCTGACATCCAACAGTACAATTCTCAAATTCTCACTTAAATCTGAAAGTCTCCAAAGTATGTAAGTCTTTGTTTGCACTCAGACATGCACTAGATTATTCACATTAAGATCTCCATGGTTTTAGAATTGCTTTCAGGCCTCTTTGTGGATCTACCCATGCAGATTCAGCACAAAGACTGCTTTATTTCTTTGTGTTTGGGGTTTTTGAATAGGTTGAAGGTGTGGAGAGCATGGGTTATGATATTGAGCGCTTCGTGGGCTATGTTAATGAAGGGCTGTTGTGCTCCATCTGCCGAGACGTGTTAGAAGATCCACTGCAGGCTCCTTGCGAACACGCTTTCTGCACTGCCTGTATCCATGGCTGGCTTGTTCATCACAGTAACTGCCCTGAAGACAGACAAGTGATTGATGTGTCTTTGCTACGACCTCTCTACAGGTATCCAATAATCTTGCTGTGTGTTGAAATTACATGAACTTAGGATTTCTCAGTTTTGCTTGCACAGCTTCATCTGTCGATACTGTCACTCAGACTGTCTTTAGCCAGTATGCCCGTGGCAGACACCAACTACTTGCATGAAAGCATTAGCATTTTCTATTTATTGTAACTAACTTTTAGGGTGTTAGGATTTCAAAACTGAAAGAACACCTAATTTGTTCTCCACATCTTTATATCTTGAGTGCTGATTCTGGATATTATTCTGAATGTTCTTTACATCATCAAAACTTTTCCATACTTTATTTTAGAGAAAATAAGCAAAGCAACTCTTGATGACAGTCACTACACACTCTATATCTCTTTTCTTTTCAGTCTTAGCTATGCTATAGTGGGTTTTGTAATTAACAATTCCTGGAGATGTGAACCAAATTTCTGACCTTCAAATTCTTTTTAAAAAAGATCTTCAGACATAGGAATATCTGTTGTGAGCCACCTTGTCATGTAAAGCAGGCTGTTTTTCCAAGTGCCTTATATAACTGGTCAGGCAGTTGAACCAGATGATTGTTGTTGGTCCTTTCCAAACAAACGATTCTATTTTAAACTGTTAATTCCTGCTAGTGTCAGCACGAAACAGTTTCGACAGTAGACACTGCTTGCTGTTTAACACCTGCATTATCTAATCTTGCTCAGATAAACAGTTACATTGTATTTAAAGCCTCCAGCTACAGTAAATTTAACTTCATTAGTACTCACAACATAATTTTTCATTAATGAGATTTTACTATCTGGAAGTTAGCTATGGTTTAGACAGAGCACTAGAGTTTAATTTTTAGATTGTTTTGCCTGTACTCACTGTAGTCCTTTAGTCTGGCATGTTTAGGAACACAGAACTTAAATGGCAGTGAGTAGCCCTGGTGTTTGTTATTGATAATACCTGCTGAGACAGTAAAAGGTCACGATTAGAAAGTATTCAAAAATAAAGATTTCATTTTCACATTTAAATTGGGAGACTGGCTTTTCCATTAACATTGTTTCTTTCAAGCTGTTTTCTTCTGATATGGTCACTTGAATTCTTAAAAAAAGTAATAAGATAGTTCATCGTAATTTTTCCTAATGGAGATTAGAATCTTGCTTTTTTTTCCCTAAAAAGTTGAAAATACAAGTTTTTCAATAATGTTCCCAGATTTAAGAACAAATTCTTTTCTTTGCCTGTAGATATATGAAAAATGATTTAAACCGTCTTCAGCTACATTGCAGAAACAGAGAGTATGGCTGTGAAATGGTTTGTTCTCTGGAGTCTATAGACAGGCACGAAAGGGAGTGTGAGTACAGTCAGATACCTTGCTCCAATGCTGGTGAGTAACATTCAAAGAAGTTGAATCCTTTATATTTAAAAAACACGTTTGTCATCTTTCTGTGAACAGAACTACAATAATAGCCATTATTTTCTAACAGAAATTCAAAGCTTTGGCATGATCTGCTCTTTACAGCAGTGTTTTTGAACAAAATATATTGCAAAGTTTATTGCAGTCCTGATGATTAGCAACGGTTTCTTATCCAAAAACTAACCAAAATGAATATGATGAACTTCAAATGTATGAAAATGTAGTAGTGCATTAGTTTTGCTTTCTAGTCAAGTTATGAGTTTGTTTTCCAATTCTGACTGCATGTTTAAATGAATGCAGTAGCCCATGCAGAAGACTTAGGGGTCATAATTTATTTATAGAACACCTGGTTGCCTGGCACATGTGCAGCTGCCAACTCTGTGTCATGGTTTTACAAGAACGTATCTTGGAAATAAGAATTATTCTAAGCTAAATTCTGGTTAGAATTGTTCATGTTGAGGTTTTTATTTTAAAAAAGGCTACACCTCCTGAGAAAGAAACATGCCTCTAAAGAGGAACATACTGTTACAATTTTCCAGTTGATTTCATTTGAAATGTTTTATGTTCCTAGATAAAGTTAATTTCTAATTAATTATGCTAAGGGCATATTTGAGTCTGCCATTGTAATTAATTATGAGATGATTAAGCTGCTAGAATTGCTCTACTGAAAGCTATAATTTCTCTCAGAAGTAAGTGACTTCTGCAGATGCTTGATTCACCTGTTCTACTTCTTACAGAAACTGTAGTGTTTTATAGAGTTATCACGCTGGGTGTCTGGTGTTTGGGGGGTGAAGGCTCTTACATCTCTTGAACTCTTTCCCAAGAATACCTGGAGTGTATTTTGAGTACCTCAATAACAAATCATTATATTTATTAGTAAAGCTCTTCTAGAGAACTCTTTTGTCATTTTCTGGCATGGTTTGTTGGGAAGTTTCAATACTCCATTGTTTCAGTTTCGTTAAGTTGATATTCTCTTCAAATTAAATGCAAGGGTGTAGTGTAACAAATAGTGCCTCAAAGATTAAACTACAAACTTCCTAAGTGTGACTTCATAAGTTAAGACTACAAACTTCAAGTTTAGAGTTAAATGTAACAATAATTTATATAGTGTTTATTTTTTATTCTTTATATTTTACTTTTAATCACTACAGAACTGCAAAGTTTGTATCCTAGAATTTCTGTGGAAATGTTTGTATCTTTGTATGAGTTATTAAATGTTCATAAATAAATGTTCCAACTTATTTATGTGGTCTAGTACTTTATGGACAAGACCAACAAATTGTCTGGAAAACAAGTTTGCATTCCCTCTTGCCCACATCTCTTTACTACATCTTTGGACTTTTCCCTAAGTTTGATAGTATAATTTTTTTTACACACGTGCATTCTTTATCGATTCCAGTCATTGCAATCTATGTGGAAAGCACAGGCAAGCTGCTAGTGTCTTAGCTTGGCATCAGGATTGTCATTACTGAAGTTGATTTAATGCCAGACCAGCAGTAGAAGACTTTACAGAAAATACCTTCTTCTAACCTTTCAGTATTTTCAGTTAATGGATAAGTATCTTAATAAGACCTTTTAACAGCGCTGTATTAGCAGCTACGTATGCGTAACTGTCATATTTCATATTCTAAAGAAATCTCTTTGCTCAGCGTTCTTTCTTGAGTGGTTTTGTTTGGAATGACTCAAAATGCTTTTGTTGTAAATGGCCGTCCTGCCTTACTCTTCCTTGCTCAGGTTGTACGGTGCAGATTGAGCGGCGTAACTTGGACGGGCACCTGGCGGTGTGCGAGTACCGGAGCCGGGAGTGCCCCAATGGCTGTGGTTACACCATTCTCAGCGCGGAGGACACGCAGCACAACTGTGTGGCAGAGCTAAGAACTGAGCTGGAACTACTTCGGTACAAACCTTCTGTTCCTCTCGTGTTTGTGTTGGGCTGGGCTTAAAATCACTGCATGAAGCGCTTTGAAATACTAGCACTGGATTCTGGTATGTGTTAAATGGTCCATTAATTACTTGATGCTAATGGGCCAGAATTTTATTATGTGTCAGCATAGACTTTAAATTCTTGCTGTTTTGATTCTTATGTTGTTGGGGACTTTTTGTCCAAGTTACTGTAAATCTTAAAATACCATTGCTTGCAGGTGAACAGAACTGTGAGCTTACTATGTAAAATGACAAAAACCGTAAGAAAACTGAAGTTGACAATTTAATTTTTCCATTGGCCTGTTACAGACACAAAGTCACATTATTTAATAATTGTATTTAGTTTATGTTTTTACAGATAGAGAAGATAAAAAGCTGTAATTATTTTGGCAGATACAGATAGATTCAAGCACTGAAGATTTAATTTAAATTTTTTTTAAAGTCCTTGTAGATTAATAACAGTCAATGAATATGACTCTTCTTACCAGCATCCTTGTTTTCCTCTTATGTATGTTTCTGTAGCTTTCCCTTTTCATTATATTCCAGTTGGACTCTTTTTTTTTCCCCTCATGCTCCTTGCCATTTGTATCTTTCAGCTCCTAAGTGTTGTGCTTTTGAACACTACTGTGAAGTCAGGCTCAAATATGGTTTAAATGCGTTGAGACACAAGGGATTCTGCTACCTGGTTTCTGAACTCAAAAGGTTAATGTAGTGCCAGCTGGTTTTGGCTGGGGAGCTGTGTGAGTGACTAGGCTGTAGAGTTTACTGCATACTGTCATTTTACTGCATACATCCACCATAAAAGTGAACAAGATTACACAGAACATGGAATCATTTAGATTGGAAAAGAGCTCTAAGATCATTGAGTCCATCAGTTAATCCAGCACTGCCAGGCCCACCACTAAACCGTGTCTGTAAGTGCCTACCATGTCCACACACTCAGGCCGTCTCACTTCCTCACCTGTTTAGCAGTACTATAGGATTCAGACTTTTTATCTTGGCTGCCGTTATGTAACACTTAGCAAGCACATACTGCAGGCAAACAGCAGAAGATCCCTTAAAGTCATAAATACACATTCTCGAGCTCATGGAATTACTTGAGGAACATGATACGATTGTCCCCCTATAGGCTTTTCATGGGCACTTTAGTGCCCCTAGGCACAATGCACTTCTTTATGCCAGTTTTTTTTTTTTTNCTGCCGTTATGTAACACTTAGCAAGCACATACTGCAGGCAAACAGCAGAAGATCCCTTAAAGTCATAAATACACATTCTCGAGCTCATGGAATTACTTGAGGAACATGATACGATTGTCCCCCTATAGGCTTTTCATGGGCACTTTAGTGCCCCTAGGCACAATGCACTTCTTTATGCCAGTTTTTTTTTTTTTATTAATAAGTCATGCCTCTATAGGGGCATCCTATAGAGCTTGATGGGAATCAGATCAGGCTGTTCGGCTGCAAGAAGGCTTTCTGGAATTTGAAAATCATTCTTTTCTCTGCTTACAAGACTTAACAAGGAGAAATAAACTTTTTAGGTCAGAAATGATCTGCAGAGTGGAGGAGGCAAAACATGAGATGGAGTCAAGGTTAGATTCACAGAGAAGGCATATGGTCCAAAAAGAGAGTATTCTGCAAAATGAAATTGAAGAACTAAAGGTAAATACAATCCTTTTTTTTTCTTTCTCTTAACAGTCTAGCTTTTTGCTTTTCCCAGTAGCAGTTTCTTATTTTGTAAGTAAAGTCTCATACAGACGAAAATGGCATTAAGTATGGGAAGCAAAACCAGAAAAGCTTTGCCAGGTTAGTCAGCTCTGTGGAGAAGCAGGCTGGATGCTGTATTGCTGGGCTTTATCTGCTTCAGGTTCACTGGAGCTCACCTAGGTACTCCATCAGTGTCTGTGCGTGCATAACATTGTCAGCAGATCAGTCTGAAACTGATTTCAGTGTCTAAATGTAGAGTATACATCACAAGCTGGATGTAATTAAACATCCAGCTCCATTTTTAATTGCTATCCCAAGTGGCTTAGTCCACAGTTGACACAGAGCCCTGCTGCTGACAGTGGTATTTGCACTGTGGTCAGAACATTAGAAAGGTGCACAGTAAACTTCATCAAGTAACAAGCAAGGCTGTCTTATCCTTTTAGTCATCCTGTTTTTATTATATCACAGAACAATGATTTTTAAAGCAATGGATGTGCTTCATAGTTTATATTTTTATTTTTACTGGATTTGATGTTAAATCCTTGAAGAATGTATCTGAACATAACCAAAACCGTATTTTGTTTGGATTCTTGAAATAGAAAATAAAAGCAGCAAGAGGGTAAATCTGCTGTTTCTTATCATACTTTGTAAGAAACTTTTTGAAAAACATATTGGAATCTTTAGAACAAGACCATATCAGAAGGTGAATGCTAGGTTGTGTCTCAAATTGTTTACGTTTGCTATCAAAAAATTATTTCAGTGTTCTTTATTCTTAAGACTCCATCACCCTACGTGCATGGCCAGTTCGACTTGATTGTACCATCATTAGAAGAGGATTTGTTTCTTGCAGTGAATTTGTATTTGCATTTCAGAGTCAGATGTCACGAATGATGTCAGATGTACGGTCTCTGATGGCTGCAGAGAGACAGCACCGTCAAGAGCTGGAGCAGGCAGAGCTGGAAAAACGGGAGTTAATGGAGCTGCTGAAGGGGCTGCAGAAGGACTGTCGATTAACTACTACAGAGGGAAGCAGGAAGTCAAATTTCCGTCCTTTGACACGACTAGAGAGTGTGAAAAGAAAACCTAGGGAAGTTACAGTTATCTAAATAGTACTAAGCTCAAAAAGCATTTTCTTCAAATACTGTCTTCTGGTAAACTACTTTCTTTGAATGATTGGTAAACTTTATGTAATTTCTGATTTACTTCTTTTCTTTTAAAGTCTAAATTACAACTGTATTTCCTTTGGGGCCATAAAAACAAACAGAAGAATTTTTTTCTGAGGGAATACTGGTCATTAAAACCAGTAACTGGAAGACATATTTTTAGCTAATGTTTTTATAAAAAGGGGAAGGAGACTTGATTTATTCTCTGTTTACTGTATCACTTACAGNTTTCATGGGCTCGTTAGTGCCCCTAGACACAATGCACTTCTTTATGCCAGTTTTTTTTTTTTTATTAATAAGTCATGCCTCTATAGGGGCATCCTATAGAGCTTGATGGGAATCAGATCAGGCTGTTCGGCTGCAAGAAGGCTTTCTGGAATTTGAAAATCATTCTTTTCTCTGCTTACAAGACTTAACAAGGAGAAATAAACTTTTTAGGTCAGAAATGATCTGCAGAGTGGAGGAGGCAAAACATGAGATGGAGTCAAGGTTAGATTCACAGAGAAGGCATATGGTCCAAAAAGAGAGTATTCTGCAAAATGAAATTGAAGAACTAAAGGTAAATACAATCCTTTTTTTTTCTTTCTCTTAACAGTCTAGCTTTTTGCTTTTCCCAGTAGCAGTTTCTTATTTTGTAAGTAAAGTCTCATACAGACGAAAATGGCATTAAGTATGGGAAGCAAAACCAGAAAAGCTTTGCCAGGTTAGTCAGCTCTGTGGAGAAGCAGGCTGGATGCTGTATTGCTGGGCTTTATCTGCTTCAGGTTCACTGGAGCTCACCTAGGTACTCCATCAGTGTCTGTGCGTGCATAACATTGTCAGCAGATCAGTCTGAAACTGATTTCAGTGTCTAAATGTAGAGTATACATCACAAGCTGGATGTAATTAAACATCCAGCTCCATTTTTAATTGCTATCCCAAGTGGCTTAGTCCACAGTTGACACAGAGCCCTGCTGCTGACAGTGGTATTTGCACTGTGGTCAGAACATTAGAAAGGTGCACAGTAAACTTCATCAAGTAACAAGCAAGGCTGTCTTATCCTTTTAGTCATCCTGTTTTTATTATATCACAGAACAATGATTTTTAAAGCAATGGATGTGCTTCATAGTTTATATTTTTATTTTTACTGGATTTGATGTTAAATCCTTGAAGAATGTATCTGAACATAACCAAAACCGTATTTTGTTTGGATTCTTGAAATAGAAAATAAAAGCAGCAAGAGGGTAAATCTGCTGTTTCTTATCATACTTTGTAAGAAACTTTTTGAAAAACATATTGGAATCTTTAGAACAAGACCATATCAGAAGGTGAATGCTAGGTTGTGTCTCAAATTGTTTACGTTTGCTATCAAAAAATTATTTCAGTGTTCTTTATTCTTAAGACTCCATCACCCTACGTGCATGGCCAGTTCGACTTGATTGTACCATCATTAGAAGAGGATTTGTTTCTTGCAGTGAATTTGTATTTGCATTTCAGAGTCAGATGTCACGAATGATGTCAGATGTACGGTCTCTGATGGCTGCAGAGAGACAGCACCGTCAAGAGCTGGAGCAGGCAGAGCTGGAAAAACGGGAGTTAATGGAGCTGCTGAAGGGGCTGCAGAAGGACTGTCGATTAACTACTACAGAGGGAAGCAGGAAGTCAAATTTCCGTCCTTTGACACGACTAGAGAGTGTGAAAAGAAAACCTAGGGAAGTTACAGTTATCTAAATAGTACTAAGCTCAAAAAGCATTTTCTTCAAATACTGTCTTCTGGTAAACTACTTTCTTTGAATGATTGGTAAACTTTATGTAATTTCTGATTTACTTCTTTTCTTTTAAAGTCTAAATTACAACTGTATTTCCTTTGGGGCCATAAAAACAAACAGAAGAATTTTTTTCTGAGGGAATACTGGTCATTAAAACCAGTAACTGGAAGACATATTTTTAGCTAATGTTTTTATAAAAAGGGGAAGGAGACTTGATTTATTCTCTGTTTACTGTATCACTTACAGGAATCTTTCAAGCCTGAAAGCTACAGCCTTTTAAAGTCAAAGATATGGACTATTATGGACCAGGAAGAAAACAACATTTAAGTATCTATGTTTCAAACAAAAAAGCTAATGTGACCACTTGGGATGTACATAATTTGGGGAAAAGTGAATAGTAGGATTAGTAAGTCAGTAATAGAAGTTAATAAGATTTTGTTTGTTTGTAGTCTGTAGAAGGTCTTATTTCAAAGGTGGAAAGCAAGCACTTTAAATTGTAATTCTTCTGCTATGTAAGGCTTCAGGTGAGATTGACTGTTGCTTTAGAGCTTCTCATTTCCCAGGCTGATATACACTTAACAGACTAATGCTAAAGCCCAAGGTAGTAGAATAATCTAAAACCTTTTAAACAGATGTGTGAATAACTTTGAGTTTGTGGGAATGAATCTGCTTCTTATTTAAAAATTTGAAGCTTTTATATGTAAAAGTATCAGGAACTTCTACAGGATGTTTTAAACATAAGACCAGTCCATTTGGTACTCAATGTCTTTAAAGCATATATAAACACCTACAGTATCCTTAATTTTCTTGTGGCAGGTTTAAGGCTACTTGATATGTACAAGAGATGAATATTGGCAGTCACTTGGACTTCAGACATCTGTGTTAGTGCTCAAGCTAACACAGAGCTGCAGGGAGTGCCAGAGCCTGGCACTGGCATCAGAGGGGAACAGAACACCTGTGTGAGTGCGAGCAGGTCAATGGTCTGCTCTGCTTAGTGCTACAACTCAAAGAGGAGGTGGAAGGGTTAAGCGATGTTAGAGCATCTGAGGAAGAGATTGACTGGTAGAGCCATTCTCTACCTCCCCAGAGGTAAATGTACCAGTCAAATGCACCTCAGAAAGTGGAGGATCACTAGAGATGAACCTAGGGTGGCAGGCCTGTGATGGGGGCAAAACCATTGGCCCGGCTAAAGTGCATCTACACCAATGCACCATGTGGGCAGCAAGCAGGAGGAGCTGGAAGCCATTGTCCAGCAGGAAGGTTTTGATGTTGTCGCTGTCACAGAAGCATGGTGGGATGACTCTCATAACTGAAGTGCTGCAGTGGCTGGATACAAGCTCTTTAGAAGAGACAAGTGAAGCAGGAGAGATGATTGGATAGCACTGTACAATGGGGAGTGTTTTGATTGTATTGAAATTGATGATGAAGTTGACAAGGTTGAGTGCCTCTGGGTAAAGGTCGGGGGAAGGTCAGCAGGGCAGACGTCATGGTGGGAGTCTGTTAGAGACCACTCAGCCAGGAACAGGCTGATGAAGCATTCTACAAGCAGCTGGCAGAAGCCTCACAGTCACCAGCCTTTGTACTCAGGGGTGACTTGAACTTGCCAGATTTCTGCTGGAAATACAGCAGAGAGGAAGCAGCCTAGGAGGTTCCTGGAATGTGTGGAAGACAACTTTCTAACTAACACAACTGGTAAATGAGCCTAACAGAGGAGGGGCCCTGTTTGTGGGCAAAGAACGACTGGTGGGTGATGAGATGGTCAGTGGCCATCTTGGGCAGAGTGACAATGAACTGTTTGGGTTTTCTGTACTGGCTGAAGTAAGGAGAGGCACCAGCAGAATTTCCACCTTGGACTTTGGCAAGCAGACTTTGGCCTGTCTAGGACATTCATTGACCAAGTCCCTTGGAAGTCAATCCTGAAGGGCAAAGGAGTACAGAAAGGCTGGATGTGCTTTAAAAAGGAATTATTAAATATTCAGGAACAGATTGTCCGCATGTGTAGTAAAACAGGTTGTCAGGGAAAAAGACCAGTGTGGTTAAACAGAGAACTTAAGCTGGAATTTAAGGGAAAGAAAAGAGAATATATCACCTCTGGAAGGAGGGTCAGGTAACTTGGGAGGGCTATAAGGATGTCACAAGCTAATGTAGGAAGAAGATTAAAAGGAACGAAGCCCAACTAGAACTTGATTTGGCCACTACAGTTAAAGACAACAAAAAAAGTTTCTATAAATACACTGACAGCAAAAGGAGGGTCAAGGAGTGGCTCCACCATTAGTTGAATCCAGAGGGTGGTGTAGTGACAGGGGTTGAGGAAAAGGCAGAGGTACTTAATGCCTTATTTGCCTCGATCTTCAATATCAGGATCACTTATCCTCAGGATGCCCAGTTCCCTAAGACAGAAGTTGTTGATGGGCAGATGAGTGAAACCCCCATAATCCAGGAGGAGATGGTTAGTGACCTGCTCTGCCAGTTAGACACTCACAGGTCTATAGGCCCTGATGGGATCTACCCCAGAGTGATGAGGGAACGGGCAAAAGTATTTGCCGAAACACTTTCGATCATCTATCAGCAGTCCTGCTTAACTGGAGAAGTTCCAGCTGACTAGAGATTAGCAAATGTAACACCCATCTACAAGAATGGTTGGAAGGATGATCTGGGGAACTACAGGCCTGTCAGCCTGACCTCGGCTCTGGGCGAGGTTCTGGAAGAGATCATCCTGAGTGCCATTACATGGCACGTGCAGGACAACCAAGGGATCAAGCCCAGGCAACATAGATTTAAGAAAGGCAGGTCCTGCTTGACTGATCTGATCTCCTATGACGAAGTGACCTGCTGAGAAGATGAGGGAAAGGCTGTGGATGTTGTCTACCTAGACTTCAGTAAAGTATTTCACACCATCTTCCACAGTGTCCTCCTAGAAAAACTGGCTACCTGGGGCTTGGATGGGTGGACTCTCCAGTGGATAAAAAAATGGCTTGTTGTTAGGCCCAGAGAGTGGTGGGGAATGGAGCTAAAATCCAGTTGGCAGCTGGTCACTGGTGGTGTTCGCCAGGGCTCAGTATTCGGGCCGGTTCTGTTTAACGTCATTATTAATGATCTGGTCTTGGGGATTGAGTGCGCCCTGAGTAAATTTGCAGACACCAAGTTGGATGGGAGTGTTGATCTGTTTAAGGGTAGGAAGGCTCTGCAGACAGACCTGGACAGACTCGATCAGTATGCCAAGGACAGCTGCACGAGGTTCAGTAAGGTAAAGTGCTGGGTCCTGCACTTGGGGTGCAGCAACCCCGTGCAGTGCTACAGGCTGGGGGCAGAGTGGCTCAAGAGCTGTTCAGCAGAAAGGGACTTGGGGGTGCTGGTTGACAGCCGGCTTAATATGAGCCAACGTGTGCCCAGGTGGCCAGGAAGGCCAGTGGCATCCTGGCCTGTATCAGAAATAGTGTGGCAGTGATTGTCTCTCTGTATTTGGCACTGGTGAGGCCGCACCTCAAGTGCTGTGTCCAGTTTTGGCCCCTCACTTTAAAAAGGACATTGAAATGCTGAAGCATGTCCAGCAAAGGGCAACAAAGCTCATGAAAGGTCTGGAAAGCTTCTCTTACGAGGAGCAGCTGAAAGAGCTGGGTTGGTTTAGTCTAAAGAGGAGGCTCAAGGGGGGACTTCTTCACTCTCTACAACTCCCTGAAAGGAGGGTGTAGCCAGGTGGGGACTGGTCTCTACTACTGTGCCTGCAGTGAGAGAATGAGAAGAAATGGCCTTAAGCTGAGACAGGGGAGATGCAGATTAGATGTTAGAAAAAAAAAATTCACTGTTAGGGTGGTCAAGCATTGGAATAGGGTGCCCAGGGAGCTGGTGGAGTCACCATCCCTGGAGGTGTTCCAAGAGTTGTCAGGATCTGGGGCTGGGCAATGATTTAGTGATTTAGGGGTTACAGGGGTAGTTCTGAGTTGACAGTTGAACTTGGTCTCTTCCACCCTTGATGATTCTATGATTCAAAGTTTGCAATAGGATTTTTTAACAGACCCTCAAATCAAGGAGGCATTTATCTGTAAGCACTGCATGAGAAATCTATATAGTTCAAAGACTTTGTCCAAACTTCTTACAACTTCATGTTGTTTTCAGTGCTGTAACTAAGCCATATTCTCAGCTCATCAGTGGACTAACTATAGAGGTATCTGGCCTTCTGTTTACTGAATGTGTTAAATCAGTTTTGAAGGCTCAGGAAAATGTGTGCAGGTTCAACAACCCAAATATGTTAATTTTATAGTTTAGAAAGCAACTGCATTACTGCGCATGCCTTGCTGTCACTCAGAGCAATGCTTTTACAGCTAATAGCATAACCAAAGAGAGAGGCAGCAATCTTCTTTAGCACATAGTCTACATTATGAAGACTTGTGGTCAGAGCTGTCTGAATTTCAGGCATTAATAAATCCTTCTAACTTGCTGTTTCTTTAGTACCACCGAGGCAGATGTGCACATATTCAAGTCTTATTATTTAAAAACTAGTCTTGTGTATTTAAAAACTGACATAAATAGCTCTTCTGTAAAAGCAGGGTTTTTTCGGGGAAAAAGACACATTCAAAGTAATTGAGAGTATTTGGAACACTATAGCAGTCTCACCAATTCATGACATAGCACATCTCTTAAGCAGCCATATTTAACAATCTAAAACAGTAAACCAGTAGCTATAATTTGGGAAGACCTTCCTTCACGCTAAATGTTCAGTGGTCGGTTCACTTACATCAGCGTGTGTATTAAAGCAATAGGTAGAAAGTAAGAATGCTGTTACTCTCATGTTCTAAACAAGCAAGCTGTGAGTGTGAGTGTCTGTGCTAAGCGTGACACTATTGCAGCATTCACGCTAATTTTCAAGCTTTTTGGCAACACCAGATTTCATGCTACTAGATTTAGTTAGTGCTTTTCTGTGTATTGTAACTGTGTAGTTGTGATGTGACTTTATCTACTTTGCCTAACGTAAAGAAGAAAATCACTTCAAAATCCTTTAGAACTCAATGAGCTGGATCATCTTTCCTGAGTCAGAGGGCAGTAACCCAATCTTTTCTGTTCCGACCACAGAAGAAAGCAAGTTATTAGCTCTGTGCTTTCCCCATAATGGGATCTCTGCATTTGTTTGCTTTAGAAACCTCACCCACTTATTTATGACTAATTCCTCCTAGTATGGGAAACAGGGTTTATTTAATGTTTGCTTAGTGTTCAGTCTGCCGTCTCTTCCGTAAGTGCTGGACCAGAAACTGCTTGAGAAAACACATCCTAGGTGGTAAGGAGGGACTTTCTGCTGTGCAATCAAGCTCTGACAGTCTGAACTTGAAGTGTGGAAATGTGGCAACACTTTGGGCCCACCGGCTGCTGGAATGGGCTGTCACTTTGGCTTTCCTGAAGTGGCAAAGAAGCTCTTTCAGAGATGTTTTAAATAGGCACACAACAGCTAATGGCATCAGGTCTCTCTGATGACTTTAAGCTTTATGCCATTCCTCTGGGTTGATAACGGTTCTGCACTTCAGATTTTCCTCTGCTAATAAACACCTCACAGGGTGGCGCTGCTGAAGTATCATCATCATTTGACCTGTCTTACAACTGACTAGACTGACATTAAATAGCCCGTTACGTTAATATTTCATCTACTTCATGCTTTTCCAGTCTCATGTATTATGCAGTTCTTAATAGCAGTTGGCAGAAGCAAGGGATTCTTTTCCTTTCTTTCAAATAGTCTGTTAATCCTTTTCACAAAAACTGAGACTTCAAATATTGTACTAGACTTAAGTTAAAGACATTCACTTGGAAATGCCACTTCCTTAGTCACAATCGTATTTTAGGATTATATGAGAGACACTGCCAGAAGTGCATTACAGGAGGGTTCCAGCACAGAATTACTGGTATTACTAGTCTCATACTAAATCACACTTTAGTCAGTTCCATTTCCTCACCAGTGGACCTGCTACTCAAGTGGACCAGTAACTGTGCAAATTGTTGTATTTTGAGTTGCTGCTTCTAGCTCTTTGCAGCTGGAAGAGGGAGAGCAAAGAGAGAGAACAAGTGTGGTGTGACTGTTCCCTCAGCCCAACAGCAGTGATGTGGCTGCACCAGCCTGTGCCACCAGGCTTACCAGTGTGAGCTGCCGGCATGTGGCAGGGAATTAACATGGCATTAGAATTAAAAGGAGATTAAGTCTTTATCCAGTTAGATGGGTACACAGTGTCATAGTACCAAGCCTGGGAGATTCACAAACAAAACTCAGAGCAAGTGGTTAAGTAAAGTATGTGGAACTTGCATATACAAGAGTTTCTTGTCAGCATAGAAGGGAAGGGAATTGCACAGTCAAGCAAAATACCTGCTACAGTGATGTATTTTGACTGGCCAAAAGTGGTTTTATCTGAAATGTCCTTAGGCGTTTGTATGAAGTAATGTATTAGTAGACCCCAGTTGCAAACAGTTCCTACAATTTACAGAAATGGGTAGCCTTGCAATTGAAATTTTCCATGTGCTGTCCTCTTGGGTGTTTCTGGCATGGTGCTTCTCTATAGCCACTTTCCTTAGAAGTGCTGGGTAGTACTGACAAGGAGCAGTACTAGCCTTGCCTTTCTCCCGTACTGTTGTCAGATGGAGTACGGTAGGTCAGGGAGATTTTACCACATAGAAGATGCCTTTATAAAGACCTACAATTCTATGCAACTTTCTATTAACTGAGTAAACAATGAACTGTCTTCCAGCATTATGGGTCGCTGCCAGTCTATTTACATTTTCTACCTTTATATGCACAAGGATAAACCAGCACTTAACAGATATTAATCTCTAGTCTGTATAAGAAATGGTAACACTTTGTATCACTTTGAAGTACACTTTGTATAAAAGTTGAACTAATAAAGGGTCTACATCATAATTAACACACTTCAGTTCATTCTGTACAGAAGTTTGAGTACCCTCTTTATCAGATGAAATAGCAACATTTAGGTACACTGGCCTGCAGAGCACAGGAGTCATGAATGCATTACAATTACAGGCTTGGTGCCCTGGAGCAGGTAAGGCTGCATTTTCCCTCGTAGAGGGAGCAATAAACAAAGGAGGTGTTCAGTCAAACTATCCCTTCTCCAGGATTTCCATCCTGCCTCACAGATGGGAGTTTCTAAATGGGATGAGCAGCTGCTTGGAAGGCAAAACACTGGCAAAAGTTGAGAATTCCTGGAGGACAGCACTCCAGTCCTGCACAGACAACAGGAAAATGATGGGGCAAGAAGGGAAAAATTCATTCTCTGTCCATCAAATGCAGGGATCTCATCCCTAATGCAAGTTTTTATGGCCACTACAAAAACTCAGGTGGGATATGAACATGTAAGAAGAGCAAAACAACACAGCTGTTGCATTTGCTTAAACATGAGCAGTCTAGACATGGGGCACTCAAGCAGGAATTTGCTGTATGCAGTCCTCTGCCTTCAGCGTCTAGACACATTCTCTTACCTGATGGAGGAGCTACTCAGCAGGAAAAAAAGGCTGAAAGCCAGCATAGCACAACTAGAGACCAGCCTCGGAGCTGGCACATAACCTGTTTATCTCCTACACCTCTCCATCTGCACCTGGCCCTCAGCCACATTACAGACTGCATTGCAGCTAAGGATTATGGAAGCAAAAAAAAATGCACACAATTTGTCTCACCCTTATGCCATACACAAACTGTGCCTTTGTCTGTCCGTGATGCACTGGAGATCTCTTCTACCTCACTCACTCTCCTGCCACTGTTCTGCTCATCAAGTAAGCACAGGAGTCTCTAAAGTTAGCCACTTCCTGGTGCTCCAGTCAGGAAACAAAACTTGACAATTTCCTTTTTTAGCCAGAGTATCAAAAGCAAAATTGAACACGTTAAAGTGTTATTTACTCATGGTAGCAATCCTGTTTTAAAGAGCAAACCAAGTAACACCCGAGTCTTAAACAGCATTATTCCATGCTGAATTTATCCATGAAAGGAACCACTTTGCACTGAAGGGTCACAGAACTAAATTCATTAATAAAAAAAAAACCCAAAACAAACATGACATACACACACTTCTTTTTTCAAGTTTAACTAAATTTACAGAGCTTTCATACACCAATGTAACCAACCCTTTATTTCCTCCTAGTTTGAAAATTACTAATGTGACATGCTGTATATTTTAAAATCTGAAGAACCAGTACTGAATATTTACATATTTATTCCATGCTTGACACTTTTACTTTTCATTTCAAATTCCCTGACAGAAACCAAATGATTTATATCCCTGCTAGTTTCGAAAACAGTAAAATTTCTAAAAAAATAAAACCGCCTTCAACACATGATATAAAGGAGTGACTCAGCTTTAAAAATATTTATGCAGTGCTCCTTAAAAAAATAGGATTAATAACAGTAATGCCTGTGAAAGCTCCACCCATTTTATTCATTACAATTATTAGTAAAATTACATCTCCCTGTTATTTTACCATTCAGAAAATTGCTTGGCTTCCAATCTAAATCTGTCCATGTTATTTTAAATAAGGTTAAACCCTTTATGAACCAATATTGTTCCCTGTAGGTGCACCCAGTCAATTCATGGAAGTTTCCCACTTTCATAGGTTATTCAATCACCTCCCAAGCAGTGGGACACTGTCTCAGAGTCTCCACACAGAAAAAATACAGCTAATAGGGGCCTTCTATGTATCAAATGAAAAACCTACTTAACTTAGTCAGGCAGTATAAAGCTAAAAAAGATTTCAATTTAACATATACTAACATATTAACATACTTTAGAAACAGCCCTAATGGGGTGTTAAAGTTCTAAGTCTAGGCAGACAAAGTGAGTCAAAATCATGTAAAACAAGAACTGGGCCGTATTTAAGTAGAGTAAGAGCCCTCTATAGCACTTCTGTAATGTCAACAGACCAAAGCCTAAGTGAAAAGCAAGCTAAGTCTGACAGTGGAGCTCATTTGCAAAGACTGCATATGGCCTTTAGACAAGACTACCACACCCCACCCAAAAATGCAATGGCTACTGAATATCTGTTAATTCTATGAAACCCATGGAGCCCAAAGGAATGCAAACACATAAAACCTTACTTCACTGAATTCAGTATTAAATTTAGAATTGAATCTAGTAATGACATTTCTTTATGAATTCCTACTCCTCAATGTTTTTGTTTTTGCACTGTATCTCAGTCTAATTGTAGGAACAAAACTCCAACCTAACTCTTCATAGAAGAGAAGGTTTAACATCACTACCTCACTAGATGGTTGTTCAGGTTACACCCCTGTGTCTCTGCCCTCTCCTCAGCTATGTCAGGCAGAGGGAGAGGCAGGCAACAAATTATCTCCAAGTTCTCGAAGGATATGAGTATCTCGCTTTTTAACCGAAAGTATACAGTGCTTTCCAATGAAATAACTCTTGTGCTCCTAATGCACGAGCTGGAGTTGTAAGGTAAGTGATGGAATGTTGACATTCTCCCTGAAGTCAGTGACAAATTTTATTCAAATTTTACCTGGTGTGGGACTTGGAAGTTTCTAATCTCATTACCCAAGACGTACAATAAAACCTCCATAAATTACATTTACATTTGTATTCATTAACAGATTAATTAATTTCAGTCATTCTTCTATCATCAGCTACTTCACCTGCTGGCAGATACACCTCGTTCATTAATAACCCAGACTGGCTAACAAAAAAACAAAGGAAAAAAAGGGCTAATGGCTCTAAACCTGAGAGAAAAGAACAAAATTGCCTTACATACACATTTTTTAATTTTCTTGCAGTAATAAGTCACACACAAAACACTTGCACCTTTCTTTTGGCACAATGAATATTTAAGAAGTCCTTCAAGTCTTAACTCAAAGAGCTGCTTTACTGAGTATTGTCTACTGAAATCCACAAAAAAATTGAAACATTCTTTCAAAAGGAACAAAAAATTTACAATTGTACACAAAAAGTCTTGAATTTTATTGAAACGTCAAGTCTTGTATCAAACAAAAGCTTTTTCTTCAGACAAAAATATTCTCTTGGTGTCCTCCAGATACCAGAAACTCTGAATTGGTCCATTAGTGACGCTGCTTTCTTTGTCATCTTCACAGAAGTCCACAAGGTTGAGCTGTTCCGCCATGAGGTCTTATTTTATCGTGTGAAGGAACGTACATGACGACCTCTTCCACTGCCTCCACTAACAAACTTTCCTCTTGAGCCACCACTGCTACTACTATTAGCACTTGTCCAAGATGGTCCAATTCCTCCGCGGCCTCTGGAAGCACGATCGCGAGGACTCGGTCGGTAGCCTTAAAGCAAAGAAAAGTATACTCAGTTGGAAAAAAAAAAAAAAAAAGCCCTAGGCGGAGTAGCTGCTGCGAAAGCGTAAGAAACAAAAACAGGATGAGAGACAAACAGCGTCTGTTTCCTCCTTTTAATTTTCACTTTTCTTTTAGGCAAGCATTGCTGCTTTAATTGCGCTATGATTACCATGGAGGTACGAAGACAACCGAATGACAAAAGTCTGAGTGCAAAATTAAGATTCTGCGATCAAGTGTTCAATTCAGCAAGTTTTATGGGTTACAGGGCAGTTCGTACGAAAGCACGTATTTGACACAGTCTCAGTGACAACTGTTCATATATGCTTAAAACATTTGCTGAATTTCAAGGTGTCTGCAGCATCCTTGCATGGTTTCATTTGTAAAGCAAAAATGAAATTCAAGGAATTCTCTATAGTTCGATGCCCATATGAATACCATGTACCTGCTGAACTTAATGGTCTCAGTGGTGGCAGTGGACCCCTGTTAAAATTGCTTTGACCACCTCTACTGTCATTGTAGGTTCCCCTGGGCGTACTCTGTGCACTCCAACTTGAGCCTCGAGTGCCTTCACGACGACTGTAATTTCCTAGATAGGGAGAGAAAAACCAACACACTGTTGAGCAAACATCACTGGGTTTGGGTTTTTTTCCATTTCAGTCTTTACAGTACTCAGGGTGGTAACATAATATTTACACAATTCCAAACAGATAAAGATACTCTGTATCAACATACCCACAGTATTCCAACTTGAAGTTACTCTACTCTGCACAGAATCAGGGGAACAGATCTATTTATCAGACAAGGACTCAAGTTTAAAAGAATTCACATTATCTAGTGTACTAAGACAGACTTATACTTTCAGATTTTGTGGTGAAGTAAATCCTAGTATTCGTAACTTTAAAAATGGAAGTATCTTCTGTTTCTATTTTGCAAGGACTTGCCCTAATTATAGAATGGAAGGAAAAGAAATTTAATCTTGTCTATGTATGAAAGAAACTTAGCACGCTGTAGGCTACAGTCTCCAGGTTTACTGAAAATTTCATCTTAGTCTTGTCAGGATCTTCCATCCTTTTATTCCAAAGCCTCATTTTAACCCAGAGATGTACAGTGGTGCTTGATTTCAGGAACCACCATGTCACAAAAGGCAGGGAAGCACTCCAACAGTTTCTAAAACAGATGACTCCTTTTGTAAAAGAGAGGCAGAGAGGCAGCATGGGAATTCACAGCCTTGTTTCAATTGCACAGCTTTGGAGGTTCTAACCTTCAAGAGAACCTTTCCTCATACTACACAACTCATTTCAACAACACTGCTCCAGGAATACCTCACACTGGGGATGATGAACTGCTAGGAAACTGGGTTAATACTACTGAAGCAATTTCAGCACGCATTTACTCCAGTTCTAATACAGGAACCAACATACCTTTTGAAGCAGGTGGTGTAAAGAACCTGTTCTGACTGTGAAAAGCTCCTCGTCCTCCACGATTCCCTGAGAACCCACCACGCGAAGAAATCTTCTGTGACACTTTTGGTGGCCTTTTGGCTGGTGGTATCCCATCTGGAGCAACCACTTCTTTGCTCTCTGCAGCAACAAAATCATCCACATGCATGGAGGGCGGCCTGCTTGTGTTCTGTTTCCTCTGACGGAAGATATCGTGTGGTCGAATTCCTTGTCCAAAGCCTCCCCTTCCTCTTCCTCTGGGTGGTGGCACAACATGAGCTCTCTTTGCAGGCTCTATGTACTCAGATTTCCCACTGTCATGACAAACCATGATTTAGTTAGTTAATGTAACATTGTACTACTGATGCTCAGGCATTCTCCGTATTGGAGATGCAATGTAAAAGGTATTTGACATTTTGACAACATACAAAACAGTGCTGAAGACACTGTTAACTCATTAATCTCATTTTACCTTGAAGTTATGAAGGTCTCATGCTTGTGCTTGCCGAGCTTGAACCCTTTTGTGGTTTTTGTGCGTCCAGGAGATGATGGTTCTGACAAAAATGATCTCTCCAATTCAGCTTGCAAGTCAAAGTCACTGCAGCCCTTCTCTGACAGTTCAATTAAGTCAACTTTTACCTTCAATGAGAGGGTTTAGTTTTATCAAAACAGTCATTACTAGCACCTCAAAAAAAACCCCCTAAAAACCAGCAGTAACAAAACAAAAAAAGCAGCAGAGCTGCAGCAAATTATCTTGACAGATCTGAACACAAAAGGAGTGAAGGGTACAGCTCTCAAATATGAACATCTGTCTTGTCATTTAATGACCTGCAGTGGGACAATTCTCTTGCTTAAGCTACAGCCCTATAAATTTATAATATAAATTATAAATATATATATATATAATAAACATATCATTATTATATATATAAGCATTATATATTTTATATGTATTAAAATAAATAGATGTATATATAAATATAATGTCACTTGTATACAGGAATCAACAGTTTTGGTTTTGCTTAAGAAATTAAAACACAACTATCTTTGCACGTAAACTAAAAGAGTAAAACTAAAAAAGAATTAAGGCAATGAAGTAAACAGAAACTGATTATTTCTCACACAAGAAATTAAGACACTGCCAATTCCTTAGTTTTAAAAAACCAAGAATGCAAATGTATTTTTCACTATTAGCTTTAAAGTTTAGATTATAAAAGTTTCAAAAACTGTGAAAAGCTTTTGTGCACCTAGTTTCATTTACTACTGCCACGTTTCCCACTTTTGTCACATCAGAGCAAATATTTAAATTTAAAAAAATGTAGCTATCAGGCTTTTGTGGATATTACTGTAATGACAGAAGACAAGCAAGGAGAAGAAACTAAATCACATTCTTTTCTACGTTTAATACAAATTGATGAAAAGCCTCAACACCAGTGCAAAAGCAGTTTGGGACTTGCACAGAAACTGTTCCCCTAGGGTTCTCCAAAAGGTCCTGATTTTGTAGCTGCTTCCAAGTCAAGCTGAAGGCATTTGATAGCCCCTTTAACAAATGCCAACCTCTCTATCTGGGTCAATTTAGAAGGGTGAGCTCAGGAAAATAAACCATTTGGCCATATGAATTTCTGATGCTACTAGTTCAGATTAACCCTCATTCTTAAATCCACTTCAGATACGTTAATGAAGCCTTTTACCATATCCAAGTCAGTGTCTATTTCTTCAGCCTGAAAGGGTGAGAACCACATGGACTTCAGCTGGTCATCCATCACATCTGCCAACACGTACGTAGTCCTACAACAAAACAACGCCAAAGGCCTGTTTGGTTATGAACCACAACCAACTGCAAGCATACACAGCACCACAGAACACGGGGTGAACATCGCTGCCTTACCCTTGATACTTACATGACATTGAATGCATTTGGCCTAGTGGGTAGTAGTGACAACAGTGCTGTTTAGATCCTGCTTTTAATACTTAATTTACGTATGCATTACTCCATTTTCTTAAGTAAATCACAGGTAGACTGCTGACACACTTAACCATTTTACCTGTTGTTAAACAAATTCTGAAGAGAGTCTGGTGCAGAAAGAGTAGGCTCAACATCTTGGTCACTCAGTGGACAAGAATCACCCGCTGATTCCAACATCTGCCTCACTCCAACAATGTTGTCCAGTAAGGATTCGAGGCCATCATCTTCCTTAGAACGATCCTTTGTCAACATAGAACAAGTCAGAACTTTTTCCCCTCCTCACAGAAGGAAGTATGCTTTGCTTATTTATAAAAAAAAGGGGGAAGGTACTATACAACAGTCTATCCAGCCACAAACAGTGAAACTAAGGCACCTGAGTACACAAACAACAGCAGAGAGCTCCTCAGTGCGGTATTAAACAAACCATGTCACCACACGCACATTCTAGGTTTCATTCCCAGCTGATGCAATATCCTTTATAACAGTCCCAAGGAAGACATCCCCCCAGGTTTTATTTAAGAAGCTCTCTGTTAAAGCACTCCAATGTCCTGTGTCTGTTTCTCATTCAGAACACTTGTGGCTTTTAATCTCTTACCATAGATGTAGGCAGCCAGGGAAGGGACAGGAGGGAATATAGCACTGGAAAGGCAATTGTGATCAATAAGCTGTGGAGCAGCTGTTCCATGGACTCTCTTAAATTAGCCATCTACTGCATGGCTGCCATCAGTTACGTAGAATCAGATTTTAATATTAGAGTTAAGTTTGCAGTTATAATCACAGAAAAGTTGGATGCATTGAATTCTGCATGTCCTCTAGTCCAATCCCCAGCCTCTCTGCTTGAAGCAGGACTATCATCAAAGCCAGATCAGGTCACCATAACTTTATTCAGCTGTGTCTAAAAAAAGTGACAGTGACGGAGAGCCCACAGCCACACAGACCTGTTCAGTGCTTCACTTCTCTCTCAGTGATTAATTTTTTTTTTTCCTAATGTCAACCTGAACCTCTGAAACAATTGAAAACAACACAATTTGGGGCCATTGGCCCTTGATTTATCATCTGGAATTACCTAAAGTTTGATTCCACCATCTTGGTTACTATCTCCCCAAAAAGCTGTGGGAAACTGAAATATCTCCTGAGCCCTCTTCACCACGCTAAACAAGCCCAGCTTCTTCTCTCTCTCTCTGTAGCACATGTGCTGTACGTCCTTGACTACCTTGGTAGAATCCTCTCCAGTCTCCCCAGGTCTCTCTAGAACTGGTGAGAGGGCAAAGGTGGCCAAAGGTGAACACAACACTCTGCATGAGAGCTCAGCAGCATCCCGTGGAGGGAGACAACAAGGCCCCTGGAAGTGCTGACCATGCTCCTTCCAGGATGGCTCAGAACACACTCACTCGTTTCTAGTGCCTGTGCACTGGCAGCCCACATTCAACCTATCAACCAACATAACCACCTGGCCCTTTTCAGCCCAGCCTGCAACAAGGCATGGCATTATCCTGCTTTCATTGCAGACCTTTGCATTTTTCCTAATGAGCCACACAAACTTTCTGCTAAATCAATCCTAAAATGTTTACTGACGTCTCCCTGGATTGAGGCTTTGCTGTATGTCAGATTAGCCACCCCCCCATCCTACTGTCATCCACAAATTCACTGAAGATGTATCCACTGTTCAGGCTTCTGATGGAAATATCCAACAATATCCAGCCCCCAGTATTAATTCCACTTGTTACCAGTCACCAGTAACATCAAGCCACTGCTAAACTGGGGCTCCTGTTGTTTATTGCACTAACAATCTGCTTCACCACTACCCTACACCCTCTGCTGTAGGCAGTTGCTGCCTTCCATGACACCGTTAACTGCCTGGGATCTCAAAATGTGCAAACAGAAAACTGCAACATCGGCTTGATTATTTGAATTCTTTTACCATAACATGTTTCTCTAAATCAAGAAGCAGGTTTTCTGGGGTTTCTTCTTTGTTCTGCAGTAGATGTTTTAACTCTGCAGTGGTAAGACCCAGCGTTCTGCCTGGATGGGATCCATCTGTTTCCATAAGGCTTCCATCATCTCCACAACATCCCTGAAATATTTGACAGTCGGGGAGTAAGTACACATAAATGTTGTACTTCTGGACTGCAAACCCCTTTGAATTCAAACACACATTAGAGCAAATCTAGCAAAATGAGTTATCTCTTGATTTAAACACATATGATGTAAATTATTTTAACAGAGTACACTTCAACAGGCAAGCTTATATACTGCATCAAGATGAATGCAACCCTTTCCTGTACAAGACGAGGTCTGTATCACAGAACTAACAAATATTTTATAGTCCTTTCTATACTACATATCAATACAGCAACTCTCTAACAGGATGCTGTGAATCTAAAACTGGGACACCACAGCATACTATTCACTTAGGAAATCAGTATGAACTGATATGCCCTTCTTCCTACTGAAAAACCCTCTTACTTACTAGACATATATTCTGCCCAGCTTTCACAGATTTCATTAAAAACTAAAGATGGCACTAATACTACTGATGGAAAAGCCTTACCCAGCAATCTGCACAATCAACTGCTTTCTGAAATAATTGTTTCTGAACATGTCTCACACTGCAGATTTCAGAGAAGTGCAGCTGAGTTTAAGTATTCAATACATATTCACTTACCAGCGTATCAGAGTTCAGAATCTGTCGCATAAAATCCAAAAATGAAGAGGCCAGTTCACCTGTGTCTTTGCTGAAACTAGTTATTACTCGCTTTAATACAGTGTACAGAGCATTGCTGTGTTTTCTTAGAGAGCTGGTTCAAAAACAAAAAGAGAGAAAATACTTTATTAGTACATACACTGTGACCATTCCATAACTAGTTATAAGAAAATGACACACATGCAAAATAAACTTGGCAAATTTTACAATTATCAAGTTGATCTTTGATTACAAAGCTGGAGCTTCACTACTTTCTCTGTACTAGACTCCCGTTTTCACCAGTACTATCTGTATTTATTTCAGACTGCACATATACAACTAAATATACTACCTCCAAAACATTCAAGAAATTACAATTTCATCTTTGGCAGAAAAGGGACCAAAGCACAGAACTATGTGCTTGCACAAGGACCTTACGTATGAAGCAGGATCATACTTGCAGCTACAATTTCACTGCATCCCATGATGCCTAACTGCAGAAAACAAACTGTAAAGGCAACATGAACACAGAAATTGCAAGGCTGTGCACTGAAGCTGACAGCTGGACACAGGATCATAGAAAGAACAGCATCTGTAACTTGCTAATTTTTCATTGGTGGTTGTATGGCTTCTTGCATCCAACAGCACTACTTAAAGTGCTTTGAACAACCTTGTATTGCCAAGGCTCCTTTTTCTCTCTGCAAACCTCACCTTTTTGCCTCTGCACCTCAACTTCAGCAAACAGAAACAGGTCCAAACACAGAATAAAGAATCAAGTGTCAAAACAACACAATATTGTCCAATGCATGTATATATTCTCTTCCAAGTGAGTGGAGTGAACAAAAAAAGTTTGGAAAAAAACCAACTCATTTATAAAGCCTTAATTGTCTGGAGGTCAGAACACTCAGGGAAGTGCAAACTGAATCCCCTAAATATAGAGGAATTACAGACAGTTCTCCAGTGTTCCAGATGAGAGCCCTGTGAGTATCTCAAAATGGAAAGAACAAGAGCACAGTATCTCCTTCTAATCCTCCAGCCTTGGAGTGGGGAAACAGAGTGTACAAACCTTTTTTCAGTGATTTGTTTGCTTCTTGAAACAAAGTGCTTCTGTGTGCATACTGCAGAAATTACCCAGAGGGTGAAGAAAGACCAAAATACTGAGTAAAACACTGAAGTCCCAAAAAGAAACAAAAGCTTAGGTGCCTTATCCTCAACATTTTCTACTAAGCGTGTAGGAAATTATTTCACACTACGGAAGTTTTTAAACAATTTTAAGCTGCCAGTGATATCACAAAATACCATACCTCTTCAAGTGGTAGAAGCCATAGTCATGCTCTGTAAGAAACATCATTGTTCGGATGCATGTCAGCAAACAACTGTAACTGCTCTCAGAATTCATTAATGTTTCCATCAGACAGTCACAAATTAAGGGCATCAGCTCTTTGCTTGGTAAGGAGTTGGAAAGCTGCTCTAATTCAGACACAGAGCCTTCTGATGAACTTGGTAAAATAAGTGCAATATCCTAAAAGAATGATTATTATACATATAGTAAAAATGCATTCTGTACACCTGCAGTTACTATAAACCATACTAAGCACTGGGTCAAAAGCACTGGGTTCTTTCACTATCCCTTTATCATCTTATTCCAGTATTTCAGTTATTACTGACCAGCAAAATACTAAACTAGAGTATCCTTTTTATTCAGTTCTGTTAAGGGTTACAAACCATTATTTATTTCTAAAACATAAAAGCTTCAAATTCTGAAACATCGTAGCAGAGCCACAAATAAAAGCCAAACAGTCACTGGGTAACATACAGAGTTTCCTGCCTAGGTAGTCAGTGTGTCTCTCAATCTCAAAACACTGGTCAAAACATAAGAAGAGGCTGAAGTTCCTTGGCTGGTTCAGCCTGGAGAAGAGAAGGCTGAGGGGTGACCTCACAGTAATCTACACATGCCCCAAGGGGAGCAGCAGTAGGGCAGGTGCTCTCCTCCCTCTGGTGACCAGCGACAGGACACAAGAAAATTGAATGAAACTGCATCAAGGGACGTTCAGGTTGGACATTACGAAAAGGTTCTTCTCTGAGAGTTTGGTCAATCACTGGAAAAGGGTCCTCAGGGACATGATTGGGCACCAAGCCTGTCAGTGTTCAGAGAGCGTCTGGATGACACTCTTAGCCATGGTTTAGTTTTAGATATTCCTGCAAAGGACAGGGAGTTGGACTTGATGATCCTTATGGGTCCCTTCCAATTTGACATATTCTTTGATTCTGTGGTTCTGTGAAAATTAAGAGGCTGCAGACACCACCTAGGAAGTTTAGCACCTACCGTCACTTCCATATTTTACATAAAATAAAACAAGACTGATTTTCACAATGAATTTGTATGGACAGAGAGACCTTGTTTATATGCAAATGGCTGATTATCTCTACTGACCAACAACATCCAAATGTCTTTTGTGTAACTGGGTAAGCACTAGATCAAATAAATACATGCACTAACTAGTAAGACAAATAACGACATGCAAATCTGTGCACATATTAATGAGAAACTACCAGGGCTAATCTATTAATCAATTTTCAACTAACACTTCTTACCTTGCTTTAGAGAAACTTCTGCTTTTTTTTAATGGAGGAGTTTTATAGTACCAGCATAGCATTCATATCTTTATGTTTGGAATACATTTTCAAGAGCTTTCAGTTAGACCACTAAGAGATACATACTTCTTTAACTAGGTAAGAAGTGAACAGTGACAACTCGAGTTTCGTCAGTGGCCCACATGGAGAAACGACATCCCTCTCTCAGCTGATAGGACAGGCAATCTTTGTGCCATTCAGTTTCTGGTCTCTAATGAGCTACCAGAACAATGCACATAATGCAGAAGACAAGCCACGAAATGGAAAGTATTTACATTCAAGACCAAGAAGACAGCAAGTCTGCCAAAGCAGCCAACCATGCACACTTTTTCTTTTTGTGTTTTAACAATGTTGATTTTTTTAATCTTGGAAAAAAACAGGTACTTAAGAAACAATCTCATTTAATTTGTCTCCTACAATAATCAACACACATTATGCATTAAATATAGAAAATACCTGATCACAGAGGGACTGCAAAAGGGAAGTTACATATTCAGCACACTGTTGATGAGTGACATTGTCCCCAGCTGATCGCACCAAAGCCAAGAGCTCCTGGAAAACCTCTGCATACTTTTCATCTCCTTTAGTATTTCCATTGATGAGATGCAAAATAGCCAATTTACACGCTTTATGTGAAGCCAGGGCATCCAATAAAGCAAGCAGTCGAGTGGTCTGTCCAGTGTACTGTTTCTCTTTATCTTCTGTGTTGCTGAAAGGGTATCAGTGCACTGTGAAAAAGCTGGTTTAAAGTGATCTAAGAAACTATAAAAACAACCATCACAGGAGTCATATAATCCTGCATTTTAGAAAAAATCCAGCTAGTTTGCATAGTTTAAACTTACAGTTCCATTTACTTTTTGCAAACTGCTCAACTTTCACTAAAAAATTTCTGGTCACATCATAAAATAATTAATCTACTATGCATTTAACACACTGTAGGGCATCTAATTGAATAAGAGAAATACACTTTTATATAAACAGTATCTATGTGGATAATCATGCTTTTAAAGGAAGAGCACTCATTGTTTCAAAACCCTTTGAATCTCTATCATTCAACTTCCTCCAGTTTAGAAACATCTACACATATGTAATCCCAGTACAGCAAACCTTACTGGACTACTTTTCTTATTTGTGTCTTAACAGGTCCTTAAAAGCAATTCACAAGCGAGATGAGGCTTTGCAAGGCCAGCCTGAAGAAAATCTTCCTAAAATACTTACCATAAACATACAACATGAAACTGTCTACATCAAAACTTAAAGGTATGAGCTGGTTCTCTGGCAACCTTAAGCATTATCAGGACCCAGCATATAGCACCGGACTGAGAATTCATTCAGCCCATAATGAATAATATTTCCAAAAGTATTTTCCTCCTGCAAAATCTATTCCACAGAAGCAAGCTGAATTTAACAGTTCATTAACGAAATCTTTGCATGAGAAAACACAAATACCTTTGCAGGTCTTCTACAATTAGATCCAATACCGTCCTCATGATGAGGAGAGCAGTAGGTGAAGCCAAGTCACACAGCTGAACACAAATACGCCTCAACATATGCTGAATGGGCTGGCAAGATGAACCGGAGAAAGATCGAACGATCTCCTGTATCAGCTTGGCCTGCACGTGGAGGTGCATACTCCACAGCTTCCTGGTGTTGAGTGCCACTGCAATATCATGGGCCTCAATTACCTGCAGGAACAGAAGGGCAGGAGGGTTTTTCCTGTCAATTTTTACAGCAAACCCTGAATTCTATCACAACGTATAAACAAAGACTAAGTATGAGTACTGTCCTCATTAAAAACATGGAATGCCATTTTCATTGTCACCAAATGACAGAACATGATGCCAGTAAATTAGGTATTCCTTCAGGAGCGTGGGTTGTCACACATCTTTTATGCTTACTTATTAAAGATCACAAATTTAAGATTCAGGAGAAAATAAAGCAGAATCAAGTTCAGCATTCAGAGTTAAATTAAAAGCTTTAGAGACAGTCTAGATAATCTCACAAGGGACAAAAGAACAACATATGACTGCTGACTTAAGAAAAATGCTCCAAATAATACCAATTTTCTTTCTGCCGAAAAAGACTTATCTACAAAGAATCTGTATGAGCACAAATGCTTTACAAGAACTTTCATTCATCCTTTCACGTATCAGTTTTTTCCACCACTACAAAAATGGTCAAAGGGTTATAAATAATAAAAATTCTTCAAAAACTAAATACATCTAAATTATACCTGAGTGGTCTGCATCGGAAGTGGAAGAGGCAACAATTCTGAAAGCAGTATAAGTCCAGAGAAAAAGCCTTCAGGAATTCTCAAAATTGAAGAGAGAACTTCCTTCAGCATTAAAGACCAAGTATTGTTCGCCAAAGTTTCCTCAGAAATTGTAAGTTTTTCATTAACACCTTGGGTAAAAGTCAGTAAGATATCAACAATGTCATTCTGGATTTTTTGTTCATCACTATCTAAGCGGCCTGAGAGAGGAATAGAGCAGAGGAGCATGTGTAAAGAAACAAGTGCTGCAGGAACACGCATGTCCTTGAATTCAAAGGATCCACCCCTCAGCAGTTCTGTTAGCATCGTTTTAAGGAGAGTAAGTGTGCAGCGGGCCATAGAAATGGTAGTAACTCTGTGCAGCGTGGTGCCCATGTTGACATGGAGTCGCCAAGGCTGAATAAGGATGCTGTTCAGCTTCTGTAACACCCGGATGAAGGTGTCCATTCCCTCAGAAGAGAAGAGCTGAATAACTGCAAGATTCCATTTAAGGTCTTTCTGTTGACCTGTACAGAAAAGAAATAACATTTCTGTGTGTCTAATTTCTCCTGGGCAATCACAGTTACACTTTTGCCAGGTTTAAGTAGAAGACTCAAAAAACTAAGGTCTGTACTTTAACCTGTACAAATATATCAGCCATACCTTCTACCAGCGGCGGTGGACATGCAATATGACAAAGAACACGAAGTGCAGTGGGAAGACCAACTCCATCTGGGGTCATCAAACTGTCAATATTCTTTTAGGGGAAAAGAAAAAGAAAAAAGGAAAGAGACTATATTACAAGGAAGGATTTTATGAGTATATTGCTACCTTAGTATTCAAATTCTGTATTCAGTTACTGTAAGTATGTCACAAAATTTAAGTTTAATTATTTCACCTTTTGGAAAGCAGTCATAATTAAGGCAGAAACAAAGAAAAGAGCATCAACATTTGCATTGTGATTTACAGGAAGATAAAAGATTTAAATAATTAGATCTTTGCATTGTATATTTACCTTAGATTTTGTTTCAATGAATATAACAACGCAAGACCCAGCCTAGATCATAAGCCTTAATAAAATCATCTATTTTGGATAACAGTTTGTATTTTTAAATATCATATGTTAGTACATATCTAAGACAAAATATCAGACTACAAAAGGTCTAAGCTTATAGAACATAAATAAAAGATAGCATCTACCTGTATTTTACTGACCTGTTTGATATATTCGATAAGATTTGGAATACAATTTATTTCAAATCTAAGATTTTTCAAAGGTTCAAGCCACTTGCTGAGCTCTGGGGAAAAAAAAAAGATTTAACTCAGTGAATTCATGATCATAAAACCTTTTTCAATCAAAATGTACTTAATTTACACAATAGGTACTAAAGCCAAGTGTGAAATGTGTGAGGCACACTACCTCTGCAGCCAGCTGAAAAGCATCAACAAAAATAAAACTTCAGAACGGGCAATATATGCCATGCACAGAGACAAAATTTGACTCAAGTCAATCTGAAGACTCAATCAATTTTCATCTCGTTATCTGCATTATCTGTAATTAAACATTTTTTATAAAAGACACTAAGGGGCACTGTCAGCTAAAGAAAAGAACCCAAACACATTGCCCTTCATGTACAGAACAGGTTGTTACAAACTGAGTACAAAACTTCTATCAAATGCCCAAATAAAGCCAATCTCTACCCTGCACTCCACTCATGCTAGAAGTCCTTATAGATCATCAGTCTCTCTCAGTCCAGAACAACCTGAAAGTCCCACGTTTTTGGGACCAGAGATTTAAAGATTTAAAAACCATTGTTTCTGAAAATATTTAAAAGAACATGAAGATCAAGTGAATATGAATTGATGACTCAGACTGATTTAACAATTTAGTTTAATAAACTAGCCCTGGTTCTCATAAAGCAGTCTGATGATCAGGTGAGGAGTAAAACAAGAGCATGGCAGAGGAGAGATTTAAACTAAAACTTTGAAGAATTCTGATTTCTTCCAGTGCATTTAAGTTTTGGAAGAAATTATCGGTATGTCTACACAGTCAGTTAACCAGTGCAGAGCACAATTTGGACATCAGAGTTTCAACGTTCAGATGTCAGAATAGGCCCCAGCAGGATTCTTCTGAGTGTCCCAGGTCTGATCTGAAAGTCAACACAAGCTGGGAAGACACCAAGACACAGCTTGGACGTCAAAAGACGTAGTAACAGGGTAACACGGACTACTCCATGCCCGTTGGCCTAGGTGCCTTAAAACAGTCCTGGCATTATTTATTAGTAAAGACCCTGTCAGACTACATCACTGTCCTGGTTCCAGCTGGGATAGAGCTTGTTTTCCTCCTAGTAGCTGGTTCAGTGCTGTGGTTTGGATTCAGCATGAGAACAACATTGATAACACACTGATGTTTTGGTTGCTGCTAAGTAGTGCTTACCCTAAGTCAAGGACTTTCCAGAGTCTCATGCTCTGTGAATGAGGAGCTGCACAAGAAGCTGGGAGGGAGCACAGCCAGGAGAGCGGACCCAAACTGGCCAAAGGGATATTCCATACCAGAGAATGTCATGTTCAGTACAAAAACCACGAGAGTTGCGTGGAAGGGGCTGATCACTGCTCGGGGAGGGGCTGGGCATTGATCAGCAGGTGGTGGGCAATTGCTCTGTACATCACTTGTTTTCTTGGGTTTTATCTCTTCTCTCCTTTTTATTACAATTATTATTGTTTTTATCATTAGTATTACTAGTACATAATATATATCATTATATTATTAGTAGTATTATATGTTACTTTTTTTCAATTATTTACTTCTTATCTCAATTTATGAGTTTTACTTGTTTTTCCCTGATTCTCTTCCTCATCCAACTGGGGGTGGGTGGGGGAGTGAGCAACAGTGGTGTGGTACTTAGTTTCCAGTGGAGATTAAACCACAACAATAACAAGAGTCAACAAAAATAAGATTAGGCTCACTGACTAGCTAGTCCACTTTTACAGAAATTTGCTCTCCTATCATCAACACAGTTTGAATAATTTCAAATTCCCTGTAATTATCCAAAATTCACTGTAGCCATTTTACTTGAAAAATAATTTAACTACAAATAATTTCCTATTTAACTCTCATTAACAGAAAAAAAATTACATATTATCTCAGTGACGCAACTAATCAGATGCAACTGGAAAAGTAATTTCATTATCCAAACCAGACAACTGTGAAGCACCAATTATCCATATAAAAAGATTTCTTCTATACATTCAAACAATTCAGTTGACAATTACACATACCGTACCTTGCAACTTGGTGTTATTTTCGTCTGCTTTACAAAGCTTCAGCAAAGGTGCTGAGTGCTGTTCCAGCATTTGGACATCACTGGAAGATTGTACCACCAGCAAAACAAGGATGCAGGCATAATTATAAGCAACTGACTTCTTAGACTTTGAGTCTCTGAAACAACAATAAGGATTTTCTTTAGATCTCAGCTAATACAACTGGATATCTGTTAGATTTTCATTACTGGACCCCTAAAAATCTACCTACAGAACTTTTACTTCAACAAGGATTGCCCCATATAATTAGCAATGAAAGAAACCCAAACAACTTCTTCCTATTCTTTGGTAAGTGGACACTTTCTGCTACATTACACACATTCATATTTATTTCAGCATCAACAAACCATGAGATCCAGCCAAGTGGCGTGCAAATATTTTTCTGTAACTTCATCATTTGTTTCACAAATCATTTTAAAATCACTGCTACCTAAAGTAGTACAACTGCCTGTCCAGAGAGAACAATGACTGTATTTAACATTTACAAGAACTCGAAGAATTGAGAGATTCCCACCCCAGAGTCATGTGTACCCTGTGTACCCAGTCAAACCTTTTGCTTGTTTCACAGGCAACATTTTATGCTTGAATGAAAACTGCCTACTTACTGATTTTTTCATATAACCAAAAGTCTGCCCTACGTATATTACAAGAACTTTGTTGATGACCTACACAGATTTGGGGTATTAAGTACTTGATTACAAATGACAAGCCTGATTTTGGATTACATTCTTCTACTTAAAAGTTGCTTTGGTTTTAAATAAAAACATCATGATCTAAAAGAAAAGTATTTTAGATTTACTGAATTATTTATAAAAGATAGATACTTTTAAAATGAAAAAACTAAAGGAAATAAATAAATGCATACATTACCCTAAAGCTTCCTTGGAATAGTACTCCATTAAAGTAATAAGACTTTGGAGATTTTTTTCCAGACTGAATACATGAGCCACAGCAGATCTTCCTACAGGGTTAAAGGTGATCAAGTAAAGGTTGTGAAGTGTTCCCAGCAGATCCGAGTGGTCAGTCTCCTCACTGGCTGTGCACCGCTGGAAGTGGCAGAACAGTTCTGAAATGCACTGTAAGGTCTGTGTTGAATGCAGGAGCCACAGGGCAAAAGTATCCTCATTGGCACCATCTGACTGCAGACCTTCCTCTTGATCTGGATCAGAAAACTGACAAAGTGCTCTAACCAACAAGTTTGTTGCTTCGTGCTCAGAAATAAAGAAAAGAAGACCTTTCTGTGACTGTGCCAGGAAACGCAATATATCTCGGATAGCTTGAAGCACACCTGGATGTGCACCTGTCACTGGAAGAGACAGTAGTAAAGTAATGCATTCCAAGAAATGGTGACTATGAAGATATCTGGAAAAAAAAAAAAATCAAACCAAAACCAGGAAAATAATCAGCAATGCTACAAATATTTGTCAACACTGCACAATAACATTATATAAAACTACATACCTCCTAGCTTCAGTACTTATTTCTCTGTGGACTACAAGAAATAATAACTAATTATGAAGTAGTACAAAATTTAAACCTTACAAAACATAATTGCTATAATATTTACAAGAAATAAATCCTAACATTCTGATCTCCATAAAAAACCACCCTAACAAAAAAACCCTCAACCCTATACACATACGAAACAGGACATTTTATTTTATTAAATTTGCTGCATCTGAATCATCATCAATGCCAGATTCAATGTTTTAAATGTGCTAGGAAATCAATCATTATAGCATATATAGCAGCAATTTTTGAAGACTCTTTGCATGTAGATAATTGTATTCAGCCATGACCAACACCACTATTACCAAAGACATCTGTCAGCATTGAGAGAAACACTTTCTAGACAAAAACTTGCTAACAGAGAAAGAACCCATGGGATGTTTTAACTGGCTGAAGGCAGGCAGGCCTCAGCTCCTCTGCCTGTGCTGTGAAACAGTGAGCTACGCTGACACAACTGCACGACTTCTGAGTCCGGCTTGCATCTTGCCACCTCGACATGTAGACTCAGGGATTCTAGACCTATTTTATCCATACACATAGACACGTTCCAAGATGACAAATGAAACACTCTAGGTTTACAACCATTTTCGAATGGGACAGCACCTAGCACAACTGGTCAGCATCTATGAATACAACTGAAGGGCAAGCACATTACCAGTAACAAGGAGATGTTAACTTCTCGCTAGGTGCATTCTAGGTTGATCGGAAGCCAACAAAATAACAGGTACATTAACTTATCAAACTCTCTCAGACTTTATATGCACAATCTAGAATCTTCCAGTAAAGAATTAAGTGAAATATCTAGCAAAGTGTTACTCAACAAAGTCACCCTTGAAATACATCTCTATCAAGCTGGAGGAAATACACTCTAGAAACTGAATGTGCAGCTGCCGTACCTAAACAGGACAGGGTAAGGATCATCCCTTTCTGGAGGGCCTGTAATGCGTGCCATGGTTGGGAAAGATTTCACAGGTGGCTGAATCATTGTATGAGGAGCAGTTTCCATCAAATGGAAGATCTCTTCAAGAAGACTAACAAGTTTTTCCATCTCTCCTTCACTTATATTAGAAGATTCCAAAAGATGATCCATGTCCATAGGAGCCTCCACATCATTTTCATATTCTTGGTTGGTTCTTTCAAGTCCTGCCAAGTCCTGGTCCTGTTCTGGCTCTGTGTGGTTAGGAAGAGGAGGAGTGTTCTCTGCTAACTGATCAACCACCTTTTTAATGTCTGACAGAATCTCATAGAAGTGACATTTCTGGAGAATTGCAGAACCAGCTGTAACAACTCGCACAGTCTGATCTAACAGTATGAGTTCCAGGAGTTTCTGATAACCGCTTTTTTCATGTACGTCTGCACCACCTCTTAGAAACATTTCCATTCCCTCAGTCATACTAATGACACTATCCAAAGCTTTAAAAGCATTAAGTTTAAGGGAGGACGATACATGATCTGCAAACAACAGTTCAAACAACACATTAATAACTCCTGCCTGCAAGAGTGCCGTTATTCCTTGAGTCCCACATTCTCCTAACGAAGATACCAATTTTGTCCCAGCTTTGAGTTGTCGAACGTTCAAAGCAATGGGCTGTTTGAGAGCCACCTGAAGGTTTAAAGCTTGCAGGGTCCAGTCTACTAGCTGGGTAATATAGTCTTGCTTTGTGTCTTTCACCAGCAGGTAGCTCAATTCTTTTACTATTAAACTTGGAATTTCTTCTAATGCAGTGACCCACTTTGCCCCCCTTTCCTCTTGATATAATTCCAACAATTCAGTTAATTTAACTGAGCCTTCCACTGCCCCCGAATTTTCTTTTTCTGGGTCTTGGTCCTTTATTTTAGCAACTTCATTTTCAAACACAGTCTTGTAAGGGCAGCTGAAGTATAAAAGCGGTCCAAGCTCCTTTTCAAAAGGTTCATATGTCACAGGAGGCACAGATGCCAGATCCTCGGGAGTATATTCAATATCAAAGCTTGGATACTTAAATGTTTCACGCTCCAGATCAGCAATTACATCTTCATCACTTGAAATCTGCTCATAGCCATCATCTCCTAAAAAGAGAAAGATTAAGTTACCAAATCAGTTATGAATAAAACAAAACAGTTCATTAACTGCAGAGAATGTCTTCCAAATACAAAGTAATGATTTATTTTATACAAATATTACCAGCTAGAGAACAATCACACTCTAACATACAAACAGCCTTCTCTTTAAAGACATGAGTGAAAGCCCCATCTGACAGGGTTTTCTTATGTAATAATGGAGTAATTTAAAAGAATGTATAAAGCAAAAAGTTTAACTAGAGTACACATTACTACAAGTATATTGTTCAATTTTCTTCCTGTGATTGCATCTATCATAAAACTTCTAGCCTGAAATTTTTGCATAGACATGGGTGGGATCTTTAAGTAAAACAAGAAGATGACAACTAACTTTATTACATAAACAATTTCATTTGGTTTTTACTTAAAATAATTTTTCACCACTTTCCTACATTTTTAAACAAAACATAGCAAGACTGAATGTTCACTCTCATCTATACAACTGTATCTATTTTCCTCTATTTATAGAAAGTTTTACTAAAGAAGAATAAATATTCCACAGCAAAATACTGTTCTTGAGAGATGTCAGGACCACAAATAAGGCAATGTCGCAATAACCAAGGGAAAAATATTCAGTTCCCTCTGCACATATTCATCATGAAGGTACTGCCATCAAAATTTCATAAACCTCAATTTTTTTTCTAAACTCTTTACAACTTACCATCACCTTCTTCCTCCTCTTCACCCTCTTCTTCATCTTCATCATCTTCCTCCTCCTCCTCTTCTTCCTCATCAGCAATACTCTCTACTGTATGACCATCATCATCATCATCATCATCATCGTCCTCATCCTCCTCCTCCTCAACATCGACATCATCATCATCTTCCCCTTCTTCTGGTTGATCTTCCTCTACTTCTCCATCATCAGAATACTGGCTTTCTTGATGAATGGATGTTCGATCAGGAGAAATTGGCTCAAAGTAATCCTCCCTGTGGTCCACATCATCTTCTTTTTCCCCAACCACTGAAAATACAAAATTTCAGAAATAAGAGTACTTTTCTGAAATCCAAAGATATTAAACAGGACTGGCCCTATGAGTAGATCCCATCTGGCCCCATACACTTGGGCTGACCACTCCCTCCTTGATTATTGAGGGTTCATTCTGCTCCCTGTGTCTGTCTTCCAGCCCAGGGTACGTGGAGAGTAACTGATCTTCCTACTAAAGACTGAGGCAAAGAAGTCATTAACTACCTCAGCCTTTTCCACATCCTTTGTCACCATGTATCCCTCTGCATCCAATAAAGGAGATTCTCCTCAGCCCTCCTTTTTTTTTTGCTAAGCTATTTATAGAAATATTTTCATTGTCTTTAATAGCAGTAGATATGTTTTAGGTTTCGGCATCACATATACTAGAGATGCAAAAAAACCGTCTTGAAAATCTTCAGGTGATTTGACTGAACACAATCACTTAGTTCAGCAAGACTATGAATATGTAGAGTTCTTGGCACTTTTAACCAATACAGAGACTGGGTAACTTGGCAGATGCTGCAGAATAATGGAGAAGGACAATGGATACCAGAGTCAACAGAACACTTATATAAAACACGAGCAGCATGTTCAACAGTGCATTGGTCAACAGCCAATATTCTCAAACTACTATCTTTTAAAATTATGCAATTTAACAGCCAAAACTACTTTTTTTCCTCCAAATCCCTTTCCTAAAACTGAATCTGTGCAGCAGACGTAACAGCAGACAGGAAACTTCACACTGGGCAGGAACACAGAATTCTGCCTCCTCTAAGCAGTGATGTGCAGCAAATAAAACACAGACTGTTCTCATTCTACCTGACACTGGTATTGGTTCATCTTCATCGTCATCAGGAGGAGGAGGGCCTGGAGGTGTCCTTGGTCCCCTAGGTTGTGGTCTTGGAGGACTGCCATTGAATTGGTCTTCTTTCTCTCCATCAACTATATTTATTGGGAAGATAAAAACTTGCATTTAATGAAACCACAGGAAATTAAAGCAGAAAATTTTGGAGTTTCAGTGCTACTTTTGACTAGGGAACACCATTGCCCAGATTTTATCTTTATTCTGTGTTATGTGAGCCAGCTTTCTAAAGTCACTTTCAATGAAGTAATTTTTGATGTAAACAAGAACTACATCAATAAACAAGCTTATTAACACTATTGATTTTTTTTTATATAATACTTGTTTAAAACTTACATGAGTAATTGCCAATTTTGGCTTTGACACGATTCATATTGTAACTCTATCAATAATATCTGAATTGCTTTTAAAAAAAAGTTTACATTTTACTCAACTGGTTTTTACAACTGTTTTTTACTGCACATAGTACTCAAATTTTGAAGTCTTCTAGCCATACTTTGAACAATAGTTCTCATTTTAAATCTAAAACCAAAACTGAAGCAGAAACATGACCATGGATTCTATTCATGGCCATTCTAAAACCAGTGCTGAGCACTCTTCTGTAAGGTACTTTATGCAAGTCAGATAAGCAAAGTTAACTACGACTGTGAAATTTCCTTGTTATGATTTTAATACTATTCTAATCACTTTTTTTGGTATTCCAATCATCTTCATTTTAAGGAGTTCACACAAGTTAAACTGCATTTTGACCATCCCAAGTAACAGATCAAATGAACCACTCTCATAAAAGCACTGGATGAGACCCTACTTAAAATCATTCAATATAAATCTAGTTTCATATTTTCTTCTAAAAACATAATCAAGAAAAATGAAAGCCCCTGTAATCTAAAATGTGGAAGAACTGGGGATTTGTTTTTCAGATGGGATACCGTAACACTGATTTTTAAAAGAAAAAAGTCTGTCTTCCCCCAAGGCTCACCATGTTTTGGATTCCTTTTCAATCCAGGCTGTTGCTGGGGAGGTGGAGGTGGAGGGGGTGGTGGAGGAGGTGACTCTCTCTCGTGAGTTATTACCCTGTCAACTGAGCCATATATTGCCAAAGTCAGACAGTTGTACCACCCTCTAAGAACCAATCCATCCGTGTTGACCTGTTGGTTTTTAGAAAAAAAAAAACAAAAAGCACTTAAAGACAACTGCAAAACAGTTACTCTAGTATCACTCTATCAGTACCTGCATAAAAGCCAAAGGAAAAATTCAATATAAAAATACCTCTTTACCCCATGTTTTGAAAACTGAGAAAACTTTAAACATGTAAATCATTGCAACAAACAAGCTTTCCCTAAAAGCATTAAATTCCTTGCAGTGTATCTATTGCCTAGACAGATCCCTAATCTACTACAGCCTATTAATGAAAAAAAAAAAAAAAACCACCAAAAACCAGACCAAAAACAAAACAAAAAACCACAAGAAGACTCTAAAGTAAAGAGTATCTAAACTACAGGCAGGTTTTAGGATAAGGTCTGAAACAATAAACACTTTACATAGTGCTAACACACCACATGCAACCATATTTATACCTAAATGACAGATATGCAGGGAAAGAAAGGGTTTAAATCACACTGCATTACCTTTGCATTGGGCCTGAAAATAATTGAAGTGTTTTCATCATATTCAAGGCTGTTAAATAAAAGATACAAAGTCATGCTTCATGAATATAAAGCCTGTTTACAGAAATAAAACACAGCAATACTAATCACACAAGCCCACAATAAAACATTGGACAAATACATACTATTAAAAGCAAGAGTGCAAAATCACTTATTTCTACAGAATTCTTTGCATTAATATATATGGGCTCTCTAAATTTAAAAATAACAGAAACTTTTCTTATTTTAAGCATAAACCTCTGTCCTTCCAAACAGATCAGAGGAAAAGAATAAGAACACAAACCAGCAAAGCTCAAACCAAATATGAAAGTCATGGGAGATACAGGATTTTCTACTGCGCATTTTCTGCACTATAAAAATTTTCAGGAAGAAAAGGTAGATAATGAAGTCACACACTAATCTTGAAAGAACTTACCTTCCCAGCCGATCAAAAACAGGGGCACTTGGTTTGCTGACATTGTTGAAAAACAAGTCCAGTTGAAATGAATGAGGGGATGTCTCTCTAGAAACAGAACAAAAGTAAAATTAAATTAGATGAGTTCCTTATCAGAGTAAGCAGGACTACAAAGGCAAAAAAAATCCACAAAATTATACTGTTTAAGTAACTCCCCAAAATAATTACAAGTTCAGCAAACACATAATCGCATCTTACATTTTTATGTAGGAAGGTCTATTGAGATACAAAAGTTCAAGAAAAAAACAAGAGGAAGGTTTCCCTGAATCTGATACCCAGTATCTTTCACTTACCCATAAGCCCTGTTGTCAGGCAAACTTGTGTGAGCTCTCACTCCTGGAGGAATGACACGGACTTCATTTATGTAAACCACGCATGGAAAACGAACCACATCAATATTGGTACTTTGCTACAAAACAAAGAAAAAGCAAAGTCTAGGAAATGTAAAACTCAAACAACATAATGTACTTGTATTCTCTACTAATGGAACTAAGGTTGCAATCTTAATAATTAAATTTAATTCTGTAAAATGCTAAACACTGATTAACACTGTTTGAGAGAAAAATATTTTTTTAATATAATTTCGGCACTGTTCATATAATTAATGCTATTTTTTCCTAGAAAGTGTTATTGGTTTATTTACTTAATTTACTACCTTTACTGGCAAGAATCTTTTAACAGTAACAGGTTGCTTTTTCCAGACAGAAGGTATGTGTGGTGTAATTCTAAACATTAGCAAATGTCATATTTCAAATATAATACTAGAAATTATAATGATACTGTAAGTCAATTGTGATAGACTCGTACAAAAATTCCATATGATGTTTATTTTTCCAATTTTGCAACACCTGAAAACCTTTAACAAATATAATTTCTGTTTACTACACAGAAACAGCAAGTATAGAGAATTCTTACACACTCCAAAAAGATGTTTGAGCAAACTAGGAAGTTATCAAAGTTACAGTGACCTTTCCATGTAGCAGCTACCAAACAATTAATGCTGGAAGTCTTCTCTCACTAAATTCACTGCATTAGGTCTTACTACATTTATCCATCATTTTTACCATATATCTGCTCATAAAACAGTACACACACATAACTTCATGTTCAGCTGTAAACATATAAAGACTTTCTCAGCAGAAGCTCAGAATCATGCTTCCAATTAGCAAGCTGAATTAGCACATTGATAGGGAAAAACCCCAAACCACTGATCTAAGTGTCTACTAACACAACTAAAAATGAAAATTAAAAACCAAGTTGATCTGCAGTCAAAATGTATCTCTTTCACCACCATCAGAAAGCAAATGAAACAAGCAGAAAGCAAGGAAGTACTAAAATTTTTAGAAAGATAGTAAGCAATGAAATAGATAAAGTGGAGTTTTAAAGCAGTTTTTAAGACATGGCTTTGGGCACCTATTACTGTCTTCTAACAGGAAACATCTATGCAGACATCGTTTAGCACACAATACAACACCCTGGCCTATGGGCTGATGTGTTAGAAGCTGGATGGTGGAACCAAAGGAATCCTACTAGGACAGGGAGCACAGATGCATGAACAGGAACAGGGCGAGCGCAGCCTGCATGGAGTGAGGGCTGTGGGAGATCATCTGTGCCTCTAAAAAAGATCTGAGTCATGCGGGAGACTCAGATTTCTGGAGAAAGGGCTGCTGCTAGGAAGCCTCATCCCCAGGAGTACCACCCAAATAAAGACAAATTCCTCTTTAAACGACCCAGGATTATGCCCTGACAGCCATGCATCAACATCACCAAAACAGCAAGTGAATTCAACCCACTTTTCCTACAAAACATTAAAAAAGACCCTACATCAGAACTGCTCAACAGTAGTTAAACTGCATAGCTAAGCCAAATAAATAATTTTATTCAAAAACATAGCAGTACTTTTCAAGAACTGTAAATTCCAGCGCAACACTCATAATCCACACAGCAGAAGAACTAGCGTAACATAAAGAAGGCTTTCAAGAAACGTATAAAACACATAAGGTTCAGGTTTGGACAAGGTCACTGGCAAGAATGAAAGTGACAGAAAATGATTTAAAAAGAACAGGATTAAAAATGTTCAAGAAGAGAACATAAGGTCCTGGAGAGGAAAAAGAGTGGCTACTGTTTCTACCCAGGGGAACAGCAGTGGCTGGCATTCCCTGCCTAACATTGTCTTAAATAGTGGAATTAAAAATACATTTGGGCCTAGCTGATCCGGACAGCTAGAAATCTACTGAATAACTTTTCAATTGCATTTAATTGCAGCATTAGCTCAAAATATTCCATTTTCTTTCCCTAACACCTATCCACAAACACAGTCGAGTTATTCTATGACTCTGTCACATCCTTCTCACGTTCCAGTACACAGTCACTTTTCCCTTAATAGTCCCATTCTTCCTCCCTGAACAGCACATCGAGCTGAGCCCTGGGCAAACCTGCTGCGAGACCAGCAGTTTCAAAGACGCTCAGGATCCCAACAGCCTCAAAGAGGAATATTTGCACGATCTACCACTGCCAAAAAACCTTGAAATACCAATTTTGTGCGCGATGCACTGAAAGGGAATAAATCTAAGGGAATATCTCACAAACACATAAATGGTCCTCCTCATCATCAGCTACACAAGAGCATCAGGAATCTCACAAGCGGCAGGGCATGGCCCTCTAGTCGACTTCTCCCATTATCGCTTCCTCGAAGCACGTTTATTTTCTTTGTTCCCCGCTCGCCTCTGCTCCCCATCACCTCTAAATCCTCCCTCCTTTCCCATCACCCTCCGCCTCCTGCCAGCAGGGCCAAGCGCTGCCACGACTGCGGCTCGAGCAAGGCTTCGTGTCAGGCGACGCGGAGAGGAGGCGGCAGCTCCCCCT
>VZTD01001802.1:245858-299001 GCA_013397725.1 Rhagologus leucostigma
CGGGGCCAATGGGCGGCGGCGCCAGGTGTGTGTTACCTGCACCACGTGGGCCGGAGGTGGGCAGGTGGTGCCGCGGCCCCGCGCAGAAAAGCTCGCAGCCATTGCGCCCGTCTCAGGGGTGCAGTTGGTGTGGGAGCGGCTGCCACCCACCTCGGGGAAAAGGGGGTGGGAAAGGGGGGAGCCGTGTGTCTCCCTCACGCCGGGTCCTTGGGGAGTGAGGGTGCAGGTGGGGGTTCTGCCGCTTGGGTCTCGCTTGGAAGCGCCTGGGGCAAGGAAAGTTTCCGGCTTCTTCTCTTTCCTCCCGCCTTCCTTTCCTCCTTTTTCTTTCTTTCCTTTTTATCCTCTCTGCTGGCCCGGTGGCACCATGACGGCGTCTCCCGACTACCTGGTGATTCTCTTCGTGACCACGGCGGGCACCAACGGGGCAAGGTTGGGCTCAGACGAGCGAGAACTGCTCCAGCTCCTGTGGAAAGTGGTCGACCTGAGGAGTAAGGAGGTATTTTCACCCGACGGGGGAGCACCCCGACCTGCTGCTCCCCTTGGCGCCTGCCATGCTGGATGCGGGCAGGGCGGTCTCGGCGCTGGGCTGGTAACGGGTGCCCCAGGCTGGAGCGAGCTCTGGTGGAGGGTAGGGGCTGGTGCTGCAGGTGGGGACCTCCAGCCCGGAGAGCTGACTCACCCCCTCCTCTGCTTTCTCTGGAGCTGGGGCGCCTGCATGACGTGCTGGTCCGGCCTGACCACACAGAGCTGACGGCTGAGTGCCAGGAGATCACCCAAGTGGATGTGGAGAGCCTGGCACTGGCTCCACCGCTGGAGCAGGCATTGAGACAGGTGATACCCCATAACTGGCTGCTAAGTGCTGGTCTCCTTTGGGAGCTCCCCTGTGAGGTAGAGGTGGCATCATCTGCTTATTCCCACCATCAGAGCAGTGGAGCCTGGCATAGGAGCACTACAGAAATGTGTGGGCCAGGAAGCCTATATGTGTAGGGCTTTGTGGGCATTTCTGCCTTGCCTTTTGCTTATTTGCCTTGGGCAGAACTGAACCCTAAGAGAGGAAGGTTAGGGTCAGCTATTTCTGTGCTCTGCTCTCCTGCCATGCTGGACCCTGAGTGAGTCTCAGCTGAGGGTGAGCCCTAATCAGTGTTGGAAGACTCATAGGTGTCCCCTGAAAAGGCTAGGTGGTGGCAGGCCCTGTTAAGGCTTGTGCCCATCAGTTCTGGGAAGGTGATGATACTGAATCGTCTAAATTAATGAGGAGGTGTGTGTGATTCCCATTGCGGGTAGGGCTGAAAGCCTGTCTTCTTTCTGACGTGCTTGAGTGCCCTGTCTGAAAAGCTCTTCTGCCCCACTACTGCCTCAGCTCTCTGCAATCAGCCTTGTCTCATTGCAGTGCTCTTGCAAATCTTGAAAAGGATTTTTTTCTGCGGTGTGGGCTGTCTGTGTAGCCGTATCTCATTAGAAGGGGGGAAGATATTTATCCTGGAAGTTAGTATGTTCTTAGTAAGAAACAAATATACAGAAGTGAAGGAGTAGGCTTATATGAAAAGGAATTCCAGCTCCATGTTCCTGCTGCCCAGGAATAACACGTTACCAAATGATGACACTGCCTAGTGGAGCCACTCTGATCTCTGTAACATGTATGTCTTTTCTTGTTCCTGCCAACAGTTTAATCAGTCCGTGAGCAATGAGTTGAACATTGGTGTGGGTACTTCTTTCTGTTTCTGTACTGATGGACAGTTGCACATTAGGCAGGTTCTGCACCCCGAAGCTTCCAAAAAGGTATGTAGTTGTAGCTTGTTTGACTCTTAATGTGCTTTTATGATTTCTTGCGAAACAAATCAGCTTCTTTTTTGTATGAGGGTACCTCCACACAACCATAGCACAAACATCAATCATATGTTAATGTGCTAACCAGGCTAAAGTGCCTGTCTGTGTAGAAGGCGTATACAGTGCCCTGTCCTTATGTAGCCTTGAGATGCCTTTTAAAGTTAAATCAGAAGGAAGATGCTCTTAAATGTTTGAGAAAGGAGCAATATATTGACAGTACTTGTAGTTTCTACAGGGTTAACAGGTGGGATTTACGATTGTTGCTAAATAATTAACCACCTTAATCAAAAACTGTCTTTTGAAATTTTACATTCATGCTTAGCTACAGCAACTTTCAATCTTTGTGTATTCAATTGACACTCCAAGGGCGGTGTTCGTATTTGTAAGGAGCTGAACAGTAGTTTGAGGCAGGCTATGAGTGATGATTAGTCCCACAGTCTAGAGTTTTCTATAACTTCAGAGTTGCCAAATCACTCACAGTGTTGTGAAGTCCTGTCTGCTTTTCGTTAGTGATAGGGTTGCAGCAACATGTGAGTCTCTCTAGTTCTGAAATAACTGCCTCAATATTAATAACACCTCATTTTGTGGTTTGGTATGAACATGCGTTGCTCTGTAACTGAGCTGTTTCTGCTCCTCTCATTGTCTCTGACTTCTGTTCCCATCAATTTGCTGCTTCATCTTTGAAGGGACACTGCTGCAAGTCTGTGCTGTTCCAAAAGTGATACTGAAAGAGCTTGGTTGTAATACTTGTTTGTGCTTTAATTATTTATAGGTTTGAAGGCTTAGAAGAGAAACAGTGAGCATGATTCACAGTAAAGGGACAGTTCTTATATATGTAACTTGTCTTCTATGACATATAACATGAGAAAATGTGGAAACAGGTTCTTAAGACTTTCTTCTTGGCTAATAAAGTAAAACTTGTCATCCATTTAAATTATGTGGATAAAAGAAGGGACACATCCTACAGTTATTTAAGCTGGTTTGAAGTCAGGGATCCTTTTTCCATATCATCACAGGGTCACAGACAGGAATCAAGTCTTCATCAAAATTTTCTGTTGCTGTTTTGTTGAGAATTGTTCATTTGAAATTTGCTCTGTGCTGCCAGTAGATTAAGTAAACCAGATGCTTATTAGACTTGTAATAGTTTTTGGATGAATGTCCTAATGCTGGGATTGGAGTGTGGGATCACTAAAATCCAGATAGAAATAATTATCTTTTCAAGAGCCTAGTGATTTCTGCCTAAGATATCCATTCTGAACCCATCTAGCAACTCTTGGTATTCAGAGAATGAATTGGCATTAGCCATTCCAAAAGAACATAAATGAAGTATGGAACTTCATTTCACATCAAGGAAGAAAATCATGCTGAAACTAGAGCAGGAAATATTGGCAAGCCTATCTGCATTTTCATAAGTCTTTAAAGAGTGTCGTTTGCCTAATACACCTGTCCATATGCTAAGATAAGCTCTAATGTTCTCAAAGCAGAACTTGTTTTAGAGCTTAAACGTCTTTCTTTGGGCTCCCTAAATGTGCTTTCACATAGCCTGCTATCTGTAATGCCAAGATGCTAACTAGTTGTTAAATCCCAGAAAGGCCTTACGTGTAGCCTAGAGAGGCCTTGCAGGCAATAAACAGCCGAAAGGAATATGGAGTATTCTGTCTGAAATGAAGAGCTTGCATTGGTTTCAACAGCTACCCCCAAGACTTCTCCGTGTCTTCTCCTTTCCACTCCCCAAAAAATTAAAAGCATGTGGTAGAGGTAGTGGTGGGTTTCATTGACTCCTGGTGGGCTACGTAACTTGCTTCTGGCTTTGTATGCTGCAGTTAAAGCAATTACCATGCACAGGCTGACAACCTCTGCATCATGTCAAACCCTCCTCTGCACAGTCAGATATTTTTTGTTGGTTTTTGTTTGTTTGGAATAAATATTTGAAGCATGACTATTCTCTGGAAACAGCCTTTTCTATAAACTAAAATATCTGCTAGTCTTGCAAAATTTGCTTGGTTCTGCAGACTGAACTGACTACCCTCTGGCTTTATACAGTTAACATTGCAATCAAGAGTTGATGATAAGTGTTGCAATCGGAGGCGTTTGTTCTGCTACATATATATTGGATTTGAAGCTCTACTAATAATGGCAAATGTTTCTCTGGCAGTGCAAAAGCACATTTCTCTTATTAAACAATATAAAGAGAAAGCTGTTTAACCAAAAAGTTTATGAACGTACTTACCTGGTTAAGAAGAGCTATGTGAGTTTCTCTGTAGCAAAGGCTGTTTGTGTTTCCCATCTATTCTACAGAAATTGTTAGTAAGTTTGGTATCTAGACACAAAGCAGATCAAACTCACCCTAACTGACAGTGGTTACTTTGTTCCTTTTACAGAATATTTTGCTGCCTGAATGCTTCTACTCATTTTTTGACTTGCGGAAAGAGTTCAAGAAGTGTTGCCCTGGCTCACCTGAAGTGAGCAAACTCGATGTTGCAGCCATGACAGAATGTATCCTTTTAGCAGTGACTGTGTCTCTGCTCCTGTTACAGTCTTGGCTGAATTTTAGGACAAAGGTGCATGAGTAATGCTTGCAACACATGTTTAGGGGTGGTATAACTTTAATGAGTGACTCGGAGCTGTACTGAGTTTTCTCACAAAGATAAAGATAAAAATGTTTGAGGATGAATGCTTCCATGGAGAAAATCCTGTATTCCTTCTTGACTTCTGTAAGTTTTCTTTACCATCTTTATAGTTGCCTCTCTTTAAACTTCACGGTTTAGTGTAACCAGCGCATTTTTTCAAATTGCTTTTGTGAATTGTAATATTAAAGTTTGAGGTTTGAGTTTCATTGTATCAGTTAGATTTTTTATTTTATTTTTAGGCAGGAGCAAATGTTGGGAGACCACCTTAATTTTCAGGAGAGGAAATGGTTATTCTTGATGTGACCTTGTAGTAAATCTGTAACACAGGAATGAACCTAAGGCAGAGATGCTGTAGGCACATGTGGTATTCAGTCTCCTAGAAGGTGCACATGCTGCACCTCACAGGGTGAAGTTTGGCTGGCACCAAGATGCAACCAGTAGTATGTTTCCATTTTCAATGATAAGAATGTCTAAAATTACTTTCTGAATAGTCTGAAGTGGTCTGTAACCCCCTCCTGTCTGGCTCTTTCCTAGTCTGAGCTTGAGAGCTGAAGCTTTGATTTGGCTGTGCCTTCTTCCTTGCTTCCCTGGCAGTCTCCCTTCTTGCTGCAAGCTTCAGTCCTCATCCCAAACATATTCTTGGACACAGAACTACTGAGCTACTGAAGCAGTGGTCACAAAAGTCAGGTATCAAGGAGGGATAAAGGAATTTGAGAAGTTTGTCTTTGTTATTGGTGGTTGATGTTGCTGCTATTGTTTTTAATAACTTTTCCTCTGACTTGCTTATTGTGTCTATAGAGTGGTTGCCATTAAGAGCTGATGTCTGTGGCTTCAGAATTATTTTGGCCTTTCACTGCAGGACTAGTATTGCCTGGGCTTTGTACCTGTTGGGGTTATAACATACACATGTGGGGTGGATTTTTGTGTTTAACCATTCTGCTCTGCTTTGTTATCTGCAAATTAAGATTAATCTCTCAGTGAAGGGGCAAAAATTACTTCTCCCCCTACTCCGAAGGAAATCAGTAAACTTAGAGTAGGAGTCTGAATCTTTACATAGAAAAGTGAAGTAAATCCTGTGATGCATAGAAACTGGATGATAGAGACTTCTTAAAGCTATGCTGAAAAACTTAATACATTGTTTAGGGAATGCTTTGATATGATCAGGAGAAATTAAAGACAGTGAGCTGCTCCAGATGTTTCAGAGAGTTGCCCTTGGTTTCTCCTTGTGTGACTGTCTGGGGTATGTCCTTCCACTATGGAAAGAGTTGTATGCCTGTAGCTACCTGGAGTGTCACTGGTCAGCTAAGGCGTGGTGATGGACTGTGTATTCCCTGCCTGCTGGGAGAGGGGGGCAGACCACCCTGTGTTACCTGACTGTCAGGAAGTCCCTAAAGAGTCAGTGCTACCTGAGGGTAGTTTTGGCAGTTGCCAATAATATTTTCTCCAAGTTTCTAGAAGCTTAGTCAGTCTATCCAAATGCACTCAGCCTGAGTCTGAGTTCTGGATAAGATATGCTTCCTAAGGTATATAACCCTAACTTCATTCTGGTCTTATATTAATTTTTGTGTTTCTGGTCTTATATTAATTTTGTAACTGGTGAGGCTCTTATTTGTAAACTTGCTATATTTGTGCAACATGGCTGAAATCAACTGTCTCGCCCCTATTATTTTGTGAGATTGTGAGAGCAGAGGATGCGGAGACCAAAAACAGGAAAACAATTTTTGTTTTTCTTTTATTGACCAATATGATAATTTTCTTTCTCCTCACCTTGCTGAAATGTATCAACTTAATCTCCTCAGTGTCAGAAGCTGTACAGGTTAATTGCACTTGGAGACCATGGGCATGTATGTGATGTTTGGGATAAAAAGATTGCTTAAGCAGGCGATGAGTCTAAAGACTATTTCTGGAAGTTGTGTGCAGAGTTGTTTAGTTTTTCTTCCTTCATGTATGGATATGCTGGGCTGGGGGACACAAAAACAAATCAGAAACAAGGGCAGTAGGTTGAAATGAAGCTGCAGATTAGCTCACAGAATCTGACCAAGCTCTTTTTATTCTTGTAGAAAGTGCAGTTTCTCTGCCTCATAGCTAAAGAGGGCATATGAGGGGAGTCTTCCATGATTTCTGCCACAGAAACTATACTGTGCCAGATACATTAGCATTTGGTGAGGATAGAAGGTTTTGTATGGAGCTAAGGTGCTGATTACATATTCAAGAGACCTGTATTTACAGACTGGTAGAAGCAGGAGTAGAATGATTTTTGGGCACATCCCTTCATGTACTTATATCTCCATTTATCTGTGTGTAAGCTGGTTGTGATGAGTAACAGGAAGCTTTTATGATATGAAATAGTTAGGAGAAAGCTGGGTATTAATCTACAGTCATTTAAGTTACTAAAGTCTTCAAAAGCTTTTGTTTTGATGGGTCACTTTTGATTAAACAACAGATTACAGGCAAATGGGGAATGTACATTACTACTCCCAGCTGCCAGGGGAGATAACTTCCTACTGCAGTCAGTTCCAGATACATATTTCAGTATACAGCACACTGGATTGTTGGTGATTGGCTATGCATTTCTTGCAGACAAGGCAAGCACCATCTTGAAAAAGAGCACAGAGATAATAGACTGAATAACTGGCTGGGTTATTCTTCCTTTAGAAAGTACTTGTGGACTTACTCTCTCAGGAGGCTACTTGAAATTTGTGTACAGCAATGAAACTGTGCCAAGCCCAAGAGCTCAGGTGAAAGCTTTTACAAATCTTTACTCCCAACCCTCCCCTAGAAGTTACATGCAAACTATGTTCCACATGCAGCCAGCCACTGATTTCTTTTAGATCAAGGTAAAGCAATGTTTAAAATGCTATGAAATTCAAGGGATCAAGGCAGAACTGAGACTAGTTGTAATTATCTGAGTGCTACTGCTGCCTAACTCACGGTGTCAAAACAGTTCTTGTGTATGAGACAGTTTTCTGGCAGACTTTGTCAGAATTGTGTAAGTGTAATGACAGCAGGACAATTATGAGAGATTTTGAGTAACAAAACTTGAGAGAAATGATCGTGTTCCAGCAGAGAAAAGAACTTGGGCCTGTCGATTTTTTTATTACTTTTTTTTTAATGTGTAAGCCTACAAAAGGAGCAGGGTTGTTCTTGCACCCTCTGTACCTCCCGTACTTGCTGCACTTCTTGATTTGCAAAGCTTGCTGAGCCAGTTTTCACCTTGTGAGTGCCTTCAGGGTGGAGTGAATAAAGCTTGCATGACTATTCGTATTAGATTTGCAGAAGACTCATCCTTTGCCTCGAGATTGGGTGTGCAGAAGCCATTAAATAGCAAATAGCTCTTGCTTCCTCCAGTACTTGGTTTGCTCCACTCACTTCTGAACTGGATTTGTGAGAATAACTTTTTACTAGAAGTATCTGCCAGTGTTGCCAGTAGAAACTCAGGGGCACTCCAGAACAGCTTGTTTAATGTGCTGGATATTGTAGTACTGAAACTTGGTTTGTTGGGGTTTAATTGTTTGGTTTGTTTTCGTTTTTTTGCTTGGGTGTCTTGGAAACAATAATGTGGAGCACAATTATAACCAATAGTGTTTAACTCTGGCAGTGAAAAGCCCATAACTGGGTATTAGCTGAGAATCTTGGATATTGCTGTTTGTGTCTCCTGTGATTGTACTCAGGAACTGGATAATATTATATTATCTTTATGCAAGTCATTATGTAGAAAGATGTAATCTTCTGTCTAAAGAGACTTAAATAAGAAACAGAGCAAAGGGGAAAGGATCAGCGCAGAGCAAAATTGTAATGTTGTTGCATGTCGTCTCTGGTTAAGTTAGTTGTTCAATAGGAAAGGAGTTAAGAGACAGAGAAATGGAAGAGACAGTGGGAAGGAATAAGTCTTGGAGGGCACTGGCAGTGAGTGAAGCTGTGGTCATGAATCTGAGGAAATGATTTAGAAATTTCTTCTGTGTGAGAGAGGCCACCCTAATACAGAATATGTCTTCCTTCTCCCTTTAACTCGCCGAGTGTTGCAGGAGGTGGTACCATAGCTGCACACCAAAATTAGGTAGTTGCTTGTTTCCCATCCTGCCTTATTTGGGACTGTCTTCTGCTTGTTGCTTCATTAAGAATGTACATGTAGATGCTACTGCATGTAGTAGCTTTGGACAGCCAGGTTTGTTTACTAACACTTCTTTAAATGTGAAATTGGATTATCCACTGCAATTGTCTTTCTCCAATTGCCCAGGAGAGGCATCCTTTAAATATAAATGTACAGAGACACATGTGCTGTCTCCTATCCCTTCACAGAACCAGTGGTGGATTTTATAGACTATTTCATTAATATTTTTTCCCAGGCACCATAATTTCTAGTGCCCCTGTCCATAGGAGTCTACCTCTATATACTTCATCTTGTTCATTAGAATACAGATTTTCACTTACTAGTATTAACATGCTCTTTACACGTGCAGAAAACTATCAGTTTTCTTCTCCAATCTTGCCTAAAAGCTGTGCTTCTAACTAATCACAGGTGAAGGTGTGAGGTTATGCCTGCAAAAATATTGATGGCTTTCTTCCTCCCCTCCACTGTGTTTATATTACAACTGACTCTCTGTGTCTGACAATGCATACCAGCTTCTCCTGGCACTAGAGCATTTTTAGGAACTATTTCTCCCATGGATCAGTGTCTTCAGAAAACATTTTCACCAAAGAAAATTATTGTGGGGTGGAGTAGTTGTTTGTTTTCCTTGTGTGATGGCCTCTCTTCAAATTCCCAACCCTTTCACACTGCTGCATTCCCCTCTCTGAATGCTGATCACTTGTAGGGATCTTTGGCTCAGCACAAAGGAAGTATTGAAATGTCTTTTCAGTTCTGGCAGCACAGTCTAACAGCCAAGCACATGCGTATGCATGTCCCCTTGCTGGAATAGCTATTGAAACTCCTGCCCAGTTTCTCTTGACTTTTGACAGAGGAAACACATTTCCAAAATCTTCATAAAAATTGGTCAGGCAAGACCAGAGTTCCAACACCAGCACCATAAGCAGCTTCTGGTTCCCTGTATGAACAGCAGAGACTCTGCACAAGCCCAGTGCAGAGCTGCTAGATGCTACAGGGGGGATGGTGTTGGGAAAGAGAGGAGAAGCACTACTCTACTCCGACACAGAAGGTGCCCAGAAACATCTGTGTGCTGCTGCTTAGGCACCCTCTCTGTGAGGGAGTCTGTTTGTGGGTTATTTTTCTTTCCAACCCCCCTTTCCCAGGGGCAGAGGAGGTGAGCTTGAGTTTAAAGCTTAGGAGGAGAGACTGGGATGAAGAAATTTTTTGTTGTCATAAATGGTCGTAATCTCTTAAACCACACTTTAGGGTTGCTCAGGATTTTTGACTTGGTTTTTAAGAAAACTGTTTAATGTTCTCAGTACTTTATCCTAAAGAAGGTACCCGGAGGGAAAGGGTCAAGGCAATGACTAGCAAACTATTTATGGTCAAGCAGTTGGAGGGGAGGAATCACTGGTTTACGTATTCTGGTTTTTAAACTATGATAATTCACTTAAGCTTCAACTGTTCTTCTAAGACTAAGCATCATCCTCTCACATTCCATACTTCAGTGCACACTTAAAACCAAGAAAGCCTCAAAATCAAATTAGCCTCAAGTGTATTGTGTTGGCACAGCAGCTTTCCTTTCCTTGATGTGAAAGAGGAATGCATTAATTCAGTTGGAGTTATTTTTCATCTTGCAACAGGACAACTGTGAAACAATTTTTTAAAAATCTGGTTTTTAGGACTGACTTGCAGTCATCCTATGAATAATAGGGAAGATTTTATCTCACAAAGAAATTTGTGCTGGCTCACCTGTTGATGAGATGATACAACAAAGCTGCTGTGAGGTGTTTGTTTCTAACAGAAACTGTTCTGTTCCCTGCACTTCATTAGGCATCTGACAACTCAAATGTTGCTCAGCTCTAGGTGGAGAAACCAGGTTTCCTCTTAAAAGAGAAAAGCACCTCTTGGACTGTGAAGCAACTTTTGAGCGTCATATAATGCAGACTCTGGAGCCTTTGAAATGTGTTTAATGTGGCCTGGGGGGGGATGTGGGCAAATAATTGGTGCACTTGACTGTTTTCAATGTGTTGCATTACTGTACCTCCCTGTCAGGATGGGTCTTGTTTAAGAAACTCTCAATTTTGCTCTGAAGTCTTGATTCGAACTGATAAGGCAAGGAAAAAAATGCAACGCTTATTCCAAGATTTCCTTATTTCTTGTTCTGTTCTTGATTATTTCTTTGACCCTTCAGTCCTCAAAGAAAGTGAAAATGATGTTTTTAAAAATTTGCTTCATAAATAATGGAGTAGAGTTGCAAGTAATCTTACAGTCCTGTAGCCTGGTGTTGGAGAGGGGGAAGTATGATGGAAAGCAAGAGATACCATAGTAAGCTCTGTTTAAAGTTGTCTGTAAAAAGATGGTATATGCCACTTAAATCAGCCTCCTTTTATGAGTGTGGGGGTTTTTTTTTGGTCTTTCTATAGCCTGTCTTCCTAGGACAGGACGCTCCCTACTCTCTATTGCGGTCATTTCCAAAATCCTTCAGACTGAAGCTGTGGGTTGTGGGGCTCTGTTTTGCCTCTTGACAAAACACACGAGTGGTGGACTCTTAACCAGATTCTCAAAATGCTTCTGTGCAACAGCACAAAACTTGGGTTATAACTTCTAATAGGTAACGTTTGGATGAGGTGTCATTTATGAATTTTGTTGAAGTGGTAAGATACTTATTCTACTTTGGGATTTACTTTGTCAAAAAGCATGTGGTATATCCCTCTATTTCTGGAGCCTTTAGGTGATTGATTGCTTCTTCTCCTTCCCCAAATCTTTCCCTGAAGATTAAAGAGAATGTTAATTAAAGAGGACAGGGCTTCAGTCTCTTCCACGTGCAGAAGCGTGTCTGTCAAACATACATAATTCATGGACATATTTAATATATGTCCTTATTATGGGATCGTATGTCCACAGACACTTTCTGGAGTGACCTTACACTCCCGCAGGTGGCAGTAGCTAGAGTCCAAGGCAGAGCAGCTAATGTATCCCAGCAGGAAAATGAATTTAAATCTTCCCCGGAGAAGCAACATACCATCAAGAATAACACAAAAGTGTGTTGCTCTAGCAGGAAACCAATTAGAAATCTGTTTGGTGATGATTGACTTAACTCCAGCATAAAGATTTAAATCTTGACAAGAACAGTCCAGCGTTTCCCTATGGAGCCTCTCAAGTTGAAGATATGGGGAATATTATTTTAACATTATTATCTGAACCATACAGTAAGTGATTCTGATGAGTGAGTTTTCTCTGTTCCTTCTTTGGTTTTGTTGCCTGTCCTGTATATTGACAAAATAGGAAATAACTTGTGCTGTATTTCATAGATCACCGATTTTCAGATCCAGAAAGAGTGAACTACAAATTTGAAAGTGGGCCTTGGTGAGTACTTCCTCCCTCTTCTTGTTGCATACGTTTCAACCACCACTACTTTTTGTTTAATGGAACTGTTTAGATAAGCTGTACTTCTCTCTATTCCTAATTTGCAAATAGCTGTTACCATTATTTTTATTTACCTTCTCACTGCTGTGGGAATCGATTAGATCCTTCAAGAGGGAAAGGGAACAGACAATCCATGATCAGATGAAAGCCTGTTTTCTTGTTAGGCTTCAGTGTTGCCTGTTAGCTGCTGATAGTTCTGTGTTCTGCTAATAAGTGCTTATAATGGGTGCTAAGTGTGTTGTGCCATTAACAAAGAATGTAAGCAGTGTTTCCGAAATAACCCTATTAGTTACTAACTCTTGGAATTCACTATGTAGGCACTGCATATACATAATTTTTTTTAATCGGGAAGAAACACTTTCATAAAGATATTGTGCCAGAAATACTGTGCTACCACTCAGTTGTTTAAACTATGGTGATTCTTATTCCCATATATGTTTTAAACATAAAGCTTTATCTGCTTTTGATGCCTGTTTAGTTGTTAGGGTTTTTTTACTTTAACTGTGCTTTTTCTGTGTATAAATTTTCTCAGAGGTTTTCTCGATGATTCTTCTGCAATATCACAAGATAATGGTGTTAAACTGACCTTATTTATATTCCCATCTTGCACAAACACTTACTTCCCTCTTTCAGATTAAGAATCTGTCATAATGGTATATGATGCTTATACTTTTGAAGCAAAAGAAGTAAGAAAAAATGCAATACTGGCAGAAAGTATCCAGAGAGATTAGCTCAGGGGCTATGTTCACCATTGTTCTAAACTTTTTCCTTTTCCTTAACAAAATTCTGGGATGAGGTGGAAGATTCACATTTTATTTGAGATAATGAGAAGTACGGAACTAGGAGGCAAGAGGGAACAGTTTGAGACAGACAACTACAGAAAGGCCACCTGAGAAATTAAAATGTGAGTGAGAAACATGACCCTCTAGGCATACCATAGCCCTTTTGTATGAGGGAGTCCTCTACTACTGAACAACACTTCATCTATTTAATCAATCACATAAGCTCTTCTGTGCAAGAAAAGCTGTTCTTGCAATAGCCAGAAAGGCAGGCTTGGGTAGCTGTGAGTGTTTTGTTGTACTTGACACTTTCAAGAAGTAAGAGAACAAAAGAGACTGCAGTAATGACCAATTAAACCTGGCTTTCTGTGGCTAAGCTATTCCCATGCTAAGCAGCCAGTGTAGCCTTTGGCTATATTAGTCTCTAGTAGCACAGTGATGGCCTGAACCAGCAACGTTAAGGCTTGACTCCTTGGGCCAGAGTCCTGTGTGTGCAGAGTACAGCCCTGAACAGATTTGGTCTTGGCTTGTGACTGGTTCTTACACACTGTCACAGTAGAAATAAGCACTGATCTCTGTTGCATCTAATTGTTCTGCTTCAATTTCTACCTAGCTAGATTAGAACAGGAAGTACTTGAGTTTTTTTACTAGTAACCCTCTTCAGATAATGGAGAAGCACAAATGATGTCAGGAGAGGGAAGTAAATTGGGAATATGATTAAAGAGATGACAGCTCAAAGAGCAAATGTGGTAAAGCAGGAAAGGGGAACTTGGAAGGGGGCAGCTTAACAAAGCAAACTTTCCCTTGGAGAGAATTGTACTGTGGCTTTTAATTGCTCTGTGTCTTTGGATGGTGGTGGCGCTTGGGCCTCACTGCCTTGGCAGTGCCATCCAGCAGACATGGAGCAGGGACAAAAGCCTGTTCCTGGAGTACAAACGATAAGCAGACAGGGTGGTGTGTGGTAGATACTAGAGGCAGATGTCTCTGCATCGCTTCCTCTTTCTGTGCCTGCAGCAGCAAGATGGAACTCGTGGATGACAATGCTGTTATCCGAGCAAGAGGATTGCCGTGGCAGTCATCTGACCAGGACATAGCAAGATTCTTCAAAGGTCTAAATATTGCCAAGTTAGTAGCTAAGAATTTACCTGCACATTTGTAGCTTTTCAGCTGCATAGGTCATGGAGTTTCATCTCTTGACTTAAATCTTGCAGAGGAGGTGCTGCTCTCTGTCTCAATGCCCAAGGTAGGAGGAATGGGGAGGCTCTTGTGAGGTTCGTGAGTGAAGAGCATAGAGACCTAGCGCTACAAAGGCACAAGCATCACATGGGGAATCGATACATAGAGGTGCGTGACATGATGGGCTTTGAAATCCTCTTCTCAAAAGGAATGCAAATTACGTGCCAATCATGTGTTCCTTTTTTTTCCTTTAGGTATACAAGGCAACGGGTGAAGACTTCCTTAAAATTGCAGGAGGTAATTTCTAGGGGATGAAAAGGGATGGTTTGTTCCATCAGCATCTCTAACTTTTGGCTGCAGACTGATCCTGTTGAATGTGGCCCTTTTTTCTGTCTTTGAGCAAGTAGCTGGCTGGTGTACTGCTTACTATGTATTCTGCTAGCAGCAGTCCGAGATGTTCCATGATTTCTGTCCACCTCTCTCTTCCACATTCTTGCCATTTTCAAGCGGCCTGCCAGTCAGGATTTGATTGGGCAAAGTGATCTTGTATATGAATAAACTTAATTTGTTAGGTCATCTTCATAATAGTGGGAATCTAAATGTTATTGATTGCTGAAAAAATGAAACCAGAGTAGTTTTTCAAAACAGTGTCACTGCTGTTGCTGTGAAGGCTTGCACATAAAAACAAACAGATATCACAGTGTAAATACAAGTGATTTATGGAACTGACTTTCTTCAAATCAAATCTTTGCCACAGACTTAATGGGAAGGATTATGGGGAAATGCTTTTTTAAGGGGAATCTTGAAATATTTGCTGATAATTGAAAGGCTGCAAAATTTGCTCTTCAAACTCTCTCTTGATCTCTTTTTCTCTCCTTTACGTCTGCAAGCATACAGAATTTGAATTAAGAACCAATAAGCTGTTTTATCTGTAATACTACTTTAAGGTCCTTGTTGCTTCCTGGCAGAGATTTGGGCTGGGGTTTTTGAGTGACTAACTGGATACCTGAGGTTGAGGCTTCAGGGTGGGAGAGGCTGTTAAGCTGTCAACTACATAGCTAACTGATAGGCTTGGTAGTAGTTATACCATTCGAAGTAAAGACATTGCATAGTGACATTCGTGAAGAATGGTGTGTGTCTGGTACAACCAAACCTTGCAGAATAAGAGAGCTGTAAGTGAAAGGACTGTATTAAGATATTTATTTGGTTAGCAGCTGCCTTTGAATAAGGTAGTGTTATGGGCATCACTGGTCTTCTAAAGGTACTGAAAGTAGAATTGGCAGACTTGGCAGTTCTGTCGGGGTAGGATGAAATCCCTGAGCTGTCTTCAACATGCTCTTCCAACTTTCCCAGCACAGTGACCTGGGTACTTGGTTGCCATATGTTATGGCTCCAGAGCATGCCAAAGGTATTCTGAAGTTAGAAAGACAAGGTGCACGGTAGCACAGGTACTGCTCACACGAGAGATTAACAGACTGTGCTTTCCTTGGGCTTTGAACATTGCAAGTACTTCCTATTTTTCATTTGAATAAAGATTAATCTCCTCTAAATGATGGAGTAACAATATTATACTTTAATGGGATGTGTCCTATACAATATATCTAGTTTATCAGAGGGTCATCTTTCCTGACTTTAGAGGCAAATATTGTTCTACCTGCTCAAAAACTGTCTGTGGGAAGGATGTAGCTATGATCATGATTTTACATGGTTGCCTAGACAGAAGTGCTTCTGTACTTTTTCTTGTTAAAGGTACTTCCAATGAGGTTGCACAGTTCTTGTCGAAAGAAAACCAAGTGATTGTCAGGATGCGAGGTCTTCCTTTCAATGTAACAACAGAAGAAGTGCTGACTTTCTTTGGCCAGCACTGCCCTGTAACAGGAGGAAAGGAGGGAGTCCTGTTTGTCACTTACCCTGACAGCAGGCCAACAGGGGATGCCTTTGTCTTGTTTGCTTGTGAGGAATACGCACAAAATGCACTGAAAAAGCACAAGGATTTGCTGGGGAAAAGGTACATTGAACTCTTCCGGAGCACTGCAGCAGAAGTTCAGCAGGTAGGTGCAAACCTTTCAAACGTTGGCTTCTTGTAGTCCAAACTTCTATGCTGGCAGTAGAGGAAGCAAATAATGCTTGGCCATGACTTAAAAGCTTCTTTTATCTTTTCTCACTCTTGACTTTTGCTGGAATGAGTACTGTCTGAATTTCCATGAGACTTTGCTCCTTTGAAATGTAAGATCTTGTGGTATAAGGATGTTCTCAATCATATACAAACCTTTGGGGTTTTGGCTTCCAATAGCTTTGTAAAATGTTGATGTGGGTCTAGTGCTTTACACTGCATATTCTGAATTTGACTAAGTCCAATGATGATATATTCAGAAGGAGTGTTTAGCAACAAATCTTGATCTAAAAGATTTCTCTTTAGTCATTGACAGAAAAAAGCAAAGCCTTCTGATGTAGTTGTGATCTCCAGTGTGATGTATCTGAAGAATTCTACAAATTGTCTTTAAGGGCAGATCTCCTGCAAGCACAGGCTACCTAGCAGGACTTTTAAACTAGGCCTGAAGAGTGTGGCTTAACAGGGCTTGGTGGACCATTAATTGCAGCTAAGCTGTCAGGGAAAGGTAGTAGAGCTGAGAGGACTGTTTAAGTATCCATAAAAGATTTGCAGAGCTTCAGTTGAGGTAAATAACTTCTAGACATGATTTTAAAAGGTATCATCTATGATGCAAATCATAGCCATATCATTGTAACCAAGAAATGATGCAGCTCTGTTCTCCCCAGTATGTAGAGATTTCAGTGCCTTGTTTAAAAGGTGACACTAATGAGAAGGCAGAACTGCAGTGTTCATTCTTGTCATTGCATTTTTCTCAAGTACTCTCATATGTTTCTTTGTTAAGTAAAACCTTCTGATAGCTGTATAAATGCAAATAAATCTTAATCTTTCTCAGAGAAAGTTCAGGAGTAGTGATTGAATATTCAGAGAACTTTTCACCGGACAGGGTTTTTGCTGTTAAAATTATTAACAAGAAATCTCAAAGTGTAACTGTCACAGGTACTGTGACTCAGTAATGCTACTTTTGTTTCTTGAATGGACTATGGCAGGCATGGTTAGAGATGTGTCATAGTGAAATGTGCTTCTAGTTCCCAAACTCTCCTAAAGTTTTGCAGAGGAGATATTTTTGTGTAGAAGTGTCATCATGACTCTGTAGATCGTAGAATGTTTTAGGATAGTTTCACGATAAAAATACAGTAGATATACAGGTTTCATGTTCTAAGATCTCTGCAGAGTGTTGCATTATCTGTTCAAGTAAATTTCCCAAAACAAAACTGTTTTTCAAGAAAAAAATGATCCAAAGATTTTTAAAACAATAGAATGACTATTTATCATAGAATGACTATAAACGTGTGCTAGATTCTGAGCTTAAACCACAACACAGGGCTTAGAATTCAGATGTTTTACAGTTAATATTTGGATCTAGCTAATTTGTTTCTTAAGATACGCCCAGAGTGAAAACAGGTGGCACTGGTGTTACATTTACTCCTTCTAGGCTTGAAGAATGAGTAAGGAGGCTTCTGTAATCTGTTTTTGTTTTGCACAGGTGCTGAACAGGTACTCTTCCGCACCTCTCATTCCTCTCCCAACACCTCCGATTCTTCCAGTATTACCTCAACAATTCGTGCCTCCCACTAACATCAGAGACTGCATACGTTTGCGTGGTCTTCCTTATGCTGCTACTATAGAGGACATTCTGGAGTTCCTGGGAGAGTTTTCTACAGATATTCGGACCCATGGAGTTCACATGGTTCTAAATCACCAGGTTGGTAGGCCACACATTTCTAGCTGCTCTGCCAAATGCTTGTATATATGAATACAGTCCTGGTGATGATACCCATAGGGAAGCACCTTTGGGATTAGCACTAATGGTATTAATGAGCCTCCAGCTCTCTTCTAAAAGTGTGCTGGCAATAGATGACTTGAACCCTGCTGTGTCAGCTGCTGCATTTGCTGTAGAGTGGTTTCTCTCACTGAGACTGGTGTGCTGAAAGCTAAGCCATACTCTTGGAGGGGTTCATGCTCCCAGAACAGCAGCCAATGATCCTGACCGGTAGGAGGCTTGAACTGAAGAGTCTTGCTCAACAGCATGCGTGATTCCTCTTGTACCAGATGAGGAGTGCCTTCAAAACACAAGTGTGGGCAATGTTAGCTCTCAAAGGAGTGGTTTGTCCCTGCCTTGCTGAACAATGTGCCGCAAGTGTATTTGAGCATAAATGTGACTGCAGCCTTCTGGAGACAGGAATTCCTATGTCAAAAGTCAGAAACTGAAGGTTTGGGTTTTCTGAGTTGTTGCTTTCTTTAAACAGTCACAGCTAAGCACCAAGATTAACAGCTCATTGATGTGTATGAGGGGTCACATCTTTGCCATTGTTTTCTGGAAGCAGTTTCTACCAAAACATTTAGACAAAGGATTGTGCATTCTTGTGATCTTTATCTTCGTATTCTTGTGACTTCAGGGGCAGGAGTCCTTTAACTCCATGGAGATGCTCTGAGTGGTTCAACTGAACAAACTGATTATTGCTGTATAAAAATGATGGTTCTAAAATTGTTTCAGCTTAGGCTTAATGTCAACCAAAACTAAAAAATACTTCCTGATCCCGAAGTAGGACTTCTATGTTTCAGAAATATGGGGATGGAGAACGGACTGTAGTTATTTTAGTACCTGTCAATCTAAAGACATTCCTGTGTTTGTGAGGGCTTGACCTAGCCAAGGCTAAAAATCTGTAATGAGTGTGCAGTGCTGGGAGAGACTAAGAAAAGCTGCAGATATTAAAGCACAAGTAATGATTTATAGTAGTATCAGCCCTTGATGGCACTAATGAAAGAACCTGGATGAAGAAAGTGGTGTGTGCATATAACCCTAAGAGCTGTCTGCCACCCTTGCCCTGCCCAAAGCTATCAGTCTTTTTTTTTCTCCCCAAATACTGCTTTTGCCTGACTACTAGATTTTTCTTTCTCCATGTTCCCAGGTTTCAACCCTCTAATCGTAAACGACTGTGTAAAGGATGCTAATAAAGTTGTTGTCCCCTCCAAAATGAAAAGAACTGGCCCAGAACTTGAGTTAGAGCTGGCTTCGGATCTCTCTCTCTCTAGTTTTGGCTACTTCAAATCAGCAGCTGCATGTGGCTAAAATAACTCCTCCCAGTGGTGTATCCCATTCGTTTACAGATGTAAAGGTCTTTTCTCTGCAAGCTCATACCAAGTGTTAGGCTAGTTAGTACCCTACTGAAACATCCCAGCCCATGCTGGTCTTCAGAAAATAAAATTTAAAACAAATTGTTTAACAATGATCCCTTGACTATATTTATCCTTGAATTTTAAAAATCACAGGTAATAAGTGGAGACTAGATCTTCTAATTCTGCATTTGCAGTAAATTTGTAAGAGCAGGTCTCAAAGCACTAAAGTACTCCTGAATTACAGTCTCTCCCATAGGTGTAATTTTTTTTAGATGTAGAAGTAACAAGTTACAATGTAGCTTAATCAAAACAAGTGAATAAATACAATCAAGTTATCACAAGAGGAAAAAACTTTGGAGAGGAGAGCTTAAACATGCTGATGGGTGCTCAGGATGTCTGACCGTACTTGACTTTGGAGATGAATGTATTTATGACTGAAGAGACTCCTTATAACAGCACAAATTATTGCTATGCTGCTCCTTCATGGAACCTACAGAAACATTTCTTTTTTGTCCGCCTTGTTTGTAGGGACGTCCATCGGGAGATGCTTTCATTCAGATGAAATCTGCAGATCGAGCTTTCCTGGCTGCACAGAAGTGTCATAAGAAGACTATGAAGGACAGATATGTTGAAGTCTTTCAATGTTCTGCTGAAGAGATGAACTTTGTATTAATGGGGGGCACTTTAAATCGGAATGGCTTGTCCCCGCCACCATGTAAGTTACCATGTAAGTTTTGCTTGGGTTTTGCCACTACACTCTACTCTACACTGTGTGCGGGTAGGTATTGGAGCTGCTTTGTTGACTCTGATCCTGGTTCTTGGAAAGGCACTGTCAGATGGGGGTGTTAAAATAAGTCTTTTTGTCTTAAATCATCACCAGCTTGCAATCATTATTTTTCCCTTTGGCTGTGAATTATTATGACTGAAGAACTACTTTTGCTTTTCCGGTGGCAAATTTTCCCTCCCCTCCCTGAAACTTTAATTGCTTCATGTAAGTGATGATTCTGAACAGTAATTTCTAAGCCCTGCCTAGACCTTAAAGAACTGTTTTGCATTTAAACTGATCTGTACTTATATTTTTTCCATCGTGGTGAACATGTCGAGTAAAAGACCTTCCCTTTTCACTTCCAAAACTTAGTTTGAGAAACCATAGGTAATGCTCCCCTTTGAGTCTTAATCACGTGTTCTGCCTTTTGAAAGGCAACTGACTTTGCTTTTTGTTGTTCATACGGATTTGGTGTTGCCTTTGTGGGAGTGAAATACATGTGGCTTCTGCCTCAGAGAATTGCAGAATCTGTATTTCCTTTTAAATTTGGATTCTCAGAGCTACTAGGATGAACACTGACTTCTACACAAACTTTTGGGAGAAATGCTTTAAGAGCTAAAGGGCTAGCTTACTAAGTGTGTGTACCACATAAATCTGAGCCTATGGGAAAAATAATACTTTGCTTCCAAAATCGTAAATGGCTAGGTAGTCAAGTAGTAGCTTTCTCTCTGTCTCTCTACGCAAGTGTATTTTTTTTGGTGGTGGACTTCTTAAGAAATGTCCTCTATGTGCTAGTCAGAGCTGCCAATACAGCAGCAAAATTCCTGGGAGTAGTTTCTTTTGAGTGCAAGGAGACCTTCAGCTAATCCTTGGGAGAGTTTTTTTCATTCAATGGAAGTATCTTGAGCAGGGGTCATCAGTAGATAGTCCTGTGTGTGATGGCTGTTCCAGATGGGCTGGAATCTTCTGAGAGCTCCTAGGACAGGTTCTTGGGCAGTCACGAACTTTGGAAACACACGGGTGTCAATGTTTCCATTTCCAACTACAAATGCATGTGATATAGTCCTCAGATAAGGCCTTTTGGCCTTGTCATTGCCCCATTTCACAATACAGTGAGATGCTGACTGTAACTCTGAATAGCAAAATTAAAGGCTTACTTTATCTAAAGCTTTATGTTCACTTCTATGGCACTGGGGAGGAGAAAAGGAAAGCAAAAGAAAAGAATGGCAAAGGAGGAGGATGAACTCTCATCAGTGAGAATTCGCTTAGGGCCTAACATCTTGTTGAAACAGCACAAAGTGCACTTTTGATTTTTTTTTAATTTAGTGTTAACACTTCCAGCTGCAAAGCCATGACTTTTCTCACTCTGCTGTTGAATAATTAAGGGATAAGGAATACTAGGATGAAAGTCTCCTCTCTTTTGTTGAATGTTAGACAGATCTTTATCAAGGAAGTTTTCGTCTTAGTGAGGAGAAGTCTCGTAGTTCTTGAATGCAGACTTCATTAACATCTGAGCCTAGACAAGCAAAACTGACCTGTGTATCAGGAAGAGACCCTATTCCCAGAGCAAGAGGTGGCTTTTTGTGTATTTTTGACTTTACTTTTGACTGAGGGCTGGCCACAACACTTTGTAGTCAAACTCACATTGGTGGCTCAGATTTATTTTCTGTAGTGAACAAGGATAAGAAGCTTGTGAAGGTTCTTGATGTACTGCAGAGTCCTGTATGTATGGTCTTCTTTAGCTCTGGAATTGCAGAGGTCCTAATCTATTTTCCGTTTGCTCCCTGTAGGCCTTTCACCCCCTGCCTACTCCTTTCCTGCTCCTGCTGCAGTTGTGCCAACAGAAGCTGCTCTGTATCAGCCATCCATGCTTCTGAACCCACGAACGCTCCAGCCCTCCACAGCCTACTACCCTGCTGGGGCTCAGCTCTTCATGAACTACACAGCATATTACCCCAGGTAAAGCAGAGGAGAACCCAAGCAGCAACAAAGAAGTCTTTTTTTTTTTTTTTTTTAATGGTCTCCAGCAAATGCACAAAGCTCACAAAAGAACATTGTCTGCTCTGCTAAGGACTTGTGATACCATGAACAGCTTGTTCAGTATCTTGTTCAGGGAAACAATTTCAGGATAACTAGGGATTTTCGAAGTTTTAGAGTATTGCAGGTAGCAATGTTTGGGGGGCAGAGGGGTTTGTTAGTGTGTTTGGGTTTTTTTGGGGTTTTTTTCTTTTTTTTTTAACCTATGACACACGTTTAAGTGGAATATCTTTTATTATTTTTGTTCCACTTAACATTCCTCTTAAACTTACTAGTTTGCTTTGTTATGCCCTCAGTGGGAATTGATGTGTGCAGTATTCCTTCCCATGTCCATAAAGAAGCCCTTGGCCCCTCCTTAGAATGGATGGACTGGGGTCTGCCTTAACAGCTTCTGAAATACTGCCTCTTTGTTTTTGTAACAGAGTAACTTTTGACCTTTATGGTGAAAACTGTTTACTTTTATAAATAAGTATTGTATTGAATACGTATGTAAAGCATATAGAGGAATATATTCTTCCTGTCCTCATAAACACCTCTCACGAAGGGCTTCTTGTTCTTCTGGATGTATTAGCTATCTTCTACAGAACAAAATCTCTGGATACCTGTTGCCCTCTGCAGTCACGAGGCTTCGGAAAGAGCCATGTTCCCTTTAAGTCATAAACCATTTCTCCTCTGTTAGGAAATCTGCTAAACAACTCAAGTTTTTGTCTCTGCAGCAGGGACCAAATAGCTACTTAGGAAGTTGTTAAGCAATATGAACTCTTCAATACCTGTAAGAAAACAAAGGTTTTCTTATTACTTTACCTATATGTCTATGAACTGCCTGTTGTGGTTTTTTATTAAAATGTTTCCTTCACTTGTGAGTTATTTTCTATAATGCCTTCAATATCTGTTTTATGGTTATGATAATATTACCAAACTCAGCCTTGTTAATGTAAGATTAAGAAAAATAAAATTCCAAACTTGCACTGGCAATATAAAACAAGTTTCTCAATAACAGTTCTGTATTTCATGAAGACATAGTAGCAGTAGTAGTCTGTAGTGACTGACATGTTTTACTTCTTAAAATAAGAATAGACTTGCCACTGCAGGCTAAGTGTCAGGCCCTAGAGATTTCTCACTGAATGAGATCCCACGTGAGTCCCATCACTGGCTGCTTGGGCTGTGGGCATGTATGATGGTTGCAGATTGATCAATCCCAGGTCCCAAAATATCCTTTTTATGTTCTTATCCATCTGGCTGTTGCTCACTGTTCTTAGGAAACCATTATTACATAGCTTCTCTGCCAATTACAAATGCTGCCCCTTTAAAGAAAATAAGGAAAAATTTCTGGAGACATGTTGTCTTCTTTCCTTGTTGTGAGATTGCTGTTTAGGTGTTGCTTTTCCATCCAGAGGAAATGTTTGATCTACAGACAGTTCGTATATACTCCAATAGATGTAGTGATTCTTTGTAGCTGACATTTTGGGCTTTTTGTTTTTTCCTAAAAAATTCTTACAGCTTTTCAGGCAAGTTCCTGTGCTTTGTCCAGGATGCAAAAAATAATTGGGTCCATTTGAAGTAGCAATCAGAACTCTCTTAAATGTAGTCTTCTGGTTCTGAAGCTTAATTCAAAAATTAAGTATGTGCAGCAGGAAGGAATGGGGTATCCTCTGTACTAAGTGTTGCATTTAGAAGCACATCCATGGAAAAGCAATATAGAGCTGGTAGGTAATGATCAGACAATGGTCCATAAATCTAACTAGTAAATATTTATGGAAATAAGGAAAGTTTCTTTGAGCTGCTGCCAAAAGTTTCTACCACTTGTGTTTTGCAAGGTCAAGTTGCGTTATAATAGTCCAACTCTGTTTTCCACACCGTAATCAACTTAGATGGTGGCAGGGAGGGAGACATTGTTTTGGTCTTCAGTATTTATCACAATTCCTGAAACTCTGACTTGTCTTAATGCTCTTACAGCTTTGGTGATTAAACCAATGGTGTAAAGAAATGGATGCCTTCTAAGCTATTAAAATAGCTTTAGTGAACTCCTAATGAAAAGGAGGGAGAGCAAGTTATTCGGGATCTGTCAGTCTTTGATATTTCTGTTCAGCTTGTAATTACATCTGGAAACATGTTCTGACAGCAAATCAGTGGTCTTGCTCTGTCTGGTCCCAGGCTTTTAAGAAAGAACAATAGGATTCATGGGAGGGAGGAGTTTTCCTTTATCTATCCTAGGTGTACTAGGTGCTGTATGTACATTGGAAATAATAACTGCGCTACTTGGCAATTGCTAACACATCCTGTAGAAACTTTTACCATATACAAACTTGAAAGCTATTGCTACAGGGTAAAGTTTTAAAACAAAGTTGAATCATATTGTATTTGTGTTCTAGTGCCATTTTTATGACATTTTAGCACTGCCTTTAAAACCTTAGAAGTATCTGCCAAAATCCATGCATGTGGTAATACATTTATGATTTTACTTTTTAAAAAAATATTTTAATAGTGTAGTGGAAAGAGGAGCTTCTCAATTGTAGGACTCATAGCCGAAACATGATATGGAAACTGAAAACTGATGTGGGTTCAAACAAACTGGAAAAATTCCATAGCAGGAAATTCATTGTGAGTTAGTGAATACACAGAAACCACACCTGGCTCAGGAAGTCCTTGAACTCAGAATAACTGGCAGAGCATTCTTGTGTTCTGTGTCCTATGGTAAATTCTTGTGCTGTTGAACCAAGGTCGGTAGGTAAACTTGTTTGTTCGCACCTTTGCTGGACTTGTCTTGAGAGCGTGGGTCTGATCCAATGTGTTTGTCTAGTAGTGGCTAGCTTGGGGTTATATCCCCGTTGTGCCAGTGTGTACAGTTCTCTCCACTGGAGTGCTTTGAGTTAAAAGGTCTTTTTATGGGATAAAGGTATGATTCTGACATGTGCTACACAAGGATAGTGTCGTAGTATTCTCATCTGTCTACTTATGTCTCTTCCTGCTATGGATTAGGTATGGGTTTTCTCACTATACACTAATCAACTTGTAGAAGTATATACATGTGCAACATACATATAGCATTAATATTTATGTATGCATACATGCACAAGTATGTGTGTATAAAAGTAAAATGACCAATCTGAGCAATAATCAAGGTCAGAAAAAGGTCACTTGTTTTACATGACGGTCATTATCGGGAATCTGATTCATCACAGAGAACAAGTGAAACTTTTTTCTAACCTTGATTATTGCTCAGATCCTTACTGAAGCATGATTAAGTTACAGGGAGTTTAAAACTGGCAAACTTAGGAACAAGTGGGTTGGTTTAGGAGTGATACCGTTGAGAGCTGCTGCCAGCAGCTTTGTTTACATATCTCTGTGTCTGGCTAACCAGCATCACTTGACAGAACTGGGTTAGGAAACAACCATATGTGTATTTAGCCTGGGAACTCTGTCACAGATGGAGAACAGCAGCAGCCAGAAACAAAACTTCTTTTAGTTGTACTCACAGCATCACATCAACACTCTGGACCACGGCTCTTAAACTCTTGTAATTTTGTTTTTATTATTATTTTTATACTAAGTATGTTGGCTTGGATTGCATGAAATCACATCTGCAGTGATGGGCTCACTGCCTATAAAAGCCTACTGGTGGCTTTTAGTTGCTGTCCAGCAAATGGAGTTCAAATGTTTTAAATCAAGTGTCAGAATCTGGGGCTCTTCATTACCTGTCCTTGCTCCATCGAGCTGCTGTCAATTTGAATTTGTCAAAATAACCTCAACTCTTTAGTTAATGTCACAAACTTCTCACCAGAACGATTGTTTGGGGGGACACTTAATGTTTCACTTTTCTAAATAAATGTAGCTTGCCAAGGATTAGAACAGCAGGGATGCCTTTAACTACTACTATATTTCATTGGAGGAGGAGTGCATTAGCAGGGAAGACTAATTGTTGCATGCCTCTATAGGCTGTCATTATCCCTTCATTTGTAGGTTTTAATTAGTAAAACTGCCATGGTGTCTGAAAAGCAGCAGAATGATAATGCTCTGATCAACAGCTATCTGGATACAAGGATAGTAAAATTATTTAAATTAAAAAACCAAACAAAACAAACCCCACCTTTCTTCAGAGCTGATAAGCCTGTTAAAATGTTGTTGCTGGTAGCAGTGTCCAAGTTTTACTCAGCCCACCATACAAAATGCTGCCATGGAGGCTGGTGGAGACTTCTTCCTTTTGTTTCCTTAATAAACTCAATGACTTGATTTTCAGGTAGCAGCTCTTACTGTCTTCTGACTGTTCCTCTGCTAACTAGTAAAACATTTGGATTTGTATGAGGGATTAATTGTTACTACAACATTGTGCAAGCTTGCTGCAGAGATCAGTTTGAGTATAGTTTTTCCTTTTGCCTATTTACAACACAGTTCAGTGGTGGGAGAGAAGATGTGCCTGTTGTGCCTGAAGGCACGTGTGTCATCCATGCAGGTGGCTTTAAACATTTGCAATGATCCCAGGTTATTCAGGGCACTGAGATACATTGCTGGATGCTTCACTTGACTCAGAAGCAGCCTTCTACAGGGGTGTGTTGAAAGTCCCAGCACTACCCAGGGCAGATTACTGCAGTGTTCTGTGGCAGAAAGTGTTTCTGGATCCATTCCTCCTGCATACTGTTGTCGTGCTACCATGACCTTATACAGCTGGGAGGTTGACTTCAGTAGGCAGACAGAGTAGGCCGCAGGTTATCTGGTTAAATGTGGGGAAGGCATCTGTACTGAAGGAGCTTTTGGTGTTTCCAGGGATAGAGCTGGGTTGATCTTGGAATAAGGCTTCTTATAGAGCTGAAAACTTTTTTTTTTTTAATTTAGAATGAAAGTCTTCCTTGTTGAGAACACTGTCTGTGATATTCCTCCATGATTTAATAGTCCTGGGGATCTAAATGTTCCTGTTTGACTAACAGGTGACCTGATGGTTTAGTGCTCCTCCTTCTGCTATTTGTCAAGTTATGCAGCCTTTCTTTCTTTAAATGTGGATAAATATTCCAATCTTGGAACAGGAAAATTATTCTGGCTGTGTAAATACTTTTGCTAATTACATGTCTTGTTTGTTTGCAAAAACTAAATACCATGTCAAAACTTTCAACTTTGGTGGTTATACCACAAAATTTACTATAACTTCTGTATGAACCACTTCTAAAAAAGCTTTATATTGAAGCTGCATTTCCTCATGGGCTGCTTTCCAGCAGTAAACGTTACAGGCATTATGCTGCAAGCTTGTGTATATGTGCACATTGTAGTCATGTCCTGTACCAGCCTAAGGAGTACTTGAAAATCTCTACCAGTTTCTGAAAAAATCTGCCGTTCATGGAAGTCTGGGTTCATCTGTCAAATTTTTTTGAGTTTGTATGAAGGCTACTTGGTAATGTGCACCCTTTACTTTTTCTGTTCTTCCTGCTGGCCTCAGTTAGAGGATCTGACTTTGGGGTGCTGCAGAGATGCTCTGGGTCTGCTGAGCTTCCTAGACCTAGCACAGAGGGGCAATAATGTCATCTTGAAACACTAGTGGATGAGTCTGACACATTTTCTTTCACTGCTAGTGCTCTTCTGAGTATTAGCATATGGGATATGAAGTAAGACTAACCTGAAATCAGGACCTGTCTTACAGTCTTGAAATTATTAGAAGCTGTTAATCAGTAGCTTGATTAAAGGATATTGTCAGTATCTGTTGTCACAAAGCAGAAAACAGCTAATACTTCACAAACAAAAAACTTTCAGGACTATAGATTAAAAAAGTCATAGGAAAAGTAGGGATAAAAAAAATCTGCAGAGAGAGAACTGAAACCTCTAGATGGTGTGTATGCACATATTTATTCGTATGTGCAAATAGTGCTGGGTATGTTTGTGGTTTTCTTGATTGACCTGCAGGATACTTGGCAGAGATCTGAAAACCTGCTTGGTTATGTATGCTGACTGCTCCCAGCTCACACCCACTTGTAGTATAAACCACAGCTTCCTCCTGGATACTGGTATCTGTTAAGCAAATGTATAATGGAAAAATTTGTTAGGAAATCAGAGACTGTAATCCTCAATGTTTCCACATAATATTTTAGTGATGAATGTTTGGGCTCCCTTAAGGTGGGTGTATAAATGCTTCTTGAATGCCAACATCAACCTTTAGAACGTGTGGAAACTTGTTCTTGCATCCAAAACTGATTTCTGAAACTTAATTGTGTTTTATTTTGGGATTCTTTGGAGAATACAACAATCTCCGAACTACTGATTGGAAAAAATCCAATCTGCCTGTTGATTAGATCTAAGAAGAGGATCAATTCATAAGGAAAAAAGGTTTGCATTGAGAAATGCTTCATATCATATTTGATTTCAAGAACTAGATGGATATAAAAAGAGTTTAAGCTCTTGCACTGCATCCATTATATAGTGACATACACCTATTAAGAACTGTTGTAGAAATTCTGTCTGGCCTGATGTAAAACATGCAAGTATTTGTTCCTGAGGTTTGCTTGATTTGAGAATATAGGCTGGAATACTTGTCTTGTATGCCTGCCTAGACACTTTTCACCACGTTTTCATGTGTTTTCTATTGACTTCTTTTCTGTCTGGAGACACGACCACTCCGAGTCACTTGCTACTGTTCCTCTAGGAGGTTGTCACCCCTCAGACTGGGCGACCATAGAATTGGCTGGGAACAGTCTATATGTTATCTTCTCTTAGGGAGTCGGAGCAGATAGCACCCTTAGCCTTTGAGTATGGCTATGAAAGACCTGAAAAAGAATATCAAAGCTTCTAGCATCTACAGATTTAGTATTTTGGGCATAAGAAAATATTTTTCTTTATTACTCCTGAATAAGTTATATTATTGTGACATTAATATTGCTTTAAAGCAAGGCAAGCTTGTCCCTTCGTGGCACTAAACTTTAAAATCTGGCAGTTGCCACTGACCACAAAAGATGCTGTGTCTAAACAGTCCATGAAACATAAGTAAATGGAAGCAAATAATGCCTTTCTGGCAGCTGTGGAGAGTTCCATCCCCAGATGTAGTTGGCAGATACTGGCCTGGAGGTGGCATCCAAACTGTGGATGGGCATATCTGCCATGGGTTCATATCTGTATTCTATAGCTACATTTAAAAAAAAGGTTGGAGACAGCATGTGAATGTGATGGCTGTAAGTTCTAAAGCTGAATGGTGCACTGGTGGGGGAAGACTTTCAGCTTCATTAGTGTCATAAGCTGACCCCTGGATTTTACGTTTGAGAATCTGAGTTAGTACGAAGGTGTATTGACTGTGGTAGTAGTTTTTAGGGATTAGTATGACTATTAATATAACAGAAAAGGCATGCAGGAAACAATTAGTGGAAGTGTTGTGAGAAGTTTGTATGAAGATGCTTCTCTACAGTATAAAGTCTTACCTTCCTACAGCTGTTTTTCTAACAATAAGCTCAAAACTGACAAAAATTATTACATATGTTGTCCTTGGCACCAGGCTATCTGTGCTATCTAGTGGAGCCACCAGTGAAGGTGGTACCCAGGAATGCAGTTGCGGGGATAAAAAAGCATTATAAGCAGTTCCTATGGGAAAAGGAAAAGCAGCTCTCTTTCTAGACATGGACAGCTGTTCACTGTAGGAGCAGCAGTGTTAAACCTCAGTCAATTTCATTTACCTCCTGAAACACATTGAAGAGGGTTCTCTGAAGGGAGACTATAAACATCTATATATCGTGTCCAGGAATGGCTTGTCTGCTGGATTTGCTTGTTATCTGCTGTGATGGAACTATCCCCTTCCATACTGTGCTGCATAAAGATGACTCCGGGCTTCACAAATAGTTGGAACTCAGTAAGGCCAAGACTGAAAACTGGTGAGAACATATGCTTGGGAGCAAATGCACCTACTGGACTTGAAAGCTACAGAGGCACTCAAGAAGATGAACTTTAATTTAGAGAGGTGGAATATAGTCTAACACTGTAGGACTCATGTAGAGGGAGGACTCTTCCACAAGGCATCGTGGGACAGTAGCCTTTGGGCTCAGCCTGGTCTTCATGAATACCAGTTTAGCTAAGGACTGAAACACCGATGTAAGGACACACAGGGAAGGCTGACAGAGCCCAGCAGAATTTTTCTCACGATATTTTCATAGCCTTGAGCTGGGAGAACAGAAGTCCAGGTGGTCTGGGAGCTACCTCTCTAGTGTGGTTTGGAGAGGTTATCCCAGGTCTAAGGAATAGCATTGAAATGGTGATGGAAATGGGTAGGTGCTTGATGCTATGCTCAGGAGATAAAGCAAAATTAAGGTAGCTTTGAGCAAGAAGTATGAGTTCTTAATTTTTAACTTCATAAAATTATATAATAAGTAGGAGAAGCCAGTGATGTCCTTCAGTGTTAGGACAACTTTAGGGGTAAGTGGTCTATGCAAATCTATCTAGTAGTGCATTGTTAACTTTTCCTTTAGAGACCTCGGGAGTGTGTGGCTGTGCAGGAGGTGTTTGTCTCCAGGGACATTCTCTTGAGATCAGTCAGCTGGGGCTGCCAGAGTCTGGAGACAGTGGTCTTCAACAAGATCCTGTGTGTACCCATGTGTTGTGCTGTTAGGGAAAGCTGATTACCCCAGTGTAGTTTCTGTTGTTGAATTGCTCTTAATGCCACAGTGATGGGAGCATTATGAATGTCTAATTATGCAGCCTGAGCTTTGATATCTGCCCAGCGCTTTAAGACAGGTTAAGGTTGCGTAGCCAGCTGCTGGCTCTCTTCTGCACTAGTTTGGCTTCTGATTGCTTCTGTCTTAACTTGTGTTTGTAGTATGCAGCAGAGGATGGACTTGTACACACAAATGATGCGGCCAGGACAGTGTTCAAAGAATGGATTTGCATTTAAAGGCCCCAGCAGTTAGACTTCCTTAGAGAAGGTAAGGATAACAAACCCCAGGAGATGGGGTTTGGGGGTATCATAGTGTTTGATTCAGATACCCACCATACTCAACATAATTGGTCATTTGCTGCCCTGGGAATGTGGCTCTTTGCAATGTCCAGAATGGCACACTGCAATGTATAAAACCCTATTAAAGCTATAATTTAAAGGATTTTGACTACTCCAGTCATCTTAAGGGCTGATGCTTTGCACGTTTCCATGTTTTGCAGGGCTTTGAATGCGTGCTTCTTCAAGCTTTAATACAAGTACTGAGAGCCTGCAGAAAGCTTCTCAGAGTCAGTTTTTTCTGTGGAGCAAATTGTAGAGATGATGTTACTCTCCTAGCAGTGCACTAGGATGAGGTGTTGGTTAGACAGAATGAGCCACTTTCTTAGGTAACTACAGAATCCAATGTCTAAGCTTCATGCTGACGTAAAATTGCAGCAATGAAATAGTTTGTATAACGGCAGCTACTCCCTTGCTTTTGTGAGCTTTCTGATCAGGTCACTTCAGCCTTTCAGGTTTGGTTTACTTGATCTTCTGTATAGGAACAGTCAAAGGGTGAAGTCACCCAGAAAGCATTTGTGCAGAAAAATGAAGTTGAACTGCAAAGCAGTGTATTGATGGCTGGACTGTGTGACTTATCATGCCATAGTCTCAGAGGAAGATATAGAAATATATTTGCAAAAAATGCTCCTGTAATCTCTAGTCTTTGAAAAATACATAGTCAAAGAAGTGATTTCTTGTATGCCCTTTTCTTTCTTCTATTCCTTTTTTCAGCTTCCCTTCTGAAAAATAGCAGCAAAACTGTCCACTTTTTCTACTTTCTTCTGCTTTTAACGCAGATAACTCAGCCCAGGGTGTAATCTACTTCTGGGCAAAATATTTATCTGCAGCATCACCTCACTGCCATCTGCTCTAAGTGTGCTACTTTTGCATGTGTAAAAGTGACCATCTCAGCTCGCTGGCTAACAAGCTGGCCTTTGGCTGGATTGATAAAGCTAAATCCCATCCCTGTACTGACAGGCTGAGCCATAATTAGCTGCTTAGTAGACTCCTGACCTAAACTGTGCTACATCACTTGCCATCCATCTATGGTGCTACCATACAGTGACTAGGTCAGGAAGCTGATCCAGCTGGAAAAACTCATGGGGTTTGTCTTTCAGTCTGTTTTCAGCCAGTTTACAGCTTAGCAGTGTGAGTACCTGTGTTGGCCCAGAAACAGGAAGGTAGAAGTGGCCAAAGCAGGCACTGAGAGATATTAATGGCGTTGTGATGTTGGACTTGATCGCAAAACTTCGCCTCCAAAGGTAAAAAGTCATGTAATAGTGAATAAATTCTGGTATACTCTTAGTGAAGCACTCTTAATTTTAATAGAAGATGTCATTGAAATTTTGTGTGTCTGAGGTGAAAACTAAAGCTTTTGGTTCTTCTGTAAGGATTTTATATTCAGGAAATCAAGAAATTAGTATTTGCTTTTATCATGGTGTTCAGTGACCTGCACAACTCTTTCATGCAGATTCCTCCACCCTTTTGATGTTTTGAACAAACACAGCGAGCCTAGATGAATATTTTGATTATGTTTCCAGCTTTACCACTTCTCAAGGCAATTGTGCTCAAGAGAAAAACCACCAGAACTCTGGAAATGACCAGATGGATCTCTTACTGTTTTAAAGTTCATGCACAATTTTCAGACATGTGCACACAGACCACTAAGCCCTTCACTGAGAGCACAGGTGCTGAAATTATGCAGTCTTTGAGGGTTTCTGCTTGATAAAAAAAGTATTAAGCTGCCCTTAACACAAAAATAGTTTAGCCTGAACCTACAAAGTCTGATCTTTCATTCTTTGAAATAGAAAAAAAAGTCTTTTTTACATAATTTTGCACACAGTTTAAAATCATTCTTTTTAATTAAAGTGTTTTACAAGCTCAAATTTTGCATTTGACATTTTAATAAAAAAACTTTTGTCTTGTATATATTTGTCTAATCTCAGCAAAAGAAGCCACGGAAAACTTTATATGCAGGCATATTTTACACAGTGCAGAAATAATTAGGAATGTAAAACGGATCATCTGAGGAAAAAAATGCTGTAACTTTGTAAAAATGTGTGGGATGTTAAATGCTTTGTCTCTGATTCTTATCTTGTACGCTTTTCCTATGCACTCAGATATTTAAATTTTAAAAGGTTTACAAGAGTAGGCATTTTCAAACTTTGATCACACTGCTTACTCAGAAAATGAGAAATGCAGTTAACCTCTCTCCTGTGGTACTGCTTTTATATTTCCACTTGGTGCTCTCCCCACCCTTCTTGCTGTTTGACTGTCTTCTATGCAAGAAAAGTAACTGTGACCTGTAGTTAAGACCCAGTGCCTTGTCTGCCTTAAGGGAGGGTCAGGCAGGGCTGGTAGTTTGAGCTTGGTCTCTCTGGACTAGAGCAAGTAACCCAGCACCACAATTGTCACTCTTACCAGAGAAATCAGATGATGTACATGTTCTTAAATAACTGATGTCTTCTAGCAGCCCTGGGTCTCCCTGCCTGCCCTGGGACTGGGCTTCAGGCACAGGAGTAGGTCACTACACCTTTCCATGGCAATTACAGTCCTCATTTGTACTGAAGAAAGGGGGAAGGAAACCCTGAATTAAAGAGATGTGTGAGGCTGAAAGTTGCAAATTGGATAGGTTCTTTGGCATATTCAAAATAAATACTACAGAACTGAGGAATACAAGCACTTTAGGTAGGTGGTGCTGTAGGAGTATTCAGTTACCGTGAGCCCAAATCCCCAACAGTGCCTTTGTATCCCTGAAAGTAAGTACAAGGGAAGAAAGAACAAAAGGGGGTGGTGGGGTGACAAAGCAGAAAAAGTCTTCCAGACAAGGCAAGCGATAATCTCATTTCTAGTAGCTAATTAAAAAAACGCAACCTTCCCCCATTTTATTCCTCCTCATTTTTTGCTCTTCTCTGTCCTGGGTGCAACCCTCCCCCGCTCACTAATGCCATAGTAATCTAGATTTACATTTTATCCTGGAAAACTTCATACTGTTACAGTCTAAAGTATTTGACAGGGCCTTTTTTTAAAATCACTGTGCTGTAAACATGAGTACATTGAACATGATTAATTGATGCAAAATATTTTTAAATGGTATTTCCAACTTTTCCTTCTGAAAAGATGGTTCTGCCTTTAATTATGCAGCACAATTATAAATTAGTAGTTATGCATAAGGAAAATTAGCCTATATAAGCCACTAGGGAAGTGATGGGGGAATAGAATCTTTGCGTATTAACTGTGCAGGAATATCCCAAGTGTGCAAATAGAGATAGACAATGAGTGGATGGAAAGCAGTAGGCCAGAAAAGGTTTGGAAATATAAGTCACAAACTAAATGCAAAAATAATTAAATGCTTTTGCAAATACAAACTTCATGTTGGGTTGCACAAATGCACTTCTTGTTTGGGATGCCTTTGCATTTTTCTAAGTATTCTCTACAGTATAACTGTAAAACTTCAGCAAAAACTTATGACCAACAATTTGCTCAAAAACTGCAGAGTGAACAGAGAGAATGTGAAAATGGCTCCCAGAGGCCTGCTGAAGGCATGGGCATTGCTTAGTTTGGTGAAAGGAGGTTGGGGAGAGGTATGAGAACAGTATATTAAAAAAAAAAGCATTGAAGAGAAAAGGAATAAATTCTTCCCCTTGTGCATGGGACCGGGAGAGAGGGATGGAGTTCAGGGTTCAGAACAAACCTTCTCCTACCACCAGTAGTTAAATACTGATCTGAACTGTCTAGGGAGGCTGCACAGTCTCCACCCTGGTAATCTTTTGGGACTGACTGGCCAAGCACACATCAGCGATCACACTGGTATAACTGGTCCCACTGTCAGGCACAGATGTGGACAAGATATCCTCTTCAGATGTTCATCTTTGTGATGATGCTGCTTTTTTCTTAGGACCCTGATCTCAGATGTTATAAAGTTAGCTGTACATCTTAGCCCCCAACTCAGATCATGTATATTTTGCTATTTTTTACAAGCTCTCTCATGTCTAGGAATCTTTAGATTGTATATTTTCAGAAGTAATCCTTTATATCCCTTTTCAATATACGTCTCTGTTTAAATTTATTACAATGTTAAATATCATTTAACCTAAAGCTGAATAGAATTTTATTCCCCTGTTATAATGTGTGTGTGTTTTAGAAAACAAATGAACTAGAAATGAGATGTTTCCTACAAAAGGGGGAAATGTGTATGTTCTGTTTTCTTTTTGCAAAATTAGTTGGTGAATCTCACAGCTTTGCTATCCCTTAATATCTCCATTATCTCAGTTAGGCAGGTTCTCAGCTAGAGGCAATTTTATTTAAGCAGCAAAGCCTGAGACTCCATCAGTAAAGATGAAAGTCCAGTTCCACGATGTAACTTTCTTGAGGTTAAGAGTATTGATTGAGCTTGAGATGTGAATCTATTGCTCATGTGTTTGAATGTGTAAAGAATTTGTAATATGAAGGTAACTGGAATTGATCTGAAAAAAATATGTGAAAATATATATTATACTTTCATAAAGACTATATTTAAATTTACTGTGTTACATGGAGAAAGTTTTTCTTTCTTCTCTTTTTCTATGCTCCCACCTCTGTCCCGTTCTGCTTTTCCCAGAGTCACCTCCTTGGCCTCTCTGGAGCTGGGAATAGGGTAGTCTTGGGCTTCTTCCTCACTGGGGAAGAAGGGCTGGAGGGCAGAGAAGAGGATGAAAGGAGACCCAAAGCACCAAGCATCCTGTGCGAATGTCGAAGTGCTGCCCCAGGAGAGAGGATGACAAAAGGGCAGGCATGGTCCACTCCCCAGCATCTCCCGTCCAGACGCTGTCCCTTTCTGGTGCTGTGCTCAGGGAAGGAGCCTGTGTTTGCTGGGCTTGCCACCCCCTCAAAACAACTGGGTATTTCAGCTGTGCTCAGACAGGCACGGTCAGCTCATGGAGCCACACTAACTCCTTGTTTTGTTGTTGTTTAATCGTTAATCACTTGAATGGAGATGTAAACAACTGTGCTTTCTTGTATCCTCACCCAGAAAGGAGCCAAGTGACCCTTTAACACACCACAGGTCACAGATGAGCTACTTGGCAAACAAATCTGGGCAGTCAGAGCGAGCGTAAGCAAGATGAGTTTGCTTTCACCCACCTTCGCCACCTCTGCCCTGCTTGGTTTGCAAAGCTGATGGAAGGTCATGCTGTACTAAAGGAAACAAAGGAAAAAAATTTGTTTTTATGGTGTAAGTGGAGCGTGGCCATAAAAACTGTTCTCCTGTGGCTCTTGCGTGTCGCGTGGCAGCTCCTTGGTGTACTACCTGCATCTCCCCAGGGAATGTAGTTCTGGTCTGCTCTGGGAGCTCCTGCAGTGAGACATTGCAGTACCGGAGTCGCAGCACACCCTGCTGAAAGGACATACGGCTGAAGCACTGCCTACAGAACCAAGCTGGAAAATGGCTGAAAAACCACTATGGCTGCACTGAGAAAAGTTATTAAATACCAACCCCATTTCTTCATTTACTCACATGAGAAATGTGGCTGCACACATCAGCCTGCCTGGGCTCGAGGGAGATGACTTATTGAGTGGCTATAGCTGAGCAAGGAGCCCACAGGAACTCCAGTGAGCCCTACTCTGACTAGCTCTCACTGCCTATGAGAAACTGTCTGAAACACAGAAATATCATACCATCCCATACCCAAATTTTGGAGTTTTTTTCAACTTAATCTCTTCAGTTAACAAAAGATACGACTTCTACCTCCAAGCTATGCCTCTATTCATATCCTGGGGCTATGATTTCATAGTATGAGAGCAATCCCATTTGAAGATCCCTTCCTCCTCACCAGCCATGCTTGCACCCAGCCCTGTGCCACCACACACCACCTTGGGTCCTGGGCATGGCTCTGAGGGGCCAAGGGCATCCTTGGGCATAGAGAAGCAAGGGAGATCTTTAACTACTCTATAGCTGGCTATTACTGAACACAGGTTGGAGTTGGATCAGCAGTGGTGGCCACATGCACAAGGGAGCACCAGTGCCGAGCCAGGAGTGAGCAGTGTAGAACCAAGGAGAACCATCAACAACACAGGTCTGTCACTAGAGAATCACAGGATCCGAGGCAATGAAACAGCCTGAAAGGACTCAGGGGAAATTTAGGGCAGGCCAGCTGGAGGCTCTCACCCTGAGGATAGCAATAGCACATCAAATCATCCCACACTCAATGAAGACTTCCTGTGATGGGCGAATGGGAGGAAGAAGCTTATCCCACCCAGTTTTGTTGCACCACATAAGAGAAATCAAATGCAGGAGTGGCTTGGACCTCAAAAGCTACAAGCCTTGTCTGCTCAAGCAATTACTAAGTAATCTCATGCTGATTTGTGAGCTCGACTGGTGATAAAAGAATGGGCCTGGGCTCACCACACTCAGGGAGCCTGGAGGGGGAGTGCTGAGGCCCTGCTGTGGATTGCTGCTGGTGTTTGGGCAGGAGCTGAGGCTGTGTGAGCTCTGCCGCAGCCTGATTCTTGATGGGGAGCGACAGAGGGAGAACGGGAGGGAGGAGAGTCCTTTCTCACATGGCTGCAGTCACATTTAAGTGCACTTAGCAGTGAGAGCTCACCATAATAGCACAGGAATGAAATGGAAATGTACAGAAATGAGTGCGGAGAAAATTAAAGATGGCCTACATTAATCAGGAAGCCTGGTTTGCTTTTTAGAGAGCTACTACACATTGGTGCCTGCAGAGAGAATCTATCCATCATTGTATAAGGAAGCATCAGCAGCAGAATGGGATTTTGCGAGTGCTTGCTCTGAGATCTCTAACACCATATCCCATGTCTTGTGTCCGTCCATGCACACAGGCAGTTGCATGGGCTGCTGAAATCCAGAGGCTGCTGGCTCTGTCCGTGCTGTCCATGTGTCCCTCCACCTGCTCCTCTGGCTGCCAGGAAACAAAGGACCACCCATGGCTTTGCTTAGCTTCCAGTCTCAGCCCCTACATAAAAGCTAGAAGGAGGTTACAGAGCAAGGTGTCTGTGCTGCCAGCTCCCCTGCAGTACCAGCTTTCCACAGGCAGCAGCAGCGTCTGGCACGTGCTCACCACATGAAAAGGCACAGCAGCGCTTCACCTGCATTTTTAGGATACTGATGTGTAACTTGGAGTGCAAGATTCAGGCCAAATACAGAACAAAGCAGCCCATGTATTAAAATGTTTCAGCTCATGCAAGTCTGCCTTCAGGTGAAGTGGGAAGGGATGTTACATGGAAAAAATGTCACTTATAAGCTATCACAAAGTAAGCACAAAGTGACAGAGTGACATTACTAGAGCACCCTACTGCTTGTGAGCCATCCCTGAAATACAGTTACAACCAGATGGGAAAAACTAGTAAGGCAGAGTTGAGACATGAGCTTTAACACTTGATCCTTTTTTGGACAGCAACTGCAAAAATAGTATGGAATAGCATGACGTTCATTATTTCTTTCTGACTTCAGGTTGAAAAGCAGCCCATGTTCAAGGAGACTGTACCCAAAGTTTCAAACCCAACCTGATCTCCAAGTCTCAGGCAGGCTGGGTCCCCTTTCCATGCATGGTCACCAATTGCAGCTGCTCTGCAGGTTCAGTAACACCTTCGCTGGTGCCTGGTGAAGGGTTCTGACTGTGCAGGTACCCGAGGCTACAACCACCCGGGGAGCTCACGGGCTGTGGGGGCCCTTGGTCTGCAATGCCACTGGAGCATCACACAACATTGCTGTGGATGTTCTTCCCCCCCCTGCTCTCCAAGCAGGATCAAAAAGGTATAACAAGGTAAAAATAAATAACTAGTGACAATGTAAAACTGGGTGCTGTGCTTAGCTGTACACCTCAGGGCAGTAACAGCATATTGGAGGTCATTACTCAGATCTTCATCCTTTTTCAGGAAAAAAGAGGAAAACAATGTTTGGGAAAAGCTGGGAGCCTCTGCCACAGCCACCCCATCTTCATGGGCAGCATGCTGCTGGGCAGAATCAAGCCACCCACCCAGCACTGTGTGGCAAGTGGGAAAAACTGCTTGAAACCAAGCTCTCGGCCACAAAGGGTTTGAGAATAAACTCCACTTCTGGCCTATTGTGCAGGTGGTTTTCTCCCCCTCCCAACTCATTATAAAACCTGAGCTGTGACCAGCTTTTTTGATGCCACAAGCAAGTAATTCTGCTGTTGACATGTCTGTCTGTGACACAGTGAGACCTGACATCGCCTACACCAGCTGAAGCTGTGGCCAGAGAGAGCACTTCCCAGCCCAAGAAAATGGAGCCTGGTAGGTGGAAATACAAAAAGGCAGCATCTTCCAAATCTGTCTCTCTATGTGCTCTGGGATAAATGTATAGCAGCTGAACCAACTGGAAGGATGGACATTTCTGGCTTAATTAAATGAGCAAACTGAGCAACCAGATGCAAGGATAAAGAATAAAGACTAAAAATAAAGACTAAAGAATAAAGAATGAAGAATCAAGAATAGTTGCCACTTGTCCAGGAGACAGCTTCAGAGTTGGGGGCTGGTTTGTGGATGGGCCACTTTCTCCTGCTCCTGTCCATGAGAAAACCACTGTATTGTCTCTTGGCATGTAGGTGACTTGAACTGGCATCAGTGGTGATCACACACTTGCACTGGAAGGGAAACTGAGCTTTCCTTGATGGCAGATGCTGTCTCTCCCCGCAGTGCACACCAGGATCACCTGACAAATCTCACCCAGGTGATGCACAACACACTTTGGGTACTGAGAGATTTACGGAAAGCTGCTTAAGGTAGAAGGCAGCTACACAGCAGCTGTAAAAGGTGCCTGGACATTCTTATTTTGTTGTGTTCAACTCAACTGAACTAATACGACGAAAGGCAATTTCAAAGCACCTTGCAGATTACCTTGTCCAAGAGCTTCTTAAAAGCTCACACAATTAAAGTGCATTTGATCTAAAAATATGGCATCAGTCGTGACAGTGTATAATAGCTGTAATGTTTTAACCCAGGAGAATCAGCTCTGTTAAGTGTATCACTTTACAACTGCTGGCACCTGGGAATAGCATCTGTGTTTCTGGGTCAGTCTTTCAGATCCTAGTTTGTCAGACTAAAAGGGACTGAACCTCTTCTACCTAAACCGTAACAGTTCTCTCTATACTGTGCACTCCAGTAAATCTAATGGCCAGCAACAGTGCAACAAAAGTCAGGGGTGCAGCTGGTGAGAGAGCTGGTGTCTGTGATTTAGTCCATCCTGAAATCAGTCTCTGGCACCCCATTTCACTGCAATTTGTGTGCTATGGAAGTGTTTCTGCTGCTGATTGATTTCTGTTGTTTCAAAGCTGACAGTGCTCACTTTGTCCCCCCACCCCACCCTGCAGAGCTTGCTCTGGTCCCACTCTCTGGAGACTCCATGACAGCAGAGTCTGAGCAACCCCTGGTCTCAGGGAACCTGAGTTTCACCTTACTCTTTGCTAGCCTAGTGGTCTGACTTCTCTTGGGTTTAGCACAAGACGGCTAATGAGCATTATCTGTAAGCAAGGGAAAGTGCAAACAGCTTTTATCTCCACAAAGCCAAGAAGTGTGTTCCCCCACCGGCTTTGGGTCAACAGCATCTGTCTGAGAGGTTAAAAACTACCAGCCTCTTATCTACAAAACCTATTGCAACACAGAGACCTGAGATATCTTGTTTTCTGGCTCTCAAGACAAAGACCGAGGCTTAGGTCGACACTTTAATGTCTCATTTTGCCAATCGGGAGTTTGCAGGGCTTCATGTGTACCATCCCTGGCCAAACAGCCACATCGCTGGGCTGCTGTTATCACGAAAGTGAAACCTATTTAAACTGTCATCCTGCTATCGCGTATCCCAGCCCTCCTATGTCCAAGGAGAAGCAGGTAGTCAGTTCAAGGGCTGGAGCTGTTTGCTTGATAAATATTGATGGTGTGGAGCAAGGAGTATTGCAACACTGCAAAAGGTCCTTAAAAATGTTCAGAGGATGAAAATTGCCGGCACTGTTGTGATTTTGAAGCTCAAATAATAAATGATTCAACAACTGTACAGTTGCCATGGGGATGAATTCTCATTGAGCCTAAAATTACCAAGCTGCTGACAAGGACCTATTTTTAGTATCAGCAGATGTGTATCTTTAAGAACATCAGCACAGACCTACTACTGTGTGTTTGTGTATGCATGCCTGCTCGCCTGTAATTGAGTTTTCTCATGCTAACAATAAAAGCAAAAATAAGTACATGTCTGACCACTGCAACAGACAATGCAGTGATTTAGGCTGGGGATGGTAAGTGGAAGTTGCAATTAAAACCTGATAAATAAAGCATGCAAAGAGGCCGGATTGCCAGTACGTAACCGAACTAGTAAGCAGAGCCCTATCATTACTGTCAGCTAGCATGCTGCAGTAATGGAGCGTCTATTTTTGGTGTCTGTGAGTATCTAATGGGAAGCACTCATCTGCCCTGTCAGAGCCCCACGACACAGGAAAACGGAGGCTCAAAGCCGACACGAGCTGCTGGCACAGATCCTAAATCCCCACACTCAAAGACGGAGTTCGTAAGCGCCCTCCCTCTACTTCGCACTTGAGGGAGGTGCAAGGATAACCGCGCAAGGAAGTCCCCAGCCTGGGCGAGGTGTGAATCCCTGCCGAGCGGTGACACAGCGCAGCCGGTGCGGTGCCAAGCCGCGGAGCGCTCGCTGCCGGCGGCGCGGCTCGTCCCCGGTGCAGACACCAGAGCAGCCGTGCTCGGCTGCCGCCAGCTCAGCAGCGGAAAGGCTCCTGCACCGCTGACTTTCACTGAGTTTTCCTCATTAACTCTAATAGGACGGGCTGGAGACCTGCCTTTTTTTATAGCCTCGTTTTGCTGAGGGAGAGGCCAGAGGGTGGCTATAATGACATCTCATTTGGTGATAAAAGGATTGGTTTGTTTTTGCCAAACACGTAGCAGGATAGACATATCTCTGCTCGCCTCTTGGCACACCAGTGCAGTACATATACATGCAAAAGGGGTTTGCTAGCAAACCAGCCAAGCAAAAATCAAAAGCGGTACATTGCAGCCAGATAGAATAATAGGGTATTACAGGAGACAGTTCAGCAGTTTTGTTAGAAAACCAAACAAGCTCTTCTAGTTTCTGAAAGGCAGGGATGGAGACAAGGGAGAGGACTGTGGTGGTTCAGAGCAGGCAGCAGTACTCCTGCCTGCACTGCCATGTGAGGCTCTGGTCACGCCTCCCACAGACAGCAACAGAGAATAATGGCATTTCAGATAAGAGAGAGGAGAAGAATTAAGGATCAAGAAAAGCCCTTGTGCCGAGACACATTTGGAAAAAAACGTGAACAGTCTAACCCAGAGTAAATTATGCAAAGGGGCCTGATTAAACCATCCATCATTCCCCATTTTTGATATTTAACTGGTAAAGAATGGTTAGTTCCTCAGAGTTGGCTCTTGGAGATGTGTTGGCCATATACACTCTGCTCTTGGGAGTGTACGTGCATCTGTTACAAATGTCTGACTCTGCTAAGAAACACCACAGTGTTCCGCCACTATGGAAAACTCCACACACACTCCCCTTCCTTTTTTTTTCTTAATATTTGACGTTAGCTAACTTAAACCCTGGGGGAGTATGGTTTTACTCCGAAGAAGCCATCCCTGTGGAACCTAGCCAACCAATATTGCAGGTGAGGTTCAGAGATACTCTCATTCAGAAAACCTGAACAACTTGGCCATGCTGTTGGCGATTAAAGTGAGAGCTTCAGGAGATCTGGACAGCTGAACTGCCTGGGCTGGCCATGCCCTGTTAAGATCATATATGTGGGCTTTCTTCTGAATTTCCTAATGCCCTTGCCAAAAGAAGAATAGGAGGGTATATGCTGGGGAGCAGAGACGCACAGGGCACACAAATACGTCTGAGAGGTGGTCTCAGGCTCATGGCTTATCTGAAGCAAAGGATGTGAATTTAATTATCTACCAAACAGAAACTTGACCTCATGTTCAATTTTTATCTTGAACAACCAAAACTGAAGAGGTTTTGTTGTGCAGGCACAGTGATCAGAAACACCCACACAGGCACCGGCCTAGAACAATTTCTGAGAAATCACTGGTTCACAGGAAACTGCTTCCTGATAGAGAAGGTGTTGTCAGCTCTTGTCAAGTCCCAAGGCACTGGGTTTTATTGAGACAAGAGCTGCATCTATTAACACAGTCCTAAGAGCGCAGGGGATTGGGGTCCTTCAAATCCAGGAAAGGTCTTTTTTCTTGGCCTCTTAGGAATAACCCTTGCCCTTGGGCACACATGAACATTGCACTGGTTTGTTTCCTCTAGAGTCCAAAGGTATGATCCAAATGATCCAGATGTGAGCCATGGAGGAAAGTAAGAATGCCCAAACTGCAAAGATGACATCTGCCATCCTTTCTGTCCTTTTTGTCTGTCTTTTCTACTGCTGGAGAAGAAAGTACATGCGTCTGCCTGAGCAGTATCAGCTGAACAGTGGATGTCTTCCTTGTCGTAGATGAGCGGTCGGTGCCTGGGGGAATGATGTTATTGCTTTTGAAGCCTCAGAGATTTCAGTGAGAAATACCAGAATCTAGACACAGAAGAAACTGAGGAGAATGGTCTTTTCAACCATAGAACCCTAAATGAGGGTAGTACTCAAGGTGAATCAGGGTGAATGAATGGCAGGAAAAAGCCTCAAAATGACATCCTTGCTAAGGACTACATTCACATAGCCTGGATTCCTTATTCCTAGTGGAGATTTAGGGAAACACTGGGTGAACTCCATGCACTGCATTAAAAGGGAATATTTTGCTGCAAGTGAATGTGCCGGCTTTGTGGGATCACAGGATAATGCGGGTCAGAAGGCTCTCTCAAGAAATCTCCAGCCTAAAAACCTGTTTGAAGCAGGGACAGCTCTGAAGTCAGACCGTGTCACTCACTGTTTTATCCAGTCTGATCAAACCCACCAAGGATAGAGACTACAACCTCTGAGCAACCTGTTCCAATATCTGGCTGTCTTCATGGGGAAGAGGTTTATCCTTATATCCAGGACATAAGGATGTGGTAAATTATATAATCAGCTTTGCTGTGCCTCAGAGACATCACCAAATACAGTGTGAGTGTTAACAACTGAGTAACAGCAGTTATTCAAGGGAAGCTGTTGACACCAGGAACACCCAGGGCCATGGATTTCAACTGTGAGCTATAAGTGACACCATAAGCGCCGAAGTCTTTGGTACTGACAAAATTTTGTCAGCGTTGCTGAATGTACAGTCAAAAGAGCAGCAAGCCAATAGATGCTACTTATACTTAATTTCGTTCACTGTGATATGGGTTGAAGTGCAGTAGCAACTAACTAACTTCAACAAAGAAAAAAAGAAAAAGGCAACTTGAAGACGAAGGTGTAACTGCTACAACTCCAGTGCTTTCAAAAACACTTCACAACAACCAAGGAGTCAGTAACCACGCAGGTTCTGTTTTATAGCCACAACTATGGAAATCAGACTTGGGCAGTGCTGTGCTTCTCCCACTTCCCCATAGAGGCCAAGGCTTCTAAGTGGACCATTAGACAAAAGGTTCAGATCTCAAGTGCTGGGGTGTTGAGGAGTACTGATGTGGGGCAAGGCCCCAAACAATGTCTGTCCTGCCATCTGTCCTGCAAACCCACAATCATAGAGTCAATCAGTGACAGGAAAAGGGTAAAACCTCAGCAAGACCCAGGCCAACAGCACACCAAACAGAAGGAACAGTCAGTGCTGCCCACAGTCAGTGTCCACATTTCTACACCCTTTTGTATGTACTCAGGGACAGCTACTCAAGCCTGTCTTAGTTTTCCCTACCATGCTACTGTTTGCCATGCTATTTCCATCAGGAAGTTTGTTTCTACCTCCAGTTCTCCAGATGGATCTCTAAGAATCTTTCCTGTCACGACAGGGCTCCATAATATGCTCTCAAAGTTCTAGTAACCACTTTCTCTAGGAGTTAGTAAGGGCAATTGAGGCTTATGTACCCTTTTGGGTTTCAGTGTAGATCCCTTGATCTAGAGTGTCTAAAACCATTTTTCCCCAGAGTTGTTCCCATCCTTGTGCTGGTTCAAATCTCACCTCTATGCAGTGTTTTCTCATCTTCTGTTTCTCTTCCTGGTCAGCTCCAATGTGTCCTGAGGAGTCTCTTTGCCTGGAGCCTGGCTTGCAGTCCCACATCCCTCTCTGGAGGCAGCTTCCACAAGAAACGTCCATTCCTACTGTTTCATTGTCAGCCCCCAGCGTTAAATGCAGAAGTCAAGGCAGTCAGGTTTGATGGGCTGGCCAGCCTCTCTGCTTGTCACAGGGAGAACCTTGCTCCCTGACCATGCTGATCACCCTCCCACCACCCTCTGCAGAGGGCAGCTTTGAATCTGAGCAGACACAGGCCATACAGCAGGGCAGCTCTCCTGGCTCAGAAAGCACTGGAACACCCATAACGTCGTGCACAGCTATCAGGAAAATTGACTGTAACCATGACTAAAGCTTCAAAACCCAACAGCATGGAAGAGACTGTAACCAAGAAGGAGCCAAACTGCCAGACATCAGGACAAGAGCTGCTGGGGGCTATTGCACCATACAGCAGCTGATATGAAGCAGCTGACTGGCATCCAAGATATTGAGCTACCCAGAGCTCAGGTCTTACCCAGTATGACAGTCCCTACAGTTTTAAACATTTAGTTATGTGGGAGGTGATTCCCCCCTCTACTCTGCTCTCCTGAGACCTGGAGTACTAAAGGGGGCCTACAAGAAGGCTGGAGAGGGACTTCTGACGAGGGTGTGTAATGACAGGACAAGGGGGAATGGCCTTTTCTTTGATGTGAGGGTGGTGAGGCACAGGAACAAGTTACCCAGGGAGGTTGTGGATGCCCCATTCCTGGACGTGTTCAAGGCCAGGCTGGACGAGGTTTTGAGCAGTCTGCTCTAGTGAAAGGTGTCCCTGCCCATGGCAGGGGAGTTGGAACTGGTTGATCTTTAAGGCCCCTTCCAACCCAAACCATTCTGTGATTCATGACTATCACTTAAAAAAGATCACAATTGGTGTCAATCTAATAATCTCCTCTGCTGATTCACAAGAGTTCAAATAAATTGGACTGAACTACTTGTGAAGTTGAAATCACCCACTGAAAATCAGTGCTCTATTTAGTTTTACCATTCAAGCTAACTTCACCTCTCCTATTTAAAACTTTTTAAAGTTCATGAACTTAAAAGTAGTGCCTCCTGGATAACACAATTTCAACTTCTGTGTGTCTGCAACCATGTTTAAAATTACTGAAACCAAAATAATTGAGACTTTTAATAACAGATAAGCTGAAGCCATTGCAATAATAAGGCAGATCTGTATTATGCTGGCTGCAAACTTCAAATCACTCCTGCATGAAGACATCCTTCAGAGTTATTCAGCATTGACATATACCTCACCATAAGGACTTTTGCTTTGTTTGGAAAGAAGCAGGTAAACCAAAACCCATTTGAAATTCTATTTCTTACAATAATTTGGTAGTTCTGGCAGGGTCTGATGTGCTTTTTCTAAGATAAGACCTGTTCTGGAGCAGCTATCAAGGCAACGCACATGCAGGACATAGGCAGGATTGCACAAAAGACACATTGGCCTTAACTTTTACAACAAGACAAAAAGCAAAACTATATTCTTACATAGTTTTTAGTGTATTTTTGCCTGAAAATTTAATTTTAAATCTAATTAATAGCACATGTCCTTTGTATAAGTCTATATTTATTCTTAGTGTCAATAAAACATCTGCACATTTGACCCTGAACACAAGTATTGTTTCAGCAAGTCACATCTGATCCATGCTTGTGTGTGCACATGCACAGCACCCAGGCTGAGCATGTTTGCTCTTTAGCCGCAAAGCATCTGTTTCACTGCAGACTGGAGAACAGGATCAGCACAAACCAAATGTGCCACGAAAGGCTCTCCAGGAAAACAGGGGGAAAAGTGTACGTCAGGGCTGTGGATCACTTCTAAGCCCCTACTGAGGTAGGCAGTTTGATTTCCAGAGATTCTTGATATCTGTGGCCTCTCTTAAAAGGAAAAAATTAAAAAGGTGGGAGAAGAACAGAAGAACAGATCTATATACATACAGATGTGGAAATTTATGTCTCTTATATCCTGCTACCAGTCTGGCACACTCCAGGCTGACTTACCCCTTTTTTATAGGAATAAATTTTCTGTGTCCTGTGATCCAGAATCCAGACACAGTTCAGGTCAGAGCTGACAGCAGCTGAGGAAGTTTGCATCGGAAGCAAAACTTGGAGGAAAGCAGGTGTCAAAGCAGCCTGGTGAAAGCTAACAAGAGAGCAGAATAGCAAGATGGAAAACATAAATGTCTGGTTTTTTACCTTCCAAAACAATGTAGAGATGAGGTATCACACCAGTGGGGCATACCTGTGCACTGACAGATAGGTATTGCCAGAATAGCAACTGCCAGTGCTGCCTGGTACCAACAGGAGAGGACTAGGTATCCCACTTATCTTCCATTTTTCAGGAGAGGCTGGGGATGTATGTATATGCATTCAGTCACCTGCTTCAGCACTGTGTGGTTTCCTCTGGAACACTCAGTCTTGTAAACAAGAAAAGGCATTGCAATGTGGATTTAACAACACTAATAACCCAAATTTGCACTTTAACTGCAAGCCCATGCTTCTGTAGATTTAAGCCTTGAAACTAGGACAATTGTTGTGATGCGGGTAGAATAAGCCCCAATCTCTTATGGCAAAATGCTTAAAGCAGTAAATATTTACTATTAAGCCAGCCAGGATCCATTTCCTCTAATTAAAACATTTTCATCCTGGTGCTGTTTCATCCCTTACCACCAAATGAAAAATGTATTTAAGTTAGCACTGGTCCTGAAAGTGATCCCATTGAGCTGGAAGACTACAACTTCCCTAGACTGTAAAATCAAACAGAGATCACCTCCTGAGGGGCAGCTGATGATACAAGCCGCATAGTGTGCCAAGGAGCAGTGAAGTTCCTTGGATGAGGACTGAAGTACCTACATGGGAGGAAAATGAGAGCAGGTCCATTTATTCTCAAATTTACCCTTGGCTTCCAAGCTCAAAGTTCCAGCAAGATTTTTTTCCCCTAGCTTTAAAATTGTTGCTGCTATAAAATATGTACTTGGGGTTGGAACTGAACATATTAAACTTCTTCTTATAGCTCAGGAGCATAGAGCCTATCCTTAGCAACTCTTCATGAATGAAGTCCTGCCAAGTTAGTAATTACAAGGAGGATACAGAGACAAGATGTTTTTCACAATTTCTTTTGATTGCTCATGTCCTACCTAATGCCTGCAGTGATGAAGAGTGCTCTTAGCTGGCTGTATTGCTCTACCAGACACCACCATATTATATAATGGGAAGCAAAAATAATACAATTCAGATACAGGATATTGCATAAGGAGCAGCTAATGCTGCACGCCTCTGAATTTATGGTGCTTGATTTCCTGCAGCTTCCTCTGTTGCGGAGTTTACAGTGTTGACTAATGCGGCTTGGGCACACTGCAGCCTTCCTCTCCATGAGCACCAATTCTTTTCCAGCAGCTGCCTTTTGCCAAGGAAATTGCATAATGGCAGTTCTGCAGCTTTGACAAAGGTGACTGAGGTTAGTCACACAGCTAAAACATAATTTTTGGAAGAGAAAAAGTGAACCAAACTCATTGACACAGGAAATGAGTTTGCTGATGTAATTTTTGTGTTCCCCCAAAGGCATTTATGTAGTCATTGTACCACTTTAAGTGGTATTTCCCAGCTACTTCTAAAAAAAACAAAAACAAGAAACCAAACCAAACAACAATTAAAAAATTTAAAAAAACCCAGAACAACAACAAAAAAACAACCAAAAAGACTCCCCCAAAAAACCCCAACCAACCAACCAACCAACCAACCAAGAAAAAAACCATGAGGAAATTCCCATAGAAGTTGAAAATAATTTTTCTGTTAACTTTATCTGTTCATTTCATTGCAGCTAGGATTTCTCCTCTGATTTTTGCCCTATGTTGTACAAACTGAAGATGAAGGACACTATTAACTCGCCCCCCAACTCACACTGCAAGGTTTATAAGGAGTTAACCAGATCGTGGCCACCAAGAAGTGACTGAGCTACAGTATTTGAAAGTCAAGTGAATAAGCATATCAAAAGTACCCATCAAAAAGCAACTGAAGAGACAAAAGATACTTAATATTTGGGAAGAGTAATACGACATGGACAAAAGACATGTAAAAGTGAAATACTTCAAACACAAGCTGAAGAAAACGGCCTGGGTAAGGCAGGGAATGCAGGGTGAAGAGGAAAATCATGGGACCAGGGACTAGGAGGGAATGAGGAATGGTTTTTAGATGGAGATGTAGGAGAAGTCACCAACACTGGGACTGGCCTCAGCTGACCAGAAATTAAACTGTGCATTAACCAGCATACATCCTTCTTCTCCCTTATGCCTTCCATGAGATGTGCTTGCTATTTGCTTGTAAGGCTTCTTTGAAACCTCACTTTAAGGACTTAGCGTGGAGTCCCTACTTTCCCACCGTGTTTATTGTGCCAAGTACCATGCCAATATAATTTTTACAGCAGATTCTAAGCGCTGGTACAATACACAATAGTGAGCTACAAGGGAGACAGGTCACACGAGAGAAATAGCAGACAAAAATCATTCCACCCACCACCAGACTTCTGGCTAAATTGAGTTACTTTTAAGAGCTCAGGGAACAAAGAGCAAGATATAACTAGGATGCAAAGCGGAATTTTGGGCAAAGAGTCAGGAAAACAGTTGTCCAGTCATACAGAGAAAACTCAGGCGGAGTTAAGCAGCAAGGTAGACTATGAATGAAAAAACTATGGCAGCCCAGCGCCATGCTAGTGCAACACCAGAGAGAAACACTGAGGGATGAGGTTGTGAGTCTTCAGTACATTTGTTTATAACATTATTTAAAATCAAGTTTACCCTCAAAATATAGCCCCCTGTAGATACAATGAAATTAAATTTCTTCCCCAATGCAGTGAAATGTCACTTGTTACAAAAATCTAAATGGTTTACTTTTGGTTCTACGGCTCATGTCGTTCACTGCAAAATCTGTGTGTTTTGAACAATTTTTTTTCTTCACAATATGGAAAAAAAAGAAGAGCTAAAATCTAGCTAAAAGCCTATCATGAAAACACAGTTTTAATCCAAATTTAAACCTGTAAGTAAACTACATTTTCACTTACGAATGAATAAAGTTTAAGCATACTGTGAAGGCCAAATGTATTTCCGTTTTGCTTCTCTAGAAACCAGCAACTGGTATTTGAAGACTGGCACAGACTTAATATATTAAAGAAACCCCACCTCTGAAACACAGACATAGAAAACTTAGAAAAATTGTTATTTCCCAGGTCAACACTTTTTATCTTGTTTGGGAAACAAAGTAGATGATGGCTTTTATATCACAGTTTGTATGTTTGCGTAGTGTAGCACAAGGCAAAGAAAAGGAGAATTTGCAACGAATCAACAGAAACCTTCTGGCAATACTTCAACTGCTCCAACATTTTTTAAAATGTGTCTTCCAAAACCAAAATGACCCATGTTTGATCCGTTCCCTTATGAAGAAGTGACGTTCTATATTTTGAAGAAGACAAAGACTTATATGGAAGATGTGATGAGAAAGGCTGCTGGCATGAGCTTAGGACATTCACATTATAACGACGAAGATGTGTCGGTGAGTTATGCAAGTTATCTGAAACAAGTGCCAAAATTCCTTTCACCAAATCATCACACTCTGCATAACGCTTAGCTTACTATAACCCTTTTCATGTATACATCTCCCAGCCTTGCACAAAGGAGAAGGTAAAAGCTATTTTAGAAGTAATTTAGGAAGCTTAAAAACCAGCCAGTCACAGTGAAATTTATTAGCATCTTTTCTACGCCTCACTTCAACTGCCACTTTATTGAAAAGTGTTATTCTAGTAAAATCCTTAAAAGGAATGTCTCGAGGCTTTCAGTGACTACAAAGGACACTTGTAAAGTTAGCTGTTCTCATTAGTATACAGGGGCTAGGATTTGGGGAGGAGGAAGGGGGGGGGGGGGGGAAAGGAGATGCAAAATTGATGCATAATTACCAGTGGCAAAATCTCAAGTCAAACTCACCAGCTTTCAGAATTCCAGCTGACCCCCACCCATATACTTTTAACTGTAGTTAACTATTCAGGCTCCCTTGGCTATGCCCAGATTTTAGCTCATTTCCTCCAGTTTTTTCAGTAATTAAACTACTCATCCCAGGGTTCAAATTCAGTGTCTGTAAAGCAAATACCTACCTCCCTGAGCATCTAAAGGACAAATACAAGAATAACTAGTTTTTCAGTTGTGGCTAGTGGTTATGTTCTCTGTATCTGCTGTTGAACTTTTTTTCCTGGAGAAAGAAAGAAACAAGAAAATTGTAAATAAAAATTCATTAGAAGGATAACCTACACACTACATCATTGTACTAGAGGGTAAGAACTAATGGCAGATCCAAATCTTTTCCAAGTTGTGCAAAATGCCACAAAAGCAGCCCAAGTTATGAGAAAAAGGACTTCAGATGTCAGTAATTAAAGAGGTTCTAAAATGCGCTGAACTTCTTTTTTTGCGTTTTACATGCTTTGATATGGAAAAACTGCATTCTACTTATAAATTAGTATAACGATAAAGCTAATAATAACATCACATACTGGTCCTAGTGCATGAGGAATTCGGTGAGACATCATAAAAACCTTCAGCATCAGTTTCTGGTAGTAGCTGTGGCAGAGAAAGAAATCTAAAATATTTTGTGGATTTAATGTATTCATGAAAGAACTAATCACACAAGTAAACGTAGCTGCTCAAATTGCTCTCTTGGACAAAGGCAAATATCTTCCATTTTCTTTCATGTGGGATTGCTACCTTCTTCAAAGGAGAAGCTTTTACCTCAAATTGAGTGGGGGTTGGGAGATTGTTAAGCTCCAGTCTGTCTGATGTGTTCAGTTCTGATCTTGAAGCTCAATGACTCCTAAAAACCCAACATAGGATTTTACAGGGGAAGCTATTCAAAATAGGTATTGGAACTTAATGACCAGAATCTAATTATCTAATTCAGGTTTACAGAATTTTAAATTTTTTTTTGATTGCTGCCTAGACGTCTCCTTTCTACAGTCCTTTTTCCCCCTCTATCCTCAGAGAAAGAAAAAAAACCAAAACAATCCAAACAAGTGACCAACACAAGCTCTGTTCCTTCCCCAGTACAAAATACCTAATTTTCGTTTCAGTATGATTTGACTTATAAATTCCAACAGCCACATTCTCGGCTGCTCGAAGGGGCGTCTCACGGCTTAAGAATGAACGCTGCTGGCAAACAAAGGGGCTCAGTTGCATCTCCGTGCATTAATAACCGGTGTCCCACTGCATCAGACTATGCGGATTGTTGTGGGGATTTTTTTTTCGCTTGCAAAATGGAGATCTTACAACTGAAAGAAGATCAAGGGGGTACGTGCCTACCGCGGCATCATCCACACAGTTTTGTTCTCATGAATCAGAATTCATTTCCCCTTAACAATGAGACACAGACCCAAAAATAAAAACAAGACCACGTTTATTCAGTACAGACAGGTTAATTAAGACAGTAAGTCCTGTAAATCAGGAACACATTTCAAACGCTCCGGTACGAAGTGCATATATTTAAAATCAACAGCTGCGTCTTGTACTTGAGCCATTGAGTTTGTCGGGGAAGGGTGGATTCAGGGTTTTTCTTTTTGGTAGAAAAAACTTGTTTCGGCTACCTTATGTGAACAATGCATCTCAGGCTCCATTCACTCATTTGTTAAGTCCAGCTGCCTTCCAGCTTTGATATTCACATTTTTGAAAACTGCTTCATACAGTCACAACGAGAAATAATAACAATAAACGTTAAAATAACAACAAATAAACCCCCAACAAAAAACCAAACCCGCCCGGGAGGGGAAAGGAAACACCTCCCGCCGGGGTCAGCGAGGATTATTGCAAATGGCTCCTGGGAGACGGAGGAGCTCCGCGGCAGCGGGGGACCGGCGGCGGGGGGGTCCGCGGCCCCGGCCGGGCTGCCCCGGCGGGGGGAGGAGAAGGAGGAGCTCCCGGGGAAGGCAGAGGAGAGAGCGGGGCACAACAACAGCTCGGGGTGGGCGGCGTGCGCGGCCTCGCCGGCTGGGGCTCGGCGGGGTCCACGCCGCGGGTGACCTTGGGGCGGGGGGGTTCGGGCCCCCTCCCCGCCCCAACCAGCCCCGGCCTGGGGGGGCCCCC